>OY728151.1:125362772-125962772 GCA_963277665.1 Viscum album | reverse complement strand
TATTCTTGTGAATGGTATTGATCGTAAAGGTATCATGATACTGTGAAATATGGAATCCAATATTTATGTATTTCCTTCATTCAGAGTTCAGTTATAACTATCAAGGAGTTTTTTACTATGATATAATCTCTAAATGCATTTCATTTTCAGTTCACTGACTAAATGGTATGTGTTTTCAGTTTTTTAAATTTCAATATTAATGTTTCCTTATCCAATTATTTGAATGTAAATTGTTATCATTTATATTCCTTTCCATATTAATTTTTCTTTATCATGTTATATTAATGGAATGTGTGATTTTTTTTTCATTCTATATTGATTGTTCTTATTGATTCATTATTGATTCTGTTATAGTTAACCCATACTACGAATATGAGGTCACCCTTATTTTTTTCATTTCAAGGTATTAAATGAAGTTTAATTTGACTAATATAAAGGTATATTCTAGATTTATTAAAGTTATATATCAAAAAATATATTCTATAATTTTTGTATTCAAATGTAATATTCGAATAATGTATGTATCTAGTTTACCAAGACAACTAAAATGCTCGGTCCTTTGGGATGTGATTCCATATATTTTATGCCAATGTAATGGTAGTATGCACTAGTTATAGGATTCAAGGTTTTGGGTCTCTATAGTTGGTATCAGATAATGTTTTGGTAAGATGTAGAGTATGTGTTTTTCCTTGAAATACATCCATTTATGGATACTAAAAGTTTATGGGGTTCTAGAACTAATGCACCTAGTGGTAATAACTCCAAAAGGGTGCATCGGTCTTGACTTGAGCATAACCTAGTATATGAAAATAGCACTTATTACAATCATGGTTTGGCACTCCTGGGAGAAAATCTTAGGATAATTCACATTTTCTTTATAAACTATTATAAATTATTTGAATAGATGATGACAATGAATGGAAAAGGATAAACTATAGACGAATAAAGGACATATATTGAAATAAAACTATTGAATTATTAGGATTAAATAATCAAATTGTATAAATATTTTTACCAATTTTATTTTTTATAATTATTAAACATCTGAGGATTTTATTATATTTTAGAAGAATATATTTCTTCAATAAATTAATTGTTATAAAAACTATCATGGTTGTGAGTATAATATTGATCAAAAGTTTAAAGTCTTAAAAAAATATTTTTATGTTTAATGAGATGGGAGTCTACAAGATTAATGATACTTTGTGAGAAATTTATTGAATTTATATGTTTTAGTAGAAAATTTATTTGAGGAATAATGATTTTAAATTTTCTGAACATAATTTTAAATGTATCGATATCCTTTTGGGTTAATATAATTATTAATGATATTATAATAATAGTTAAATAAGATCATAGACTTTCTAGAGAAAAATAATTTTTATTTAAAACCATAGTAAAAAAGGTAATTTAATGATTAAATTTCAAAGATGTCCATCATATTGTTTTGGGAACATTATTGTAATTATATTACTATAGTTTTAGAAAGAGTAAAACTCGCATATAGGGTAAAAAACCATAGCATCTGAAAAGGTGATGGGGATTGAAACCATGGATGATAAAAGATAATGGTTTTGTTCCTACCATTGGCCTACATGATGTCCTGGTTAATGGGTCATTTTTTTAGCTAAATAATTTGATGAATAAATTTTAATGATGAACCAGAAGTTATAGTTTTGAGTTTTATAGATTAATGTATTAAATTTCATAACTTATTCTAAAAATATTAGTTTTGTAAGATTTTTAGTTATATATTTAAATACATGTCACACTTTTATGTATATTAGAATTCGTTAAAAGTTAATTTTAGTGCTTCAGGCATACAAAATCAATTTTTCATATTTATTTCTAAGAATAAGCAATGAATTGGTAATTAATCAACCAACAGATGAATTATTATTATGAAATTGGAACATATCAAGAAAGTATATTTCATTTATTTTTTGGAAGTAAAATAATTGATCAAATTTAGAAAAATTATCTTGAAGGGAAAAAATTATCCTAATTCATTTATTTATATTCAACAGATGGTCTTTGAAATAACCATATATTTATGGATTTAAGGCCTTCAAATTTCTATTGACCATTCACTTTCACGTGATTAGTGACTGCTATAAATATCTATAATTATTTATGTTTTCCACTACGTTTATATATTCTCTTTCCACCAATGTTCTCCTATATATAAACCTAGTAATATGTTATTCTATGTAACCTTTTTAGTTATCATTATCTCTAATTAAGAGGATATTTTATTAACCCTTTTATGGTGTATGTTTTTTAAAAAAATTATTTTCAAATATAAAATCATTTATTATTGAGATCAAGTTTAAATTGTGATAATGAAATTTATTTAAGGTGGGGAGAATGTACCACCCTGAAATGTTAAAATATGAACATTATATTCAATTGTGTGTGTGACATGAAACACCAAGCGTAGAAATGAATATAACATCCTAAAACTTTATGATATATTTACTATTTTAAATAAAGTAAATCTATTCTATAGCTTCAAATTGATGAAAAAAAATTTTAGCTTGTATTTTATTCGAAAAAACGTTTCTTCGATAGATTGCATTGCATGTAAGATGGATTCTTACAAAAGAAAAATATACTATTAATATTATTATTTTACACGATAGTTATCACCTAGACATTTGAATAATGGGTAAGAATATGATAAATAAATTATGAAAATATAATTTAAACATTTATGTAGAATGAATTTATTTTTTTCTAATAAATTATAAACCAATATAAGAACTACATTGAAGAAAAATAAAAAAAATGGAAAAAATATTTTCCTAAAAGATGGCTTAGTCATGCTTTGCACAAATAAATTAAAATTAATTTTTAACGCATTTATAAGATTTATATGAAACTTTTCACTTTATTTTTTAAATTTTAATATCAATATTATCTTAGGATGGATTTTTTGTACTTTTTTTAGATGTTTATTTTTTGATAAATATTGAAAAATACTGAATTTTAATTGAAAATTGTTTCTCGTCTAAATAATTCATAATGTTAAATTTTATTTTAAATTTGTTTTAAAGTAAAATTATTTAAGTTATAAATATATTTATGCAATTTAGGACAACAGAATCATTTTCATATTGAAATTTTATATGAAAATATTTTAAATGTTTTAACATTTTCACTTTACAAAACATGTTTTCTCATCGCATCTACAAGATTAATTTTATATTAATTTTTTTCACTTCTATGGATTTAATTTGGAGAAATTGATTCCTCAATTTGAATCATAGTTATTTATAACGTCTAATTATTTAAATATAATTTTTGACCAAATTTATTAGAGAAAATAATTAAAATTAATTAAAGCTATTAAGATAGAAACCGGCTTACTTAGTGGTTAAACTTAGAAAATAAGGTTTAAAAATGATACAATTCTTTTTCCAAAACCCATTGTATAGAAATATTCAGACCTTATCCCTTTTCATATTAAGAATTTATCATTATTGGGTCTTGTTTACATGAAATAAACATGAGTTAAATTCACTCTTTCAAAAAATTACAAGTGTGGCACTCACCCCACGTATAAAAGGCCAACCACTCTCCTCTCCACTTAAAACCTTCAAACAACTTTTTTGGTCAATACCTACCCAATTAACTTCCCAAATTCCATACTATGATCCTAGAGTCCTTATTGTTTTAATAAATTAAACCTTTTAGTTTTTTAGTGCAAGCGTAAGGAGGATGCCCAAAGAAGAGGTAATGTTCTTCTAAAATAATTTTTATTTTATTTTCCTCTTTGCCTACTTAAATTAATATTATATCATGATTATATAATAAAATAAATACATTTATTATAATTAGATATTTTTTTGTTAATTTTATGACATAAAATATCACACACTTTCATAAAATGGGTTATGAAATCATCATTCGTGTGTATGGAGGACTACTGCCTCGCAAACCGATGTTGATCATTTTTCCATTAACACTTTTAAAGTTTGGTAATAGTGATTTATTTATTTTTTATATATTATATATATGTTTTTTAAGATTTTATTATTCTTATATAATTATTATATCACTAATTCCTTCATTCTTTATATTTTGTGTGAATATGATAACATCGTTTGTCTGTACGGTGGACTAAAACCCTATGAAGCGATATGATTCATTCACACATTAAATGGAATGTGTTAAGGATGGGTTTAATAAACATATTTGATAAATATGATAATTTAATAATATTATATACATATATAATATACATTTCTATCTTTTAATATGACAATAAAATGGAAACAATGTTCGTGCATATGTACGACCTACCATCTCCATGAACGGTGAATTTAATTTCTGATAAAAAAAATTATAGATTACTATAAGTAAATATATACTGAATATATATGATATTTAAATATTTTTTTACATTATGGAAATGATTAATTCATTATTCAAGTAAGAGGTAAAAAATAACAAGTCAAAAAATATTCGAAAAACAAGGTTATTAACACCCAAAAAATAAAAATAATGAAAGATTATTAACCAATAGGTGATGAGATGTTATGAAATAATAATATATGATATCATAAATATTAATAAGTTATGTTATAATTTAATAAAATGATTAAACTATTATACATGAGTCTAAATCAAGTTTGACTAAATGAAAAGCAAGTGGTAAGAGATTTTATCTCAATTTCATTTCATTAAGGGATATTATATTGATATGAACCTAATTACCTTTATATGGTGTATATACATCGCCTTTGACATGAAATATCCTGAATAATTCATTCTTAATTGAATATTATTTTTAAATTTTAATTTTTTAATCTAAAGAGATTTCAACTTAAAGTTACCAAGTAGTAAATATATTTTATAACTTGATTTATTTTCATTCACTTATATTAATTCTTCATTGTAATTTATATTCCATAATTATGTGTATAATAAATTTTTACTAACTATTTTTTTATTTAAAATTTATTTATTATTATTTATAGTTGATACACATAATTGATTCATTGATTAATACCCACTTCAACATTCTAAACATTTTAATGCTTTATTTCATGATCTCATTCTAATCAAGATTATTTATTGTTGAATATCCATTAAATAAAATTATATAAGCATTGTTTAATAAAATGATTTATTTTATTCTCATATGGTTATTCATTATTATTTTCAAGTGATAATCCCATTTTTCTACTCTTTGGAACTTAAAATTATTGGGAAATGTTTTTAATAAAATTTGACTTCATTTATCTCTTCAATTGGAAATATATTTTCATACAAAACCATACTTACTAAAATGTTCTCAAAAAAATATTTTAATTTTTGAAAATGATTTATTAAAATAAATATTTACCCATTTTTTATTTTTAAAATAAAAATTTAAGTTAATATCCTTGACACTTTTCAAAAAACGCACATTTCTATCTTTTTTACCATTTAAAAGGAATGTACTTTATGGAATGTAAATAATTACCCCCCAACATGATATTCATTTCTTTGAATCTTACATTGAAATTTTATGAGTTTATTTTAAATTAATTTTTATAAAAAGTTATTTTAAAGTAAAAGTATTTTCAAAAGTTTATTCTAAATGAGAATAATTTCCTCAAGAAAATTTTTTAAGATCTTATTGTGGTATTTTTATTCATCAATGACAATAACCCTTTAATTTTACTTTAATGGGTATATTTTATATTGATATCACCTTTATTATTCCTCTATATGGTTTATGATCATTATGACTAAGGATAGTATTGAAATTTATATCCATAATTCATTTTTTAGTTAATAGATTTGTTTTGAAATGTTCAATTTTTTATTATCATTAGAAATTAAATTTCCCCTAAATATTTAAATTATTTATCTTGGATATGATTAATTCCTAAACCATATGTAGTTTTTACATATGGTGTTCACATTTAATATTATTTTATTTTCTAGAAAAATATTGATAAATTTTTATTTTTTATTGAATATGAAAATTTGATAAGTAATATTGATTATGAATTAAATACATAATTTGATATATGAAAAATTCATTGGAATAGAATAACATGGGTTGGGGACTATTTAATGTAATCCCCTTTATGCATCAATGGTCTCATGGGAAAATCTTGGTGATATTTCAGGTATGCTTAGACACAAATGGATGATTATGGGTGATTTTAATACAGTTTTATGGCCTGAGGAGAAAATCGGACAAAATTCCAAACGTGTTGCATCTATTGAATTTTATTCATGCATTGATCAGTGTAGTCTTGTTAAATTACCAATTGTAGGTGATGAATTCACATGGTGCATATATACTTTAATTGGAATATAGGCTAATAAATTTGATAGATGTTTTAATTACATGGATGATATGAATGAGGTTACTGGAATCTCTGGTCACACGCTACCAAAATATCATTCAGATCATAACCCAATACTTGTGTAGGTATCCACCTCTACCAAAAGGTTATTCCCATTTCCCTTTCTCTTGAACAATGGGTGGCTCAATACACCAGGATATAGGGAAATCATTGAGAAGGCCTGGAAAATGGTCGTTGTTTGTAGCCTAATGTTTATTCTTGCTGAGAAACTATGGAATGTTATGGTACTCTTAAATTCTTAGAGTAAGAAATCCTTATAAAACCTTGATTATGAGATAAACCTTGCTGATGAAATGATGGCTAACTGCCAATCCAACAACCAGTCTAATGATAGACCCTCCATCTACCTTCCCTCTATGTATGTTGGTTGTAGACTCAGCAACACACCATTTCATGGACTTCTCTTATGCAAGGAAGATATGGAATTACATTCTTTATGTTTTATAATATGATTTTTTACATTGAAGGTCTATTTAGGAGCCTCTTATATGGTTGTGTGATATTGGGAAAAGCGTAAAAGTAAAAAATCTACCATTTTTTGTTGTATCATTGGCTATTTTATTTATACAGTATGCATGGAACCAAGTGTAATTCGATTAAAAATCTACTTTTTTTCAGGTGGATTGTATTTCCATTCACAAAGACAATCATGTTGTCATTGTTTTCCATCAAGGTGCGATGTAGAATACCTTTGATAATCTATTTACACTCTGGGTGATTATAGTTGCTGGGAGACCGAAGTAACATCTCATTCTCTAATTTTTTTATGGATTCCACTGATCCGATTTGGCATCAATGTTAATATTGATGGAGCTTCCTATATCTCACCTTGACCAGTGGGATGTGGGGGCATGTTTCAAACCTATCATGGCTTTATTAAAGGCTGCTTTCACCAATTCATTGGATAAGGTAATTCTTATAAAGCTGAGCTATGGAATTTCATTTATTCATTCAATTATTCCATTCAATTCAATTGTTCTTCATTATGGATTGAATCATATTCACAATTGGCGGTGAACACTTTCAAAGCACGATTGACAAATGTGTCATGGTGAATTCTCCCATATTGGATCACATGTCTCAATCTTTCCGTCCATCTCCAAATATATGTATCTCATGTCTACAGGGAAGAGAAACAGGCTGTTGACGCCCTTTCAAAGGAAGTTCATGTAGATTCAAGTATCATGTGGTCTTTTAGGCTACCTGGATTCTGTTTTTGTATGGTGGATGATGACATGCGGGGTGTGGTGCATTTTCAATCTTGTAATACCCATTATAATTCTTGACTATCTGTAATTTTTCCATCTTTAATCATTTTAGGGCTGACTAGATCATGGGATTAATCATATGTCTAGCCTTAGCTAAATGGGTTTTTACCTAGTATGTTTTAAACCATATTTTGAAAGGAATTGACTGTAAATTTACCATATAATTTTTGAATCATGTTTATATCTAGTTTACCAAGAATACTAAACTAATAAGTACTTTTGGATGTTAATACTTATATCTTATGCCAATTTAATGGTCGAAGTTATATATTTTCAACTTTTGGGTTTAAAGTTGCTACAAAAATCATTGATAATATCCATCCAATCAGTGAAAACTATGGTTTTTTGTTATAGTGGTGGGTCTCACCCATTCCATAATCACCACTATCTTTTAGGGATCCTAAATTATACCACATATTTTAATTACATGACCTAATAATGCAAATTTCATTAGACATAATTTACACTTGAAAAATATATCATACAGCTTCTCTGTTTTCATAGACTTTAGCATGATCCTCAAATGATCTTCATAATATTTATCTATATTAAAATATATGATAATATAATCTATAAAGACTACAAAAAAATTGATCAATTTAACCTCTTATGAGTATGTTCATTAGATACATGATGATAGTTGGTGCATTTTTAAATCAATATGGAATCTCTATAAATTCATCATTTCTATATCGTGTATGGAAGGTTTTAATGTTTATATCCACCATTATTACTTGTAATTAAGTATATTTTTATTGATGTTCAGTAATTTATAATTATTTCTCCCCTTTAAGTTGATTAATAAATTCATCACTCTAGGGTAGTGGATGCTTTCTCTTCGTTGTGATATTTTTATGTTCATGATAATCAATAAAAAGTCACATTAATCTGTCCTATTATGGGACAAATAAAATGTGGGAATTAAATGGTGATGAACATATTCATATAAGACCCCAATCTAGATTCTCTTGAAGTTTCTTTATCAATGCATGAAATTAAATGTAATCTGTTCAATAAAGACCATTAAATATGAGAATAGAACTCAGTGTGAGTTTAGTTCAAAACACAACATCACATCTAGGGGAAGACTGGGTAATTATCCATAGACTATTATAATATGAACATATTTAGCATTGAATTCCTCTATAGTAATTTGAGAAGTTTCCCCCCTTTTGGGGCATCAATGCACAAATTAATGAATTTTCTTACAAATGGAGTACACTGTTATTATTTCATTATCCATTGATCATGTGGTGATTTGGGATATGAGATGAGATTTCCATATCCCAAAAGTTGATATGCACTCTATGTACTCAGAGCTAATAGATTACTAGTATCACATAAAATTACACTAATGGATAAGGAACTATATTTTAATGAAGTATCTTCTAACAAACCTCGATAGGGGAAGGTTTATACACCTTGATTCAATCATCACACCACCATATTTTTTCATCAACAATTAAATATCTAGTGTTTTTGTAGTAAATCAACAATCATAGTGATCTTGAATGATACGTGGGAATGTGATAAACTAGAAAAAAATAATGAATTCATAGTTAATGGGTGTATAATTAGTGTAACATTCACCACATCATTTTAATGTTCTATTTCTAATGTTGTGATTTTATAGGATCATCCTTTTTCTCATGGTATTGGAGGTTGTTGATGCATATTATCCTCATTATACATTATATTAGGTCATTGGTTTTAATAGTCTCAAACTACTTTAATTTTATAAATTCAAGTGTTAGTGGTTAATATGTTGGGACATTACTTTACTTCATTATTTAAATTAGAAACTTCACATTTATTTGGTAATTTTGTTTTTGGTGGCCCTCGTCACTATAAAAAACAATTTCATGGTCTTTTAAGGAAATTTTTTGGCTGCCTCCTCCAATAATTTTGGAATGTAATTTCATGGGAAATTATTCTATATCCTTGGATATAAAACCATATACAAGACTAACTATAGATATAGGTGTCTTATATTTAAAATCATTTTTCTTATAGTTACAATTTAGCCTATAGCCACATTCATGCTGAACTGTATAGATCGGTTTTCCCATAATAGTGTTGGAAAAACAATTTTCAAGGGAAGGGTTTGAGAAATCCCCTATAACTATGGTTGATCATAAAAATTGTTATAGTATATCCTATACCCATAGTCAGGTTTGAATACGTTTATAATAATAACAAAACAAATTGCTAAATTATTTCTCAAATATCAATATATATATATATAAAATAAATGTTTCATATATATTTAAAATGAATTTTCTATTATGTTAGTTAGTTTTTGGAATGGATAAAGGTTTTAATCTTATTGGTAGCATTTTTTTTATCCTTTAACATCAGACATAGTTCCCATTCTAATGGGGCCCTCGATACTACAAACACGGCCTTTATCAGCGCTAAAAATGGCCTTTATCAGCGCTAGAAAAGCGCTGATAAAGCCAGCGTAGATAAAGGGGGGTCCCCTTTATCAGCGCTCCGAAAATCGCTGATATGGGACCCCTTTATCAGTGCTAAAAAAAGCACTGATAAAAGTACCCCTTTATCAGCGCTTTTTTTAGCGCTGATAAAGGGGTCCTATATCAGCCCTTCCTTTATCAGCGCTTTTGTTTTAGCACTGATATAAGTTAAAAAAATTTAAAAAAAATTTTAAAAATTTTAAAAAAATTTAAAAAAAATAATAAAAAAATACTACGAATCGGGTGGACTTTTATAGCGCTTGAGCCCCCCATTTTACAGTGTTTTTCTTCCCCTGTACAGCACCCCACACACCTCACGCACCAGCTTTACCCTTTAACAGCGCTTGCTGCTATATTCCCCCATGCGCGCGCGCCCCTGCCTCCCACAGGATTTGAACTCGAGACCTCCCCCCTGCGCGCCTAAGCCTTTACCACTACTCTATTTTGATTTGTCTTCCAATTAATGATATCTATATATATATATATATTTAGTTATATTTATTCGTATAGTAATATATATTTATATTAATATATATATATATAGTTATTATATTATAATATATATATATAGTTATATTATAATATATATATATAGTTATATTATAATATATATATATAGTTATATTATAATATATATATATATAGTTATATTATAATATATATATATAGTTATAATAATATATATATATATAGTAATATTAATATATATATATAGTGATATTAATATATATCTATATCTATATCTATATATATATTTAGTTATATTTATTCGTATAGTAATATATATTTATATTAATATATATATAGTTATATTAACATATATATAGTTATATGAATATATATATATAGTTATATTAATATATATATTTATAGTAATACTAATATATATATGTAGTCATATTAATATATATATAGTTATTAGATTAATATATATATATATAGTTAGATTAATATATATATATATATATAGTTAGATTAATATATATATATATATAGTTAGATTAATATATAGGTATATAAATATTCATATATTGGTATTTTAAATAAAATGGATATTAGTTATTATTTAGATAAAGCTAATATATTTTATATGTAAATATGTTTAATTATTTTTTTATAAAATTTAATTTTTAGGTGCGAATATATAAAAAATATGTACATATAATTATATATTTGATTATAAATAGATGTTCATTATAAAAAAGGATGAACTTTCAAAGGCATAATATCAATATTAATGTAATACCTTGGAATAAATTCAGTCCCCGCCAAAAAAAGCCAATAATACCCCCTTAAACGAGTTTGAAAATCCACAAAATGTTAAAAAATATGGATACCCCGACAAAAAACTCAGTTTTGGAGGCCATTTGGGCCTCTTTTGGCCTTGAAAAATGCTTGAACGGGGTTTCCTTGATCACAGCGACGTAGAGCTCATCGCAGGCTTCGATTTTATATGTGGTAGAGCTCAAACGGACACCCGGATCAAAAGTTATGGCCGTTTGAAGTTTGAGTTGCGTTTTCAACATATTTTGGATCTTTTTTTAATTTTTTTAATTTTTTTAGTCCTGAAATTGCTATTAAATGACTATTACTCCATAATGATTATCAAATAATTAATTAAAAATATTTTTTTAATTTTTTAAGAAGTCATTTTCACTAAATATCTTATATATTAAGTATAATAAGTGTAAATGTACATTTATACTTATCTAAAATATATTTAAAAATTATATATTATATTTATATAACTATATAACTATATTTATATATTAATATATTTTTTAATTTTTTTTTTGAATTCGACCCTTTATCAGCGCTTTTAAAAAAAGCGCTGATAAAGGGGGGTGCTTCGAAAAACTGTTTTTGTGGTAGTGCCTCTAGCAATAGAGGTAATGGACACCAAAATTATCTGTCACGACCCTCCTTGACCAAGATGATGGAAGGGATAGAAAATTGCCACACCCTTCTTTATTCTAGTTGAATAAGATATAATGACCCCCAAGTCCCACCCTCAATAGACATTAGAGTAGAAACTAGCACCAAGGGTATAGAATATCATGTATAATGGAAGGCATTACCCCCTTTCTTTTATAAGATCAAGATATAATATGGTAAATCCCAAACAACTCCAAAAACCGAATGTAAATGTAAATCCTAAATCCATTACCATATGGATGTTCAAAATAAATTGATACAAAGTAAAAAAAACTCTAATGAAAAGTACCAAAAGAAATAAAAAATAGCAATGAAAACTATCTCTTTATCTGAGCTAGTAAGGTCTGACGTGATCTTCAAAGACCTCATAGAAACCAGAAAGCAGTTTTATATTCATATGGTGACTATACAGGTATACTTAGTTTGGAAAAAAAATCTCTCATGAACAAGTGGTGAGGAATTCAAATGCCCTGTGAGAAAAATAGAGATAACCAAATCACCTAGAAAGGAAAATACCCACCCAACCTCACCAAGGCACACTACCCAAATAACCCAAGATAGGTAAAGTAATAGTAATAGAACATCGATATTTGGATACCCCGCACCACTTTCCCAGTGGTTATTTAGGACATTCTATGCATCAAACTTCCCCCAAAAGTTCCACTGCAGTCCCACTATTTCCCCAAAAACAACCTTATGGGATATCACAACCACGCATCCCACTCGTAGACACCTGGGCCACCACAACCACACACATCCCCGCCCATAGAAACCTGGGCTACAACAACTATTGTAATGCCTAAAGTCACCTGGGATAGAACAATTTTTTCCATGCCCGAAGACACCTAGGCCTTATACAAAAGATTCTTGGGAAATGATCATGCCTGCACACACCTTGTCCAACCACCACAACACATCCTGCTTGAAGATTCTTTGTCCATAATGAACCTTAGGACATCATAGCCTGTCGGAAGAGTCGTGGGCTACCTGGGAGAGGGAGAAAAAAGGATCTAATAACTAGGAACTCATAAGAATGTTGGGGAAAACACCACCCCCCCATGATATGGGGGTGCTTGGTATGAAGTTCTCAACGTGGGAGGGGTGAGAACAAGAAACACGAGAACAAAAAATATATTTATAGTTTAATAAGAACTCATCAAGACCTAGGGGTTCCAAAACTAGCCCATACACAAACACTCTCCTTACTATCCCTGCATTCAAAAATACACAACAACCACAACCATGGAATAACCCATTTTTTGAAAACAATCCCTCATTGTACCCATTCTCTTTATCATGTTCAAGTGATTACATTTAAATATACCTTCTCTACTAGGAAACTAACCGGCATATCCACAATCTAAAATGAAAACTAAAGGGAAAACAACCAAGAAGTAATTTAAGCATTCACACCTGGTTCTCTTGTAAAGTCACAACAACAAAAGGGATCTGTGACATCCCTTGAAGTACTAGAACCAAACCAAGCCCCAACATACGGCCCCATGTGGCCTCAGATCCATAACCCAACAACTGAACAACAGGGCATCTCATCCCTATCAACGTCACAACACAAGAATCAAGTAGAACAATTTTTCTTATTGATAGAATAGAGAAAAAAAGTTTTTCAGATTTAAATACAGCACGTATTAAGTTTCTTCTTTCCATTTGGTTAACTAGGTGATCACACAAGGAATATTATTCATTGGGAGTCCATTTAATCAACTGAGTTTACGTGATTAACCAGTTTCTATGTTACAGCAATTCAATAATAATATTATCTAGAAAAATATGTTCATTAGTGCACAAAAAAGGACCACCAATAGCCACTATTTTCAGTGGGCATAAGCCCATAAAATTCATAACATAAAACAAATATAAAATAATACAGAAACATCATGATCATTCACACCCCTTCATTCTTTAAAAGTATGTTTATTATCTTCATTAAAGTTTGGTTTCATCTACATCTTGAGGTAAACATTATCATAACAACCCTGCATCATACACAGTAATGAGAGAAGAAGTAAAACCCTACTTGGATGATCAAGGATCAATGTTTTATCCTCGCTTCAAGAACTGAGGATGTCCGACTTGCTGGAAAAGAAAACTTGAAAGCTTCAAGGCTGATCCGGAAGAGCTCCAGCATAGGCATATGATTCATCTATAGATTAAGTCCCTAGGAGTACTTATAGAAACCATAGAGCAAAAGAAATAGAGGATATCAGCTTAGGAAAAATCTAGATCCTAAAATCATGGAGATGATTTCGAAGTACTTGAAGTCAGATCTTAGGTTGACCACGCTGTTGGGCGGTTTCACATGTTAGGATTAATTGTTATTTAATAATTTTCATTGAATATGGTAAAGATAACAGTTTTGAGTTAATAGATATCTTCTAAACAGATAAAACCCACATAATTAGGGCAAATTTGGAAAGCACAGGGAAAGGTGGGACATCGAGGAAAAAGGCCACATGTTTTGGTAACTGAAGGGTCACCCGACTCTTGGGGGTTTAAAACATCTTTTATTGGATTTAAATGGAATTGAAAGGGGTATAAAGACACTTTTATGTCAAATGACATGTTACAGGAGAAGAACTAGAAAAACTCAGGAAACTGGAAAAAAAATTCTCAAAGGGTTGGACACCGTTCAGTGAGACACCGTAACGGTTCCACCATAACAGTGCCACTATTTTGTTGTGATACCGTGACAGTAAAATTGGAAAAGGGTGGGACACCATTTGGTGAGACACCGTAATGGTTCCACCATTTTGGTGTGAGGCCGTGACAGTGCCACCCTCACAGAGCCACTATCACGGTGCCCTCATGACCGATAGAACCATTTGGTGGAACCATGTTTTTGGATAACTCATTAATGAGTCACTGATGGTCCCCAAGATATGCCAAACACCAGAAATTTGGAAAATTAATGGACCAAGAGGTCCTGGCCATTACATCAGATACCTTTCAAACTATTCTTGTCCTCTAGAATTCAAGAGCAAACCCAAAGAAAAGAGAGGGGTCCGAACAGTCACCTAGTAAGGTACCTCTCAGAAAAAAAACCCTAGAGTTGTTCGAAAGATGGAACAAAATTCAATATCTTGGAACACCTCTCCCTCATCTCTCTTCTGAACAACCAAAGATACACTGCCACTCTTCTACCCCAAATAACCACACAAACATATAAAGGTCACACCATCCAGACATTTGTATTTGGGAGTACCTTCCTCCATGTCAAGATACTATTAAATTTTGGCTTCACTAACTCACCCGCACGAGTGTAATCGAATCCACCTTAATGCATCTTGATTAGGGATTAGGACCTCCCCTCCCCAAAGTGAGGACTTTACACACATTCAGAGAGTAAGAAAAACATCCCATCTCATAGTTAACAAGTTAAATCATTAAATCACACCCAAGTACAAAAAAAAACACAAAACAAAACTCAAAATAGCTCTGGGTATTGGGTACACATATGTGCCTCCCATTCCCATGTACTCTCCTCATGGACACCATGACTCCATGACACATGAAACAATGGAATGGTTTTTTTACAAGAACCTTCTCCTCACAATCATCAATCCTCACTAGTATCTATATTAATGTCACATCATCCCTAATATCCATATCTCCCCAATTGAGGACGTGTGAATCATCATGTTGATATAGATAGAGATGAGACACATGGAAGACATTGTGGACCCTCAGTAGTGGCGGTGGTAGTGCTAGCTGATAAGACACTTCACTAACTCTCTACAACACTTCTAAGGGTCTAACGTACTTGGGAGAAAGCTTACTCCCCCTGTTGAACCTCTATTTCCCGCACCGAGGGGAGACCTTTAATAACACGTGATACCCAACCTCGAACTCCAAGGGTCTCCTCTTATAAAAGGAATATGACTTATTCTGGTCAGGATTTGCCTTCATCCTCTCCCGTACAAGCTGAACCTTCTCTGTCATGCTCTGCACCACCTCTAGGCCAAGAACTCCTACTTCCCCAACCCCATTCAGTACACAGGTGAATGATATAGTCTTCTGTACAAGGCTTCAAACGGATCCATGCCAATGGTAGAGTGATAGCTATTGTTGTAGGCAAACTCTACCAGCGGAAAGTGTCGTACCCACAATCCCCCGAAGTCCAAAACACGTACCTGTAGCATATATTACAATGTCTAGATGGTTCTCCCTATCTTCCCATCTGTCTGGGGGTGGGAAGTAGTGATGAGGCATATTTGGGTGTCAAAAGTATGTAGCAATCCTTTCTAGACTCGTGAGTTAAACCATGCATCATGATCTGAGACTAGGGACCTCATAACTTCATGAAACCACGCCACCTCATCCATGTACCTATGTGCGAACGCATGCAATGCACTCAACTACTTGATTTCCCAAAAGTGAGCTGATTTTTTTAGTCGGTCTACCACTACCCAGATGGAATTATAGCCTCCTTGAACCCATGGTAGTCCTATGACAAAATCCATCAAGATGTAATCCCACATGCACTCCGGGACATCTAAAGGATTTGATATACCTCCTAGGACACGGTGCTCATCCTTCACCTGCTCACACACGAGGCACTTTTCCACATACTTCATCACTGCTTGCTTCACCCTGGGCCACCAAAACTGACCCCTGAATCCCTGTTATGTCTTGGAAACTCTTGATTGTACCTCTAGAGGTGAGTTATGGAACTCACCGAGAAATCTCTCACACATTTCCACTGAGACAAACATTTTTTCATGAAACATCATCTGATTCTGATCATCTTTTGACCATATTATGACCATCATTCCGGAGCACTCCCTGAGATAACACGATCATGCATCACTTTATTCTCTAAGTCCCCACACTGAGACTCCTCCACTTGATGTGCCAAGGAATACTGCACCATCATCTGGAATAGACAGACTCTACTATCCTCCACTCTCATGCTCAAATGTAAGGCATCCAACTCCTCCATTGCTTTCCAAGTATACACATATTCCCATAAAACTTCCCTCTATGACTTCCTACTTAAGGAATCGGCCACAACGTTCCCCTTTCTTAAGGTTTTGTAGATCTCAAATTCATAGTCCTAGAGAAACTCCAACCAACTTTGTTACTGCAAGTTCAAGTCTCACTAGGAGAAGACATACCTCAAGCTCGTGTGGTCTGTGAAGACCACGAAGCATTCCTCAATGAGGTAATGATACCACAAATTCAATGCAAGAAATAATGCTAAAATTTCTACGTCATGGGTTTCATAGTTACACTCATGATTATGTAACTACCTAGACCCATAAGAGATCCCCCCCACTGTTGCATCAACGCACACCCTAAGACAGGACCATAAGCATCACAAAAAACCTCAAACAACACCCCTTCCCTTGGAAACCTGAGCACTGGAGCACTGACCAACCTTTACTTTAGATAGTTGAAAGCTACCTGGCACTGCTCACTCCACACGAAGGCCTGCTAATTTCTAGTCAAAGATTTCAAAGGTGATACAACTTGAGAGAAGTCGGGAACTAACCTCCGGTAGTAACCTGTCAATCCCAGGAAACTATGAACCTCCTCCATGTTCTTGGTTGATTCCCAAGAAAACACTACTTTGAACTTCAAAGGGTCCACGACTATTTCTTATTGGGACACCACGTGTCCAAGGAAGTGCACCTTCTGTATCAAGAACTTGTACTTGGACAACATATCATAGAGCTAGTGGTGTCAGAGGACCTCTAAAACCATCCTCATATTCTTAGCGTGATCCTCCTCTGATCCTGAGAAGGTCAGTATGTCATCGATAAACACGACTATGAACCATTCCAGATATTTGAGGAAGATGGAGTTCATGAGCCCCATAAACATGGTTGGTGCGTTCGTAAAGATGAACGGAAAGACCACAAACTCAAAGTTCTCATATCTGCACCTGAAAGTAGTCTTCAAGATTTCACCCTCAACTGATGATATCTGGACCGCAAGTCAATCATATAGAACCAACATGCTCCCATAAACTAGTCAAAATGGATGGCGATCCTCAGGAGGGAGTAAGGGTTCTTGGTCGTCACCTGATCTAGCCTTCAGTAGTCTATACATAGAATGAGACCACCATATTTCTTATTTGTGAACAGGACTAGAGCACCCCATAGAGACACACTTGGTTCGATAAAAACCTTCTTCATCAGGTCATCAACCCAGATTTGCAACTCCCACAACTCAGAAGGCACCATCCAATAGGGAGCCATAAAAATCGGATGGGTGTCGTGTTGCAAGTCTATCCCGAACTCAACATCACATCGAGGGGGTAGAGTCACTAACTCTCTAGTGAAGATGTCCAGGAACACACTAATGATCCCAAATACTTCTACCATCTTTGTGTCTATCGACTCCACTAATAGCTCAGCTAACAAAGAAATAAGGGGCTCCACTCGTTGTTTTCCCTCTTAACAATTACTATTTCCAATGAAAGTTACACGCTGGATGCCCATATCTAAATACAAAACTATTATCCAGAAGTAGTCGATAATGGAACATAGAGAGAAAAACTATTCAATACCAAAAATAAAATCATATGTTTGCATCTATAGCAAAAGAAGTTTCCCACTGGACTGATGTGGCCCCAACATTAGCCTGCATCCCCAGCAAACATAAGACAAGCTAGCCAGACCACCAACTAGCATACTCCAAAAAGGGGGTACGGGAATTATCTCTGCATATATACCTAGATAATGGGTTATACTTGGTGTAATGAAGTAGTGAGAAGCTCCTAAATCAAAAAATTCACAAGCAAGAGAACTAGAAAATCTGATCGTACCTCAAACTACCTCTGGCCCTGCTATAATTGCAGCCTTCGCGGCATGTAACTGTCTACACACAGCTCCCATACCCCTCGGATGTTGGCCACCTCCCAAAAAACACCTCGGTTGAGGTCCCTAATGAGCTCCCTGAGGTCGACCTCCTCCTGCAGCATCTGCTCTCAGAGGAGTGGGAGCTTGTTATCCCTACTGCTACTACAGAAAATGATGAGTTGGAAACGGCTACTGCTGAGTTGGGAGATGAACCTACCCACCTCAACTATACTACACTCGGTCCAGGAACTGATTTCTGATGGTTCCCATGGCTTCCATTGATAAATCACCTCGGTCTTAGGACCATACGGAAAGGGAAAGGATCGGGAGATCGAAACCAGAACTACATGGGCCTACTCCCCATCAGATGAAATATAGATGGCCCTGAGGCTCAAGGACTTCTACCAATGGTATTCCCCTTCAACAAGATCAAATGGATCCCCTCTCATAGAACACCTCCTAGACTATGCATCCTCTCCACCAATTTATCATTCTTCTAAACATCCAAGTACATTGGTAGAGTGAAGGGAGTAAAAAAGTACTACATGGAAGGTTGGAGTGACTCCTCTAAGCGTCTGGCCCTTGATTCCTTGTTCGAGAAAAGGTCTGGAGAGAAACAAAATTGATCCTTGAACTTGATCCCAAACTCCATTACTAACATACTTTCATGATGGAGGGAGAGTAACTCCTACCTCTTCTCATCCTTCATTTTAGAAGAAATGAATTTTTTTTCCGGAACTCCCTCTCGAAGTTGGTCCCTGAAACCTCATCTTTATTCTTCTCCCTAAGATAGAGCGTCCACCACTGACACACTGCTCCCCACATCTGGCTCACGGACAGAGGAACTCAGTACTCTATTAGATCCCCAATCAAGATGAAATCTATCACCAGCTTCTTGAGCTAGATTTTTGTCTCCATGTCCAAGACATAGCACTTGTACTTCATGAGGGTCTACCACTAAAAGGAAAAAAGTGTCTTCTGACACTGGTCATCCTCCTCCTCTCGATTAGCCCTCTTTTAATCAGCCTCTTGGGCATCGATCACTGACACCACTCCTGGACGTCATCCATGTTCCATAGTTGTAAGGTAAACAAGGAAACTCTTAAGACCAAGTAGTGTATAAGATCTCTTTTAGATTTTTCTTAAACTTGTTATTCTGTTTAAATTCTCCAAATCACCTAAGAAACACAAGAAAAACATTCATTATGATGCTTGTACCCTTCCTAGGGTCTCTACCCTGCCATTAGTGTAGCCTCACTTGGTCGTTTGGTAGGACATCATTCCTTGCATTGGATCATGGGGGGCCCTAAAATCTTGTGTCCTAGCCGATATTCCTTGGCCTATTTGACATACCAAGATTTCCAACACAGTTTCCCTACCGTCACATGAAATCATCACTATGACTATCCCTAAACCCCATCTTATCTTTCAACTTCCTTTAATGCCATTTTTCCATGACCCACCTTCTCCATGATCAGGGAAGGGATAGAAAACTGTCAGACCCTTTCTTCTTCGAGTTGAAGGATATATATTGACTCCCCGAGTCCCACCTTCAATCGGCCCTAGAGTAGAGACTAGCACCAAGGTTATATAATATCACGTAAAATAGAATTCATTACTCTCTTTTTTTAAAATATTGTGAGATAAGATGGTAAATCCCAAACAACTCCAAAAATTTCAAGTAAAAGTAAATCCAAAATTCATTCCCATATGCATGTTCAAAATAAACTAATAGAAAGTACAAGAAAACTCTAATGAAAAGTACCAAAGGAAACAAAGAATATAAATGAAAATGGTGTCATCGTCTAAGCTAGTAAGGTCTAGCATGGTTTTAAAAGTCCTTCTGAAAACTTGAAAGCGGTTTTATATACGTAGGGTGGGTATACAGGTTTGGTCATTAGGGAAAAACCAAAAGCTCTCGTGCACAGGTGGGGAGGTATTTTAATGACCTGTGAGAAAAAGGGTAATAACTGAAGCACCTATCAAAGAAACTACCCACCCATCCTCAGCAAGGAACACTCCCCTAATAATGAATGTTAGGTAAAGTAATAGTACTATCACATCAATATTTGGGTACTACACACCACTTTCTCATTGGTTATTTACGACATCCTACGCATCAAATCTCCCCCATAGGTTCCACTCCAAGCCCAATGTCTCCCCAATAGAAACCCTATGGGATATCCCAACCATGCATCCCACCTGCAGACACCCAGGCCACTAAAACCAGACACATCCCCACCCACAGACACCTGGGCCGCAACAACCACTGCCACACCTGAAGACACCTAGTCTAGAACAACTGCTTCCATGCCCGAAGACACTTGGGCCTCCTCATGAAGATGTTTTGTAAATGATCCTACCCATACACAATTGGGCCAACCACAAAAACACACCTCTCCCAAAGGTTATTTGTCCATAATTATCCTCAGACCATAATAACTAACCCAAAGTGTCTTGGGATACCTAGTAGAGGGGGAAGAAAGGGGAAAATAACCATCCAATCATAATAATGTTGGAAAAAACACCCTCCACCATGAGATAGAGGTTCTCAGAACTAAGTGCTCAATGTGGGTGTGGTGAGAACAAGAAACACAACAACTAAAATTATACGTATAGTTGAACAATCACTCATCCCAACCTAAGGGTTCTGAAACCAGCCCATACACAAACACTATCGTTACTATCCCTACATGCACAAATACATAACATCCACAACCAAAGCACAACCCATTTTTGGAAAAAAAAATCTCATATTGTACCCTTTATCGTTATCATGTTCAAGTGATTCCATCAAAATATACCATCCCCACAGGTCAACTACCAGGCATAGCCACATGCAAAAATGACAACTGAAGGGAAAACAGCCAAGTAGTATTTTCAGCATTCACACCCGATTCTCTTGTAAAGTCATAACATCAAAAGGGATCTGTGAGATCCCTCAAAGTATTGGAACCAAACCAAGCCCCAACATACGGCCCCACATAGCCTCATATCCACAAACCAACAACTGGACAATAGGGGATCCCATCCCCATTTATGTCACCCCACAATCATCAAGCAGAACAACTGTGATTATTGGAATAACAGAACAACAATGTTTTTCAGATATAACCACACCATCTATCAAGTTCCTTCTTTCCATTTGGTCAAACGGGATGATTACACAAGTATTCTTATTCATTGGGCATCCATTTAATCAACCGATTTTACATGATTAAACAATTTCTATGTTATAACCATTCAATTACAGGATTATCCAAAAAAATAGGTTTATTAGTGTGCAAGAAAGAAACACCAACATCCACTATTTTTAGTGGGCATAATCCCATAAAATTCACAACATAAAAATAAAGATAAAAGAATAAAGAAACATTATCATCATTTACACCCCTTCAATCTTCAAAAGTCAATTTATTATCTTCGTAAAGGTTTGGTTTCATCTATGTCTCGAGGAAAAAATTATCATACCCGACCTACATGATACACAGTAAAGAGAGACGAAGGAAAACCCTACTTGGATAATCAAGGACCAAAATTTTAACCTTTCTTCAAGATCTAAGGATGCCTTACTTGTAGGAAAAGAAAACTTGTAGGCTTTTAGGCTGAGTAGGAAGAGCTCTAGAACAGGTGTACGATTCAACTCTGAAGTAAGTCTCTAGGCGTTCTTAGAAAAACCAGAGAGAAAACTAAAGAGAGGATATTATTTTAAGAAAAGTTTAAATCCTAAAACATGGGAGATAATTTCAAAGTACATGAAGTTGGATCGTGTCTTGACCATGCCGTTAGGCAGTTTCACATATCGGGATTAATTGTAATTTAGTAATTATCCACAGATATGGTTGAGATAATGGCTGTGAGTTAATATATATCTTCTAAATGAAGAAAAACCACATAATAAGGGTGAAGCTGGAAAGTACGGGGAATGGTGTGACACTAGGGGAAAAGGCCACATGTTTTAGTAACTAAAGGGTCACCTGACTCTTGGGGGTTTAAAAAATATTTTACTAAATTAAATGGCTTTAAAAGGGGTATTAAGACACTTTTACATCAAAATATATGTTATGGGGGAGGAACTAATAAAACCTAGGAAACTGGAAAAAAAATTAGCAAAGGGCGGGACACCATTTGGTGAGACACCGTAATAGTGCCACTGGTTCGGTGGGACACCATAAGTATTTCAACTGTTTCGGTGAGTGACCATGATGGTGCCACTGTCCTGGTACCACTGTCACGGTGTCATCGTCATGGTGCCACCTTTGTTAGATTTGGTGTTCTATGAACCAGCTGTTTGTACTTTGATTACATGAATGTACACTTATTATATATTGTTCATTGTTCTGCATAACTATAATATAATAATGTACTGGAATATTTGTTGCATTAATAAGGTCATGGAAGATCCGCTCTATGATTAGAACCATGGAATTCTATAACAATATTCATCAATAAAGTTCTACGGTTGGGTGACATGATATAATAGGACACATAGTATGCATACCATCATGTGCGAGTAATCGTAAGAAGACAAGACTCCCTCTCATGGAGTTCACACTTGGTAATCTCCAAGATGGTAGATTATGAGAAGAGACCCCCCAATAGTAATTCCTCATGTTTTGGTGTCATCGGACTTTTCTATCTTCGAGAATGTGCAATGGTCCTTAGACTAGAAGATGATCGTAAACTCATGTCATGACTCGCGCACTTAGATTTGCTGATGAAAATCGTCACGAAGACAGTTGGTGGGAATTACGGTATGTTGGGTGCATAACGAATGACATGTTGTTAATGTATAAGTCGATGAAGGATTTGTCCCTTCCATATTTAAGGAAGTAGATATCTCGGGCCCTTTGATTGAAATAGAACTGTCGAACAAATTCCAAGGGCATGGTGACACAATGAGTTTAATTTTGGAAGTCAAAGAATTACAGATCAAGAATATAGGTTTATGAAACTTGCATGAAACCTTCTTGATGAGATATTGAGAGAAAAGGATTAAATTACACAGTAAGCATTCATATGAGGTGACACGTCAATGCGGCGTCAACTTCTTTCTCTTGGGTGCCTTTACTGGTTGCTAGAAAGTAATCTTGGACTTTAGGCAAGCTCACCTAATGCCAATGAGAAAGCATCCTAGAGGGTCACACACTAATTGTATCCAAGTATCTCAAGTAGAATAAAGATTAATCCCATACGTGGTTTAATAATTATTCAAGGAATCCTAATTCATTTTAATGATGGAGGAAGAAGGAAATTAAAAACAAGATATACACGTCGTGTATTAATGATTACACGCTGTGTAGTTTTTCATGGAAAACAAGTACATGTCGTGTATTAATTATTACACACCGTGAAGTTTTCATTTTGTAAAAACAATGGAAAAAACAAGTACACGCCATGTATTAATGATTACATGTCATGTAGTTTTATGTAAAACAAGTACACGCCATGTATTAATGATTACACGCCGTGTAGTTTTCCATTCGAGATTTTGAGTATATAATATTGTTTTATTAAAAGATATTTATTATAATCAGGGTGGGTGCATGTCAAGGAATTAATTATTTGACATTGTGGGTTTCAATAAGAGTCAATGAAATAAATAAACTACGTAATGAGTTTATTTATTATCATAACTCTACAACCTCAAACCCGATTATAAATATCCTCACAACCCCAACTCTTTTCCTACAAGAGAATCTTTGTGTACGAAAATTCTAGAGAATTCTTTCATGGTCGAAAGAACCTCTTCCTCTAAGAACGCTCTCAAGACTGAGAGAGATCCTCTTCCATCGGATCAAGATGATCTAAGGCGGGCAAAGCAAGCAAAGGTTTCACCATGCTAGCACCCAAAGACTCCTTTGGCAACATCCATAGATACGAGGTGCACGTATGGATCACCACTTGAGGAAGTATACACTTGGATTCTACGACGCAATGGTGAATCACATCAAAGTGTGATCGAGAATATCAACGAAGAAAGAACACCCAAAAGGTAATTCTTTTCAATTAATTGAATTAATTATAATCAATCTGTGAAGATCCAATTTTGTGGTTTCGGGACCTTTATTCTTCTCTGTCTATTTCTGTGAATCGATCCGTGGAGACTGGTGTTTATCATCGTATTGATCCCCGATTGATCATTTCTAATGACAAAAATCCAAGTGGGCACATCCACCCACAAGCTTCCGCTATGCCTGGAACCTTCAATTGGTATCAGAGGGAGGTTACAACGTTGATTATAGTTATTTATTTTTTGTTGATAATTTATGCATTTATATTTGATTCAATTCAAGATAAATTGTTCTATAAAATTGAATGAACAAGATCTGTTCTTCGTCCTTCATTTCTCAATTCACATCACATAAATGACCTTTTAATTTAAATTTTGATTAAATTAAAAATGAGGAACTCATCTAGAGGAGCCGCTCTTTCGGTTCGTACAACATTAGAATACACGGCGTGTAGTTAAAACTATACGTCGTGTACTTAGGTTCAATGAACCAGTACTGGTCCACCAAACCACGCCTTGTGAATTGATTAGCCCTGAGTTTTATTACACCGTGTTGACCAGAAATGAATGTCACGTGGAAACCAGAATACACAGCATATATGTTGAATCAACACGCCGTGTAGTCCGATCTAAACCAGGTGAAACCGTGTACAAACAGAATTCATGTTCCACGTACACTGGATTACCAGGCCAGTAACCACGTAACAAGGAATTACATGCCATGTTAGATTAATCTACATGTCGGGTACTCCAGAATTTATTAAGTACAGAAAACACACCAAATCCCCCAATGTGTACTTTGGATAGAAGGTGAAAAATAGACGTCGTGTAATATATCCTACACGCCGTGTACTTTCCAGAAATGGGATTTCACCAGGTTTCCTCCAAAATTACAAAGACCTATACATGGAATATGAATGAGAATAATCTCAAGGAAATTCAGAAAGAATTTAAGATAAAGAATTGATTAATTATAAGATCATAATTAATTGAATTCAAGCATGACTTATCTTGAATAAATATAATGATTAAAATAATTTTAATGCTAAATATGTGTAAATGTCATTGCATGTTATGGATGATCATGAGCTATACCAAAGACCCTTTGTATGTGTGTATGGTTTCATTTAAATTTTTTTAATTTAAATTCATTGGCCTACGAGCCTTTTTCCAATAAAATGTAGGGCACGCGTGCCCATGGTCTCTTTAATGTAAACCCAATGTAATGGAGGATATCCTAATCCAGAAGAGACGGTTCAAAACTCGAAGCTGGGGAAAAACCAACCCAAGAAGCTACAAAGGTGGATAGGTGGGAGCTGCAAAAACACAAAAACATCCATTCATGGTGTTTTCCCTAGGTCAGGGTTAGCTTATCAAACTGCTAGATAACCTAACCAATAGAAGCTCGTGATCATGTAATCTTATTTTATTTCTGTCTAATTGAATGTTTTATTTATTATGTATGTGTTGTCATGATCACATAATTAATGAAATAAACCAGAATGAAAATATGAAATAAAATAAAAACCGGACTCTGCATAAACATTATCAGAATATGGTTAATCACTTAAACCAGCATCACTTAATATTAACAAGTATGTGATAATGAAAAACTATGCATAAAGAATAAAATCCCTCAAATACCATATTAAGTCAGACCAAGCATTCTGTTTCTTGATTAAGGGAAAAACTCAATAAAACTATGTGTTTGACCAACCCTTGTTGGGAAACTTACTTTTATAAAGGAATATCTTATTAAAGTTTCAGGTTGACTTAAACATTTTACATCAAAAGGAGTGTCCCTTGATAGACATGTTGTAAAATGGAGGCATGTGTTGATAAAATCCAAGTTAGTATTTCTGGATTGGGGAGTCCACTCAATAGATCAAGGAACTGTAAGCTCACAGTTGGCAAAGACCTTCCTACCTAAATACCTTCAAATAGCTTGACCAACCCTTGTTGGGGTTATGTGAAGGGGAACATGGATCCTTTCCACTAGTATGTCAAAGCAACTGTACATTCCGAGTTCAATGGTGAGGGCCATTGGGACTTGATAAAATAGTGGGAGACTTAATAAAATTTATTATTTCTCATAAAATGTAATAAAAAAAGTACTTATAAATCTTCTCTTTTAATTTTTAGAATCAATAAGAAAAACTCATCAACCACATTTTCTATGCGATCAATTCTGGATAAAGAAAAAATCCTCACTTGCAGTAACTTTCAGGAATGGTTTAGTCGCATTTGGGTTATCCTATTCCATTAATGAGAGTTTTATGTGTTGGAGTCCTCACTTCTTGATTCTCCTTCCCCAGGGGTGAGTGATGAATATTTCGTAGTCTATGATCAACATTTGAGCGATGCACTCGACATTCAATTTTTGATGATTTCATCAATGTCTAATGAGCTCATAAAGTCTCATGAAGACATGGATTCCTACAGCAAGCTCAAGCACCTCCATGGTCTATACTAGGAGAGAGAAGGACAAGAAAGGTTTGAGATCTCCAAGTCACTATTTCAGAGCAAGCTTGGAGAAGGTTCCCCAGCTGGGCCTCATGTAGTCAAGTTCATTGGCTACATTGAGCTCTTGGAGGTTCTAGGGTTTAAACTCCCTGAAGAACTGGGTACCAATCTCATTATTGTATCACTCCCCATGATATTCTACAACTTTTTTGTAAATTTCAACATGAACAACATTGATAAGTTTCTATCTGATCTTCTTATCCTTATTCATCAAATGTACAATGATATGAAGCGTGAAAAGCCTTTTGTCCTTATGCTGAATAAAAGGAAAGGGAAGGAAAAGAGCTTTCAGCCAAAATCTTTTTCAAGGCCTTCGAAGAAAAGGATGATCAAAGGGGATGCAAGAGAACAAGATGTTGTTTGTTTCACATGTGGTAAGTAGGGCCACTGGAAGAAAAAAAACACCCAACCAAGGAAGCAAGGGGAATCTTCTGGTGCATTTGTCATCGAATGCAATATATCTGTTTCTACAAATCCGGTATTAGATACAAATTTTTGTGATCACATGTGTATCCAAATACTGGAACCAAGTATATTCAGAAAGATCGATAGAGGGGAGGTAGATCTAAGAGCAGCAAACAGAGCCATACTTTCTGTTGTAGCTGTCGGGGACTACCACCTCACATTGCCAACTAGAATGATCTTGGTTTTAAAGGGTTGTTATTATGTGCCTTATGTAACTAAAAACATTATTTCAGTATCCAGATTAGATATTGATGGATTCATCTTCAATTTTTGGAAATTAATGTTGCTACTTTTATAAAGATAGCATTTGTTTTGGTAGAGCACATTTATAAAATGGAATTTATGTGTTAGACTACACAAACCAAGTAATGGAAATCGATGACAAATTTAATTCACATGACTCATACCACACCCAACTTTGGAATCACCGGATAGGTCATGTAAATGAGAAACGTTTGAAAAAATTACATCAAGATGGGTATTTATATTCTTTATAACTAAAACCACTTGGTGTATATCATGCGTGTCTACAAGGTAAAATGAACAAAGCCCCATTTAGTGGGAAAGGTTAAAGTTCTAAAGAGCTTCTAGAATTAGTTCACACAGATGTTTGTGGACCATTTCTAGTTGAAGAAAGGGGTTTTTTCTCATACTTTATAACTTTTACTGATGATTTTAGTAGATATGGATATATTTACTTAATGAGGTATAAGTCAGATTCTTTTGATCGGTTCAAAGAATACAAGAATGAAGTTGAGAACCATCTTGGTAAGAAGATTAAGAAACACCACTCAGACAGAGGAGGAGAATATCTTAATCAAGAATTAATTGATTTATTACAGGAGTTTGGGATTCTATCTCAACTCACTCCTCCTTACAGACCTCAGTGGAATGGTGTAAGTGAAAGGAGGAACCGCACCCTGTTAGACATGGTGAGATCAATGATGAGTCATGTGAGTCTTTCATTATACTTTTGGGGATAGGAATTACAAACAGCAGCACACATACCAAACCAACTACAAACTAAATCGATAAATGGTATTCCATACTAGTTATGGAGTGGATGCAAATCCATGTTATAAAATTTACATGTGTGGGGTAGCGAAGAATTTGTTAAGGCCTCTTCAGGTAACAAACTTGCACCCCGAGGCACAAAGTGTATCTTTATAGGATATCCCAAGGAAAAAATGGGATATTACCTATACAACCCCTCAGATAAAAATGTTACAGTGGAAATAAAAACCATATTTTTTGAGAGGGAGCACATCTCCAAAAGAGATAGTGGGAGCGAGATAGACTTAGATGAATTCATGGCTCAAGATAAATAGGAGTTGGGCAAGAACAGATTTTACAAAGCCCCATGGGAGAACAATCTATTCCAGAGACACAAGAACTGCGTAAGATCACGAGAGAGATGAGAGAACCAAAATGATATGGTTTTCTTGTAACCGAAGATGGTGACTCATTATTGGTTGAAAATGATGATTTTGTTACCTACAAGGAAGCAGTAGGAGGCGCAGATACTTCCAAGCGGTAGGAAGCCCTGAATTATATAATGGATTCCATGTACCAAAACCAATTTTGGATTTTGGTAGATCTTCTAGTTGATGTAAAGCCTATTGGTAATAAATGGGTAGTTCAGAAGAAACTAGACATAGAGGGGAAATTCAGCACCTATAAAGAACGACTGGTTGCAAAAGGTTTTAGACAGCGTCAAGGAATTGACTATGATTAATCTTTTTCACTGGTTGAGATGCTGAAATACATCAAAATCCTATTGGAAATTTCCACTTACCATGAATATGAAATTTGGAAAATGGATGTCAAAACAGCATTCCTTAATAGGAACCTCTAGGAAGATTTCTACATGACACAACCTGATGGGTTTGTGACTCCAAAGGATGCCAACAAGGTATGCAAGTTGCAGAAATCCATTTCTGGATTAAAGAAAGCATCAAGGTCATGGAACATTTGTTTTGATGAAGCCGTAACAGAATTTGGATTTGTTAAGAACGAATGTGGTCCTTATGTCTACAAAAGGTTTAGTGGAAGTGTAGTTGTTTTTCTAATAGTATATGTTGATGACATATTACTAATTGGAAACGAAGTACCTGTCTTAAAGTTAGTTAAGTCATGGTTGGATAAATGATTCTCTATGAAATAATTGGGTGAGGCATCATATATTCTTGGGATCAAGATCCAATGTGATAGATCCAAGAGAATTTTGGGCCAAATTCAAAGTACATACATTGACAAGATATTGAAGTGATTCAGTATGAAATGGTCCAAGAGGGGATTGTTGCCAGTTTCACATGTCATTCATCTTTCCAAGAAAATGTGCCCTCAAACACATGAGGAAAAAGAAAAAATGGAAAGGATACCTTACGCATCTTCGATTGGGTCAGTCATGTATGTTATGCTATGTATAAGGCTAGATGTTGCTTACGCATTAAGTACGGTAAACAGATATCAAGCTGATCCAAGAGACCTCCATTGGATGGTAGTCAATACTATCCTTAAGTATATGAGGCGTAATAAGGATATGTTCCTAGTTTAGGGAGGAGATGAGAAACTAGTCATCATAGGACATGTAGATGCTAGTTTCTAGACTGATCAAGATGACATGAAGTTGCAGACTAGATACATCTTCTATTTGAATGGAGGTGTAGTGAGCTGGAAGAGCTCAAAGAAAGGTGTGGTTGCAGATTTTATAGTAGAGTCTGAGTATATAGTAGCTTCTAAGGCTACTAAAGAAGCAGTACAAATGCGAAGCTTCATACAATAGATGGATGTAGTACCTAGTAGTAAAGATCCTATCACACTCTATTGTGATAATACTGCAGCGGTGTCACTTTCAAAAGATCCAAGGTCACATCAGCGGACAAAGCACATACATCAAAAGTATCATCTCTTGAGGGATTTTTCTCAGAGAGGTGAAGTTGCAGTGAGCAGTATTTCAATAGAAGACAACATGGCGGACCCCTTGACTAAATCCTTAACTCAGTAGAAACATGATCATTATGTGAGGTCTAGCGGACTAAAATTCGTAGGCAGTTGGCTCTAGTCCAAGTGGGAGTTTGTTAGAGTTGGTGTCCTGAGAACAAACTATTTTTACTTTGATTACATGAATGCACACTTATTATATATTTTTCATTTTTCTACATGACTATAATATAATAATGTCCTGGAATTTTTGTTTCATTAATAAGGTCATGACAGATCCCCCCTATGATGAGAACCTTGAAATGCTATAAAAATATTCTTAAATAAAGTTTTATGGTTGGATGAAATACTATGATTGGACACATAGTATATAGACCGTCATGTGCGAGTACTCATAAGAAGACAAGACTCTCTCTCATGGAGTTTGCACTTGGTAATCTCCAAGATGGGAGATTAGGAGAACATACCTGCCAGAAGTAATTCCACATGTTTTTGTTTCATCTTAAATTGCTATCTGTGAGCATGTGTAATGATCCTTAGACTGGAATATTATCATTAACTCATGTCATGACTCACGCACTTAGATTTGCTGGTGAAAACTGTCATGAAGAGAGTTGGTAGGAAGTAGGGTATGTTTGGTGCGTCACGAATGGCATGTTGTTAATGGATAAGTAGAGGAAGTATTTTTCCCTTCCATATTTAAAGAAGTAGATATCTTGGTCCCTTTGACTGAAATAGAACCGTTGAAAAAGTTCCATGTCCATGGTGACACGATGAGTTTATTTCTGGAAGTCAAAGAATGACAGATCATGCATATAGGTTTATGACACTGCCATAAAACTTTTTTAATGAGATACTGAGACAAAGGGATTAAATTACACAGTAATAATTCGTATGAGGTGACACGTCAATGCGACATCAACTTCTTTCACTTGGGTTCCTTGACCCGTTGTTAGATAGTAATCTTGGACTTTAGGCAAGCCTACCTAATGCCAATGAGAAAGAGGCCAAGAGGGTCACACACTAAGTGTATCCAAATATCTCAAGTAGAATAAAGATTATTCCCATACATGGTTTAATAATTATTCAAGGAAGCCTAAATCGTTTTAATGGTGGAGGAAGAAGGAAATGAAAAACAAGATATACACGTCGTGTATTAATGATTACACACCGTGTAGTTTTCATTTTGGAAAGGAAATGGAAAAAACAAGTACACGTCATGTATTAAGGATTACACGTCGTGTAGTTTTATGGAAAACAAGTACAAGCCATGTATTAATTATTACACATCGTGTAGTTTTCCATTCGGGCTTTTGAGGATATAATATTTTTTTATTAAATGATATTTATTATAATCAGCGTGGGCACATGTCAAGGAATTAATTATTCAACATGGGGGGTTTCAATAAGATTCAATGAAATAAATAAAATGTGTAATGTGTTTATTTATTGTCATAACTCTACAACCTCAAACCCAGTTATAAATATCCTCACAACCCCAACTCTTTTCCTATAATAGAATCATTGTCCACACCAATTCTAGATAATTATTTCATGGTCGAAAGAACCTCTTCCTCTATGAACACTCTCAAGACTGAGAGAGATCCTCTTCCATCGGATCAAGATGATCTAAGGCCGACAACTCAAGTAAATGTTTCTCCACGCTAGCACCCAGAGACTCCTTTGGCGACATCTAGAGATACGAGGTGCATGTGTGGATCACCACTAAAGGAAGTCTACACTTGGATTCTGCAATGCATTAGTGAATCACATCGAACCGTGATAAAAAATATCAATGAATAAAGAACACCCAAAAGGTAATTATTGTCAATTAATTAAATTAATTATAATCAACCTATGACAATCCACTTTTGTGGTTCTGGGACCTTTCTTCTTCTTTGTCTACTTCTGTCAATCGATCCATGGAGACTGGCATTTATCGTCGTATTGATATCAGATTGATCATTTCTAATGACAAAAATCCAAGTGGACACATCCACCCATGAGCTTCTGCTGCGCTCTGAACCTTCAACCTTCATGGTGCCATCGTCATTGTGCCACCATCTCGACACTACCATCACGGTGCCACAATGACCGGTGGAACCGAGTTTTTTGGAAAACTTCTTAATGAGTCACTGATGGTCCCTAGGATACCCCAAACACCAGAAATTTGTAAAAGTAATGGAATATGAGGTTTGGGCCATTATGTTTCCCATAGTAATAGCCCATTCACTTATGATTATAGAATGTTAACTATTTTAATGAAGATAGAACCCCTGGGTATCCCAAATATTATTATTATAGCCTATGGCCACATTCATTTAGGTTATATCCATGGTCAAGGAATGTGTCTATAAAAAATTTTCCACTTGTGGTAAGTAGTTGAATTTTCATTACACAATTTGATTTTCATTTGAGTTTCAATTTAACTATATTTTATTTTTATTCTCTCTAAAACAATGGAAATAATGATGGTCTCCAATTTAAATTTATATCTTAATTTCACAATAATAAATTTTTTCATATATACCCAATTCTTTTATTATTAACCCCATTTAAGGAATTGGTTTTAGGATCTAATGAAACAATTTATCTTTCAATTTGGGAAAAATATATATTGGAAGTCACAGCTTGCAAGTATTAGGATTTTTTTTATACATAAAAATGGAATTATCATCCCTTTATTTTAGACTAATTAATACTCTCTCTATTTTAGAGTGAATCATTTTGGGAAAACATATATTTAAAAATATCTTCTTTAAGTAATCCATTTCATTAATTTATTTTTATCCTCTTGATTGGTATTCTTAATTAAGGTCCACTAAGGATTTTCTAGACTTAAAGATAATATATATATATATATAAACTTTTTTATTCTATGTGTAGTAAATAATTAAAAATATTTATAATATTTTGCTACAAAATTTCATGGAAATTAGTGGATTGGAAGGTCAACTAAAGGAGGCTGAGAGTTACCTTGTGAAGTAATCAAAATTGTTTTTTTTTTCTTTGGAGAACTTGGGATTAATCTATGATTCATATTATTCTTAATTGAATGAGATATTTGGATAAGATGAGTGAAAAGATTTTACAATCTAATTAACAATAAATTTTGTTGAATATTTGGATAGTCATTATACTTACCACCACATTTATTATTGTAAATTCAAGGAAATGTTTTTCTTAATTTTCTTTGGATTTTTACAAGAACGCAGTTTCTGACAGCACCTGATTCCGAGGCCTGGTGTGCCAGAAATCATTTTCCGAAGATTGTCTTGGGTACGTTCAGTGAACAAACGAGCGGGTTTTTCTAACTTTTGAACCGGTGCTCGGAATCAAATTCTGAGGGCACCGATGGAATCACAGCGCCGGTAATTTCTTAGAAACGCCTCTTCCGGAGTTGCGTTTGCTCGGGTGTGGTTCTTAATTTTTGGGTTTAAAGTTATGAAATAAAATAAAGTTGTGCGACAAACTTTATTTTATTTCACTTAAGCCACTTAGAAGCCACTTGATGCCACCTAAATCTACTTAAGCTGAGTTGTTGCAGATATGGTGCTATCTGAAAATATCCTACCCTTTTGGTAGAATATTTGTGAGGTGGGGCCCGCACGAGCCCTACCGTTTCTTTTCCGCTAAGGAACGCACCTGCGAAAACCCGTCATTATGAAAGTCAACTGACGCATTTTCTTAATTTCTTAAGGCACCAATTAATTGGGAGGTTTTCTTCGTTGAATTAATTCTATTAATTAATTTCATTCAATTCTTAACCTGTTTGAAATCCGTTGGCGTAATAATAAAATAATACCAACGCACGACTTCTGGAAAAATGTTCGTTGAGAGGATTTGACAGAAACCAAGAGTTCTTCATCCTCCTTCACGAAGAACGCGAAGAACGTGAAGAACGCCGGCCTCCAACGAAGAACGCCGAAATCGCGAAAATCGACGATGCGAAGCTGTGTGTCGCGATGCCGACGTCTCCTCTCCCGCGACGTTCTTCTGCGACGTTCCTTCCTCCGCGACAAAAACCTTCGATCATCCGTTGAGGTGAGATTTTGTGATTCTTTAAATTCCTTTGTGGATTTTTAACTCAAGATGGATTTAATTTTTAAAATTAAATCTTTTGTTTCTTGGACCTCAGAGTTCGTCGACGCAATGCCGGATACCGCGACGACGCGACGATCTCCACCTTCCGCGATGATCAACACCGCGAAGAATGCGCGTGCGACGACATGACGAGGTAGGGGTTGTTGTGAATAATTTATATTCCTGTGAACGTTTCTTTTAAATTAAAGAACCGGTTTCATAAGAACAATTTTAATTTATTAAAATTGTTGTTTTATGTGTTGTTTAATCCTCCCAATTGTTATCGCCTAACGCAGAGGGTGCGATCCAAACGAACACGGCCCGACAACCCTCCGCAGTTCTTCATTGTTGTGCGGATTTGGCGGGCGATGACAAAACGTGACGCAAGGGCGATTTGATGATCCCGCAGTGAAGAACGGAACCCAAGAGGAACAGCGGCGCAGATGGGAAGGAAAACGGACCACCGGAGCAACTCTAGTGGCCCACGGAAGCCACCAGCAGCGGCGGTGCCCCGGCGCGCCGCCGGACAAGGCCGCCGCGGCTGAAGCCGTGGCGGCGGCGCCAGCGGACGTGCGGCCGCGCAGGTCTGGCGCACACGCAGGACGCGGCCTATGCCGCGTTAGTTGACCAGGGCGGCCCCCCGTGGGGGCCGCGGTGCTGCCACGCGGGGGCAGCGAGCCCCCCACGCTGCTCGGCCGCTCGGTCGAGCCGAGCCGGACCGGCCGACCGAGTCGGGCCGCGCCCTAGCCTGGCCGGACCGGGTCCAGCAAGGTTGGACTGGGTCAGGTCGACCCGGTTCGGCCGACCCAGGGGGGGTCCAGCCAGGTTGGACCGGGTCAGGTCGACCCGGTTCGGCCGACCCAGGGGGGGTCAGGCCGGGTCAGCCGACCCAGGGGGGGTCAGGCCGGGTCGGCCGACCCAGGGGGGTTCGGGCCGGGTCGGCCCGGGCCCATACCCCGTCTTCGGACCGTTTCGGTCTTTTTCCCGTAAAATGATTGACGGGCCTCCAAACGACTTGCCGTCAAGGGAAACACGATCCTTGGATCGAGATGGTCGTTTCAATATATCGCACTCAAGGTTTCGGAATACTTTGAGTTCGGCCGGGTTGGTTCGTACACAAAACCAACCGGGCCCTCGGAGCGGAAACGCTCATATCTTGAGCTTCAGACGTCCGATCGACGTGCCGTCGACTTTGTTGTTTTTCTCTAAGTGAGATGGATCTTTTGGCATACCCCGCCCGAGGTTTGGATGCAGGTGGAGTACGGTCGGGTTGGTTTTGCCTTAAAAACCAACGGGTCCCCTGGGACGAAAAATCCAATAACTCTCAGACCAGGCATCCGATTAACGCGCCGTCTGCGACGTTGAGTTCCTATTAACGATACATAAATTTTGGATACGTCAACTTTGGACATTGTGTCAGTTGATGTATCAGCCTCTCGGCTCATGGAGCGGACCCTCCCGAACGAGCTTGCTGCGTGCAGAAACCCTAGTGCTGGCTACGACTCCGAAGACTGTGCAGAGATCCTCAGTAGACTGCGACGACGACTGTGCAGAGATCCTCAGTGGATCAGTGCTACAGATCCTGTGTGGATCTGATCCTGTGTGGGTCAGCGATCAGCGGTTCTATGTGAGCCAGCGCCTACAGGTCCTGTGTGGGCTCGATTTTGTGTGGGTCTTTGCGGGGGTTAGTTACCTATTGATCCTGTGTTGGTCTGATCCTGTGTGGGTCATTGCGGGGGTTAGTACCTTTTGATCATGTGTGGGTCTGATCCTGTGTGGGTCATTGCAGGGGTTAGTACCTTTCGATCCTTTATGGTTCCGACGACTTAGATGGATCAGTGATCATCTTTATCGTCATACAAGAAGTATACCTGTGTGAGCTGAATCCTGTGTTACTCTCCTTTGTGGATTGTGCTGAGCTATCCTGTGTGGATTTACTATTTACTCTCCTTGTGGATTGTGTTGAACTATCCTATGTGGATTACTTTTTCTCTCCTTCGTGTATTGTGTTGTGCTATCCTGTGTGGGTTACGTTTTTCTTTCCTGTGTGGACTGGGTTGTGCTTGGGCTCGGGTGTTGGAGCCGAACAGGAATTGATGACTTAGGTATATGTATGGGCATATACCTAAGCAGTGTCGGATGTTACTTCGTGATTGTATCTTTCCTTGTGGTTTATCCTTTGTGGATTTCGGGAGACCTTCGGGGGTCTCGGGGTCCCTACTGAGTAGCTTATACTCACCCCTGCACGGGCTATGCCCGCACTACGTTGTGTTGGTTACAGACGACGGACAGCGCTGATCGTGGTTGAGGCTTGCGGAGCAGGACGGTACCTGGAGGTGGACCACTGGGTGGGACGTACTCGGAGCGGTCAGGTGGACCCGAGGAGCAATGGAGGCTATTTGTACCCACCCTTCAGGTGGGACTTCCAGAGGACGGCTCGTCACTGGGGCTTTTCCTTTCAGTTGTTGTTTTTCCCTTTCAGTTGTACTTTAAAGTTGGGCTTGTATTTCCGTCCCCTTTTTACTTTCAGCACAGCTTGTTACAGTTTTACATAGTGTTTACTTTTCCTCTTTCTTACTCTATGGTGCTTGTTTACTTTTCAAAGGAAATGCCTTCCCTTTTTCTGAGATTTATGCCTTGATGCTAGTCGCCAGCCCCTGGCCTATGGAAGGCGGGCTTGGGGTAGTCACGACACGGGCCCCGAGGACGGGTGGTGACAAATTGGTATCAGAGGCGGTCGGTTCTACCGCATACTCTGATCTTTCCTGTATGTAAAGAAATAGTGTTTAGCGTATTGAGTGTGGTTATCAGTCCAGGGAGTCCAGTGTTGGTGTGGCGGCCGACGTATCCGTACACCAGGACCCTGACTTCTGATTTCCAACTTAATGCACGAAAACATTTATTGCATGTGTGTTTTCAAGTTTTCTTCGTGATTACTTGTATCATCTCACCAGGTATACTGTTCTAACCGTGGCACACTTGTTTCCTTTTCAGGATGGCCCCACGACGGTAGCCAGCTAGGGTTCCGAGAGTAGAGCACGACGACAGCCCGCCGAGCGATGAGGCCTCGGTACAGGGCCCGTTGACAGAAGAGGCACCGACGGTACCTTTACCCACCGAGCCTCTGATGCTTCCAGCACCGACCGCTGACGATACACGTCGCCTCGGAGATCTGCACGAGTTCCAGCGCCAGCGACCACCCAAGTTTCGTGGGGATACGGACCCCCAGGCAGCCGAGGACTGGATGGAGGCGGTCGTACAAGTTTTCAGGCTAGTGAGGACACCAGCAGACCTCATGGTGATCCTCACTGAGAGCCTACTGCATGCAGCAGTGGGCCGATGGTGGAGCTTGATGCTCCAGGTGCACGATGAGGCATCTCTTCTCTGGACGGACTTCGAGAGCCTCTTCCGCTCAGAGTTCGTCCCGGACACCCTCCATGCGGTGCGCATCTAGGAGCTTCTTCAGCTAGGGAAGGGCAGCTTGACGGTCGCCCAGTACGCGGCGAGGTTTACTGATCTTTCTCGCTACTCAACCGATATGGTAAAGGACCCATTCTTCCGGGCCCGGACCTTCGAGTAGGGTTTGAGACACGAGATCAGGGCATCACTGATCTCCCTCAGCATCCCGACCTAGGCAGGAGGACTGGAGCGAGCCCTTCTAATCGAGAGCTTTCTTGCTGAGTCTACTTCAGGAGCGAGACCTAACGCAGGGTGGCAGGTAGCGGAGTCTTCGGCTGCAGGTAGCCGACGAATGACTCAGGGTTCCAGGAAGACCAGACCCTCTCGTAGACTACCTCAGGACACTGGCTCAGCAGTGTGGGGCACACAGCACGGAGCCAGTCTTTCGAGAGGTAGGCAGTGCTACACATGCGGCGGGCAGGGCCACATGGCTCGTGACTGCACGACCCGCCGTGCCGAGGAGCAGCAAACGGTGGAGGAGCCACCTAGGCAGAGGTAGAGGGTCGACCGTGGCAGTTCTCAAGGAGGAGGCGGACAAGGCAGAGGAGCTGGCCGAGCAGCTGGTGGTGGGCGACGCTTTGAGGCTTTACCACCACCACCACCAGGAGGCCCGCACCGACCACAGGGAGCTGGCGGGCAGAGACAGGCACTGCTCCAAGCAGCGGAGGCCTACGACCACGGTGCGCCAGAGATTATTCGAGGTACGATCTGTGTCTATTCCACCTTTTCTGTAGTTCTTATAGACACAGGAGTGAGTCACTCTTTCATAGCCGCTGCCCTTGTTCGGAGCTCGGAGATTCCGACAGATCTGTTGGCTCGATCCTTACGGCTAGAGACCCCTACAGGAGCAAACTCAACGATTAAGCACTGGTTTCGGCAGTGTGAGCTTACTCTAGGAGGTGAGAGCTTCGGCTGGGATCTTCTTGTAGCGGCGTTGAGGCCTTTTGATGTCATCTTGGGCATGGATTGGTTATCTACACTCCATGCTCAGATTGACTGTTTTAGGCGCAAGGTGCGATGTGTGTGCACCGACGGGAGCAGGTTCACCTTCACCGGCGAGAAGGGAGCCTTTGCAGCACAGGAGGGACTCTCGCAGAGGAGGGGACAGCCCATCACTCATCAGTTGTCTAGCCTCATCCTTGGAGCAGGTGACGTGCGGAGTCCTAGTTTTCCTGCATTGGTGGATCAGTACGCGGACGTCTTTCCTGATGACGTTCTAGGGCTACCTCCTCGCAGAGAGGTAGACTTTTATATTGATCTATACCCCGAGACAGCCCCGATATCCACTCCAGCGTATCGGATGGCCCCCGCTGAGCTTCGAGAGCTGCGGGTACAGTTGGAGGACTTGCAGGGCAAGGGGTTCATCCGACCCAGTGTTTCACCCTGGGCTTCCCCGATATTGTTCGCCAAGAAGGCGGACGGGAGCTTGAGACTGTGTGTCGACTATCGTCGCCTGAACCAGGTGACAGTGAGGAACAAGTATCCTCTACCGGGGATTGATGACCTCTTCGATCTGCTCAAGGGAGCGCGGTGGTTCTCGAAGATAGACCTCAGGTCAGGCTATCATCACCTCAGAGTTCGAGACGAGGACGTGCAGAAGACGACCTTCAGGTGTCGGTATGGCCACTATGAGTTCTTGGTTATTCCATTCGGTGTAACCAATGCTCCATCAGTGTTCATGAGCCTCATGAATAGTATATTCCAGCCGTACCTCGATCGATTTGTCGTGGTCTTCATCGATGACATTTTGGTGTACTCGACCACGGAGGAGGAGCATGCCTACCACTTGCGGGTTGTACTAGACACACTCTGAGAGCACCAGCTTTATGGAAATCTCTCGAATTTCCAGTTCTGGTTACGTGAGGTCCACTTCTTAGGGCACGTCATTTCTGAGGTGGGAGTTGCTGTGGATCCCGTGAAGAGAGAGGCAGTTTTAGCTTGGGAGCCACCCAGGAGCGTGACGGAGGTGCGGAGTTTCTTGGGTCTAGCTGGATACTACCGGAGATTCATGCCAGACTTCTCCAGAGTTGTGGAACGACTCTCATCTTTGACGAAGAAGGGGAAAACCTTTGTGTGGTCAGACAGATGTCAGCAGAGCTTCCAGAAGCTGAGACAGAGATTGATCAGCGCACCTATCTTGAGGTTTCCTGAGGAGGGAGTTGGATACGTAGTCTACTATGATGCATCAGGGACCGAACTTCGATGTGTCCTGATGCAGGAGCGGGCTGTGATTGCCTATGGATCACGTCAGTTGAGGCCACATGAGCAGAACTACTCCACGCATGACCTGGAGTTAGCAGCAGTGGTCTTCGCACTGAAGACATGGAGGCACCATCTAATGGGCGAGCGCTTTACAGTCATTTCTGACCACCAGAGTCTCATGTACATCTTCTCTCAGAAGGACCTGAACCTGAGACAGCAGCGATGGCTCGAGTTCCTCTAGGACTATGACTTTGAGATAGTCTATAATCCTGGTAAGGGGAACGTAGTAGCCGATGCTCTCAGCAGGAGGACATGCATTCAGCTACTTGAGGAGGCGATAGAGCAGTTAGCCGCCTTGCAGATATCCTTCGTGGATAGTGACGGAGCAGCCTTCCTTCAGTCTCTCACAGTCCTCCTCCACTTCTACGGCGGGTCAGAGATGCACAGCGTGGGGACCATGACTGTGAGACACAGAGTGCACAGATATCCTCGGGACATGCAGCTGATGGTTTCTCCCTTGGAGCAGAGCACGGCGTCCTTTTCAGAGGATGTACCTTGGTACCAGTTGCTTTACGGGAGGAGGCGCTGAGAGAGTTTCACACATCTCCTTTGACGGTAAATCCTATAGTGGCGAAGATGTACCAGGACCTCAGACGACAGCACCGGTGGTCGGGCATTAAGAAGGCTATGGTAGAGTTCGTTTCTCGATGCCTCACCTTCCAGCAGGTGAAGACAGAGCATCAGGTACCAGCAGGCTTGGTACAGCCCTTGGAGGTCCCGGAGTGGAAGTGGGACGGGATATCTATGGACTTCGTGACTAGACTTCCACGCACTTTCAGAGGTCACGACTCCATCTGGGTGATTGTCGACCGACTCACCAAGTCGGTACACTTCTTACCCATCAGATAGCAGGGCTAAGTGGAGAGCTTGGGGCGTCTCTACGTTCAGGAGATTTTACGGCTTCACGGAGTGCCATCATCTATTGTCTCTGATCGAGATGCTCGCATTACTTCCCGGTATTGGAAGGGGTTGCAGGAGGTGTTCGGGACGCAGCTACGTCTGAGCACCGCCTTTCACCCTCAGACGGATGGTCAGATGGAGATGACCATTCAGACTCTCGAGGACATGCTCCGCGCATCTGTCCTCGACTTTGGTCGCAGCTGGGAGGACCACCTACCCTTGGTGGAGTTCGCATACAACAATAGCTACCACTCCACCATCGGGATGGAACCATACGAGGCGTTGTACGGAAGACCTTACAGATCTCCTTTGTGCTGGATAGACCCTGGGGAGTCAGCACTTGTGGGACCAGAGATGGTCCAGGCCACGACAGAGAAGGTCCAGGTCATCCAGGAGTGGATGAGGACAGCTTAGAGCCGGCAGAAGTCTTATGCTGATAGGAGGCGGAGGCCACTGGAGTTCGAGGATGGCGACCACATCTTCTTGAATGTCTCACCTCGACATGGATTACGGAGATTTGGCCGAGGCGGCAAGTTGTCTCAACGCTTCATCGGACCCTTTCAGGTCCTCAGCAGGATTGGAGAGGTGACTTATCGCCTGGCTCTACCACCTCAGTTGCACCGGGTGCACGACGTCTTCCACGTATCTCAGCTGAGGAGATACGTGCACCACCCAACGCACATCATTGACCATGGGGAGCTAGACGTGGATGATGGGGCGACTTTTGCAGAGGTCCCGGTGGAGATCGAGGATCGACAGGAGCGGGTCCTATGTGGATGATCGATTCCTCTTGTGCGCATCAGATGGCAGCACGGGAACCTCTAGGAGAGCACTTGGGAGCGGGAGGCTTAGATGCGTGCTCAGTACCCACATTTGTTTCCCTAGTTTATGATGTATCTTTACGGGGATGTAAAGCCCTGAGGTGGGAGTGATGTAAAGACCCGAAAAATTCAAGGAAATTTTTTTCTTAATTTTCTTTGTATTTTTACAAGAACGTAGTTTCTAACGTAACCTGATTCCGAGGCCCGGTGTGCCCGGAATCATTTTCCGAAGTTTGGCTCGGGTACGTTCAGTAAACGGACGAGCGGGTTTTTCTAACTTTTGAACCGGTGCTCAGAATCAAATTCTGAGGGCACCGATGGAATTGCAGCCCAGTAATTGCTTAGAAACGCCTCTTCTGGAGTTGCGTTTGCTCGGGTGTGGTTTTTAATTTTTGGGTTTAAAGTTATGAAATAAAATAAAGTTGTGCGACAAACTTTATTTAATTTCACTTAAGCCACTTGGAAGCCACTTGAAGCCACTTAAAGCTACTTAAGCTAAGTTGTTGCAGATATGGTGTTATCCGAAAATATCCTACCCTCTTGGTAGGATATTTGTGAGGTGGGGCCCGCACGAGCCCCACCGTTTCTTTTCCGCTAAGTAACGCACCTGCGAAAACTCGTCATTATGAAAGTCAACTGACGCGTTTTCGTAATTTCCTAATGCACCAATTAATTGGGCGGTTTTATTTGTTGAATTAATTGGGCAGTTTTCTTCATTGAATTAATTTCATTCGTTTCTTAACCTGTTTGAAATCTGTTGGTGTAATAATAAAATAAGACCAATGCATGACTTCTGGAAAAATGTTCGTTGAGAGGATTTGACAGAAACCAAGAGTTCTTCATCCTCCTTCGTGAAGAACGCGAAGAACGCGAAGAACGTCGGCCTCCAACGAAGAACGCAGAACCCGCATAAATCGACGATGCGATGTCGTGTGCCGCGACACTGACGTTTCCTCTCCCGCGACGTTCTTCTGTGACGTTCCATCCTCCGCAAAAAAAACCTTCGATCATCCGTTGAGGTGGGAGTTTGCGATTCTTTAAATTCCTTTTGTGGATTTTTAACTCAAGATGGATTTAATTATTAAAATTAAATCTGTTTTTTCTTGGACCTCGGAGTTCGTCGACGCAACACCGAATACCACGACGACACGACGATCCCCACCTTCTGCGACGATCAATATCGCGAAGAACGCGCGTGCGACGACTTGAAGAGGTAGGGGTTGTTGTGAATAATTTATATTCCCGTGAACGTTTCTTTTCAATTAAAGAACCAGTTTCATAAGAACAATTTTAATTTATTAAAATTGTTGTTTGATGTGTTGTTTAATCCTCCCAATTGTTATCGCCTAACGCAGAGGGTGCGGGCCAAACGAACACGGCCCGACAACCCTCCGCAGTTCTTCGTTGTTGTGCGGATTTGGCGGGCGACGACAAAATGTGACGCAAGGGCAATTTGATGATCCCGCAGTGAAGAACGGAACCCGGGAGGAACAGCGGCGCAGACGGGAAGGAAAACGGACCACCGGAGCAACTCCGGGGGGCCGCGAAAGCCACCAGCGGCACCGGCGGCCGGTGGCGGCGGCGCCAGCGAGCCCGTGGCCACGCGGGTCCGGCGCACATGCGGGACGCGGCCTATGCCGCGTCCGTTGACCAGGACGGCCCCCCGCGGGGGCCGCGGTGCTGTCACGCGGGGGCAGCGAGCCCCCCGCGATGCTCGGCCTCTCGGCCGAGCCGAGCCGGACCGGCCGGCTGAGCCGGGCCGCGCCCTGGCTTGGCCGGACCAGGTCCCGCCAGGTGGGACCGGGTCGGGTCGACCCGGTTCGGCCGACCCAGGGGGGGTCGGGCCAGGTCGGCCCGGGCCCAGACCCCCGTCTTTGGACCATTTCGGTCTTTTGCCCGTAACTTGAGCTACAGGCCTCCAAACGACTCACCGTTAGCGGCAACGCGATCCTTGGACCGATACGGTCCTTTCGGTATATCACACTCAAGGTTTCGGAATACTTTGTGTTCGGCCGGGTTGGTTCGTACACGAAACCAACCGAGCCCTCGGAGCAGAAACGCTCATATCTTGAGCTCCGGACGTCCGATCGACGTGCCGTCGACTTTGTTGTTTTCTTCTAAGTGAGACGGATCTTTTGGAATAACCCGCCCAAGGTTTGGACGCAGGTGGAGTATGGTCAGGTTGATTTTTCCTTAAAAACCAACCGGGCCCCTAGGACGAAAACGCCAATAACTCTCAGACCAGGCGTCCGATTGACGCACCGTCTGCGACGTTGAGTTCCTATTGACAATACGGAACTTTTGGATACATCAGCTTCAGACTTTGTGTCAGTTGATGTATCAGCCTCTCAGCTCGTGGAGCGGACCCTCCCGAACGAGCTTGCTGCGTGCGGGAACCCTAGTGCTGGCTGCGACTCCGACGACTGTGCAGAGATCCTCAGTGGACTGCGACGACGACTGTGTAGAGATCCTCAGTGGACTGCGACGACGATTGTGCAGAGATCCTCAGTGGACTGCGATGACTACTGCACTCAGCGATCCTACGTGGATCAGTGCTATAGATCCTGTGTGGATCCAATCCTGTGTGGGTCAGCGCTCAGCGGTTCTATGTGAGCCAGCGCCTACAGGTCCTGTGTGGGCCCGATCCTGTGTGGGTCTTTGCGGGGGTTAGTTACCTATTGATCCTGTGTGGGTCCGATCATGTGCGGGTCATTATGGGGGTTAGTACCTTTTGATCATGTGTGGGTCGGATCCTGTGTGGTTCATTGCGGGGGTTAGTACCTTTCGATCCTTTGTGGGTCCGACGACTTAGATGGATCAGTGATCATCTTTATCGTCATACAAGAAGTATACCTGTTTGAGCGGAATCCTATGTTACTCTCCTTTGTGGATTGTGTTGAGCTGTCCTGTGTGGATTTACTGTTTACTCTCCTTGTGGATTGTGTTGAAATATCCTATGTGGATTACTTTTTCTCTCCTTTGTGGATTGTGTTGTGATATCCTGTGTGGGTTACATTTTTCTTTCCTGTGTGGACTGGGTTGTGCTTGGTCTCGGGTGTTGGAGATGAATGGGAATTGATGACTTAGGTATATGTATGGGCATATACCTAAGCAGTGCCGGATGTTACTTCGTGATTGTATCTTTCCTCTTGGTTTATACTTTTTGGATTTGGGGAGACCTTCGGGGGTCTCGGGGTCCCTACTGAGTAGCTTATACTCACCCCTGCACGGGATATGCCCGCACTACGTTGTGTTGGTTGCAGACGAAGGACAACGCTGATCGTGGTGGAGGCTTGTGGAGCAGGATGGTACCTGGAGGTGGACCACTGGGTGGGACGTACTCAGAGCGGTCAGGTGGACCCGAGGAGCAGTGGAGGCTTTCTGTACCCACCCTTCAGGTGGGACTTCCAGAGGACGGCTCGACGCTGGGGCTTTTCATTTCAGTTTCTATTTTTCCCTTTCAGTTGTACTTTACAGTTGGGCTTGTATTTCCGGCCCCTTTTTACTTTCAGCACAGCTTGTTACAGTTTTTACTTATTGTTTACTTTTCTGCTTGCTTACTCTGTTGTGCATGTTTACTTTTCAAAGGCAATGCCTTCCCTTTTTCTGGGATTTACGCCTTGGTTCTAGTCACCAACCCTTGGCCTATGGAAGGCGGGCTTGGGGTAGTCACGACACAGGCCCCGAGGACGGGTTGTGACAATTATTATCATGATTACTCTTAGTTTCATCCCTTCATTAAAACCCAAAAAATATTAGTGTGAATATTAGGAATTATTAATCAGATAAATCAATCCTATGCTTAGGAAAATAATTTATCAAATTTCATAACTTATGACACCTTTGTTTATAGTTAAAATTTTTTGGTTCCTCCAGTATAAATTTTGTTACAATAATGTTTTTTTCAATCTATTATCTTATTTATAATATATTAATCCTAATAAATTATTAAACCCCACTCTAATTCATTCTTAGGTGAAATGAACATAACATGAATATATAATACATAGTTTTATTTGAATATTCTTTACACTTAATAATAAATCACATCAAATATGTAATGGTTTAGTGTGTTTGATGATTAAATACATAAATAACTTATTATATTAAATTTTCATCATATCCCAAAATTAATATTCACACATTTTATTTTAATTCCTATATGTTTTATAAATTAAACTCCCTTTTGAATTCATAAATTATTTATCAAATAATGTTGTTATGGAAAACACATTTACATACTTCATTTATTTTGGGCTTGTAATAATTTAAATCCTACCAAATTTAAAAGATAATTAAAAACCAAAATCATTGATAATATATCCATTTTACAGTGATCATATGATTGGTATATATTATGGGTTATGATGAATCCAACTGAAATAAGAAAAGGAAGTGATGGACTCAACTACTAGGACTGTACCCTATGAAGCCCACTTATCAGAGAACCCAAGGGGGATAACATCACTATTATTTTACCTTAACCAATATCATGTTGAGGTTCAATAATTAAAGAATTAATGAAACTGTTTATAGGAGAAGATCAATCTCATCGAGATCATATCCCAAACCATGTTCATCAAACCACCCCAAGAAAATATCACTAACACACACCTTCCCCTTAAAGAAATCGCTAATTTAATAAAGGGATGTATATATAGAGCCTAATAGTATGAAATTATATATTATGTTTTTAATAAAATAATAACTGTTTTATCCCTTTTTAATATTAATTTTTAAAATAATTAAACAATTATTTAATAAAAAATAGATTTTGATAGGATGAAATACAAATTGTATTATTGGGAAATAAATAATTACAATAAAGAAACATTTTTTGATGAATTCAATAATTTTTTCAATAAATTATATTTAAATAAATATTATTTTTAAATTATTTTTATTAAATATAAATGATAATATATTTTTGCGATGTCAGATATAAGTTTTATAATGGTCAAAAAATCTTATCTTTCTAAAAACTAGCATTTTTTAATATGTGGTTTCTTTATTTAAAAGTGTGAATTCTAATATTTAGAGAATTATTTTTATAAAACATATTTTAATTTTCAAATCATAAAATCCAAATTATCTGATGGTGATTTTTTTTATAATTTTCTAAGGTATTCTAATATTTGGGTAAAAATTAAATATGATATAATTATATATTATGTATTATGACATAATAAAATCAAAATAGTGATGTGATAAATACTATAAAGATTATCAAAAAGGAAAAATATGTTTCCCATTTAAGATAATGTTTTTTAAAAGTTATTTGATTAATTTTATAAACCCTCAATTAATCGTCCAAAACCTATATTATATTTTATGGTATTAAAATCAATTATTTATAAACATTAATCACTTCCACATTACCAAGATTATTATTTTAACAAGTTAGGTTCATAGACTTATAAAATAATGAAATCCAATTTTATATGGTAGGAAATATGTGAAGAAACATGGAATGGTTTTCGGTTTTGATTAATTTATTATATAAAATCCAAAAAATATATTTAAAAACTAATATATAATTCCACTCCTTTTTTCTATATAAACTTACCCAAAAAATAACAAACCAGAACCAAAACTCATGAATCTTATGCTAAAATCCATAACATTCAATTTTCAACTATGATGTCGATAATTGTGACCCAAATTTCTCCATAAACCTTGTAACATTGGAAGGAAAAAATGAATCACACACATTCTAGAAGACCTTTTAGTTTTAGAGTTTTAGAGAATTTGGAAAAAACTCTTATATAAATAAATCAAAAGTCATAAAAAGATTATTTCTCCCATTTAAAAAATATTTTCTTATTTCACAATATGTTATCAACATCATCCATATTAAATCATTTATAGAAATAAATCGTTAAAAATAATTCTTTAAGACCTAAGGAAAAGGAAACAGATAAAGCGTGATATGAAATTCTTAGTAAGGGAAAATGTAAGAATTAACAAATGAATGTCATCATTGAGCATAAGAATATCATAAGAGTATAATGAAAAATTAAAAATCCATGACGATAAAATAGGAATATTCATAACCGAAAATACTTGTATCATCAAACATGAAAACATATCTTAAGTATTTATCCAAGGAAACAGTTATAATGATATATATTCATAAGCCATGTGATATCAATATTGATCAAAAGAAACATCATAAACTCATATAAATATAAATATATATATATATTTGGTATCCTAGAAAATCATCTCACAGATCCCTTATAGAACCCTTACAAATGGAATAACCAACATGGTCTACTTATATCTCCAAAGTACCCAAGAAATTAGAGTGCTATCTAGGCACACCCATTTTATAAGCTATAACAGGCTCACCTGGTTCTATCTAATCACACCCATCATTTATAAGGTTGAGAAGTTGAATACATATATAATTTTTCAAAAAACATTGAAACAACCTTTATTTTATCCATAGATTGATTAATCTATGAAAAGGAAACAAGTTCCACTATAATCTCTCTAAAACATGGTTAACCCATGAGAAAGAAATGGGTTCTAAAAAATATATTTGAAACATGATTAACCCATGGAAAATAAATGGGTTTCAAAATAATCTCATTGAAAACATGAATAACCCATGGAAAATAAATGGGTTCCAAACCAATCTCTTTGAAGTATGATTAACCAATGGAAAATAAATGGGTTACAAAACAATATATTGGAAAAATTATTTACCCATATAAAATAAATGTGTTCTATAACAATATCTTTAGTATTTTATCAACCAATAGAAAATAAATAGGTTTCATAACAATCTCTTTATTACATAGTCAACCCATGGAAAAGAAAGAGGTTGCATGATAATCTCTTTGAAACAAACAAAATCCATCCAAGTAAAGAATAAGGATGGTATCAATAATAATATCCCTAGTGGAGCATAAGTAACAAAAATTATTTTTGACACTAATTAATGTAAATTACCTTAAAATACCGTTAAAACATTCTTGAGGATAATAATCTTTAAACATTCCAAAGCAACCCATACCACTTTGAAAAATTTGAATCATTAACACCATGAATGTAATAACATTAAATAAAACATGTAATATCATGATGATAAATATATTAGTGATATAAAATATCAAATGATTATTATATACACCTTATTAGATAATATACTTGTATAATATACCAAATTCCTCCAAGAAGGAAAATTGTGACAAAAACCCATTAATGATTTGGTAACTATGAAACTATGAACCCCATGAACGTGGGATCATATAAATGATATATAAAACCACATTAATTTAAGGAAAATAATCCTAAAATACATTCATGGGTAGTATATACACCACACAATATAAATAAATGGTAAATATGGAATATATCTCATAGAAATAAAAGTGAGATGAGAAAAACACTTACAATGATTGTAACATTGGAGTAAGAATAAATCAATGAAATAATTTGGTGTGATAAATGAAAATCTATAAAATAAAATATTATGTATTTAATAATATTATTATATGTAATTTCAAACATTTTCTTGGCATAACACAACCAATGTCATATAAGTTTAACCAAATGAATGAAATTTGAGTTAAGAAATACCTTACTACATGAGTAACATTTAAATCAAAAGATATCTGACATAAACACAAAAATTAAACATTTAGTATCACTAAATAAATTAGAATCATGATATAAAAATTCACAGGTCAGTAGATACACCATATAAAAGTAACTAGGTGTATAATAACAAATAAGTCTCAATGGAATGTAAATTGAGACGAAACACATTACCTTGAATCTGGTTTTTCATGATTTCCTTGGTCTTCATTAATAGTAAACTTATTTTAATTATCTAATTGATTAATAACCTTTTATTAATTTGTTATTACTTTTATTTCACTTGTAAACAAGTTATATACAATTACTTAATCAATAATGTTTAAGTTAGATGTTTTGACCATATTCGGTTTATGTGTCAAAAATGACCTTGGAAGGTCTACTATGGTCAAAGGTGTAATTATGGAAACATATATAGAATAATATTAATTAATTAATTATCATTTTTATAAATAAATTTTACTTTTAAAATCAATCATGAATTATGGTTATGAAAAATTAAGCAATATTACAATCATTGAGATGATGGGTCATACGTACGCATGAGTAATGTTCCAATTTTTCAATGATCATTATGAAAAGAAGGTAAGTAGAATTTATATTTAAATAATGATAATTATATCATAAATACCATATTAATTAATTATATATATGTATACATATAATTTTTTTATGTAAAAGGAATCGCATCACTTCAAGGAGGCGGTAGTCCACTCATCCATGAATGACGTTATCACTTTCTCAGTCTGTGAAAAGGTATTAAATAAAATTATATATTATATTTCTCAAAATTTAATTATGTCATTAATGTCATATATATATATATATATAATTTATCTCATATATTTTTAATTAAACCTATCCTTGAAACATTCCCTATAAAGTGTGAATGTATTATATAGCTTTGAGGAGGTGGTAGTCCACACGTCCACAAACGATGTTATCATATTCCCACAAAATAGAAAGAATAAATTTATGTGTCATATAACAATTAAATAAGATTAAATAAATTATATATATAATATATATAATATAAAATCATTAATTACATCTTTAATCTCAACTTTGAATTGTTGTTATTGAAGAATGAATGATAGAGGTTCGTGAGATGGTAGTCTCCCATACACACGAATGATGATTGTGTATCCCATTTAATGGAAGTGAGAGAAGGTGTTGGTGGAAACCCAAAAATAAAAAAATATAATTATATTTAGGATACAAATTTTATTATATGATCATTTAATAATAATATTTTAAGTGGTTTGAGAAAGAAATAAATCAAAAGTGACTATTGAATAATGTTACCTCTTTTTCCGGTAACTCTTTTGGGTTTAAACCAAAAGACTTCCTTGGATTGATTTATTACCAAATTATGGTGTACAAGATAATTGGAGGTATGTTTTTAGATTATTTGGGAATTTTTTGGAGGACCCAATGTTCTTTATAGGTCTGAATAAGTAGGTAGGATGAGTTCCATTTTATAGTGGAGGGGGAGTGTCATTCTTGTAAATAAAAAAAGGTATACACTATTAAGAGGTATCTCTTAAACAGTGTTCCAAAAATAATGTTCTAAATTAGATATAATAAGTGATATAGTAGGCTCAATATCATAAAATTGGTCCTGGATATTTGTGTAGGTCATTTGGCACCTTCCATCAAACATTATAATTTTTATTCGTATAAAGAGGAGGCCCAGAAGGACCATACAAGGGACGGGAAACCCATATTATGGGGGCCTGAAATAATGCAGTCCAAGAGCATCACCTTGGATAAGATTCACCCCCTTTGGCTTAAGCTAAGACACATTAGTAAACCACAACAACTAAGAGCTAGGTACTGCGATTGAGGTCATATAGTCCTCCACTTTTTTCCCCTCACGCCACATATGTGATATTCTAACGTTTTCCTTGATGAGAGCCTTGAATTGTATAATCGTGTAGATGATAGACCATGGGATGGTGCCTTTATTCTAGAGAGCATCATGGATGGACATTGAGTCTGTTTCAATGTGGTCAATGGAAATTCCCCTGCTATTGCTTAAGGAGTGTCCGGACAGGACTGCCATTGCTTCCGCTCGAATCGAGGAACCGCTGCCATAATGCGTTGTGAAGGCAAGTACCAAGCTTCCTTTGGAGTCCCGAATGACTCCTCCTCCATGCATGTCACCCAACACACAGGATCCATCGGAATTGAGTTTAAGACTAGCCTGCAGGGGAGACCACTGCACCCACCTGCATTGCACCTCTTCACTGTTCCGAATACCCCTCCTGTGGGTATCCTGCACCACCCCAAGGGAGAAAGCCCCCCTCCCAAAGCCTGTGGTTCCAATCAGGTCAATCAGTGAGCAACGGGTATTCGCCACCATGGATCGACCAGTGAAACTGCTCCCCTCGTATTCGGCCCGGTTCCTAGCTTGCCAAGGCTCCAGCAGGCCGCGTTGAAAATGACGGCTCGCACCTTCATCTCCTCCTCTGTCCCACCATCCTCTTGAAACCAGTGTTCCATATCCGTCTCCGTATTTCCCTCATGAGGAAGGAAACCTGTAAATGAGCCGAAGAACCTCCACATGTGTTGAGCCCATTCTCCCTCGAAAAAGATATGGTTCATGCTCTCCTCGTATCTATTCCTACAGCACTGGCAACATGATGCCAGACTGATACCAATCTATTTTATGTGATCATTGGAGGGGATTTATTTCTTCCAGATCCTCCAAGTGAGGAAATTGGCACCTTAATATTAATGTTTAACAACTAAGTAAACTCATTATTACCTTAATCGTTGTAATTAATTTTAATTACGTTTTACAATATTTTTGGGATAAAACTAAATTTACATTAGTATACATTATAAATTATAATTATTACAAATATGGAATCTATTTTTCCAAATTTCAATCATGAAAGTGGCATAAATTAATCTAAAATTAATCTCATGGATGGGGCAAGACACTGTGTTTTTTAAGAGAAAAATTTAAAAGATTAAAATGTATTTATATTCAATTTCAATTTAAAATTGATTCCAATGACCTAAATTTGATTAAATGATATAAAATTTATATAAATATACTTTAAACCAAATTAATAATATAATTTTACACTATAAATTATTTTTATGAAAAAAGAAGTTTTCAATTAAATTTCATAGCCATTCACTATTAATCAAAATATAAATGTTCCCTGAAAAATACAAAAAATTCACCTGAAGTACATTTTTAGATTAATGTTTCAAAAGTTAATATTATTTTAAAAAAAATGTTATCAAATTTTCAAGAATTAGATTCAAAATAGATACTTAATTAAAAGGGGGTAAAATTGCCTTTTAAAAATATGTATATTTTTATGTTTAAAATTGTATTTATTATTATCGTAAGCCTGTCAAAATTATTGGACGAGTTTAAAAAATTATTAAATATATAACTAATAAATTTCATAAATTTCATTCAATAATAGTGATTAATGTAATTTATTAACATAAAAATATATTTTGGTCATAAAAAAATATTTTTTTCATAAAAACACATCCTTTATATTCGATTGGTATTTATGTTCATTTATAATTAATTGGAATCCAATATATTCATTTCATAAACATGTGTGAACTATAATTTTTATAAATTATTTAATCTCATTTATTCCCTCCAATCTAACATCTAGGTGATAACTATCGTAATAATATTAATAGTATATTGTTTTCTCGTAAGACTTGGGCTTCTGTGTAACATAAGTCATCAAAGGAACTCGATATTTCATAAAATACAAGATAAAATTTGTGTTTCATGTTATGCAAGCTAAAATATTTATTTATTGTAACTCAATATATTGAATAATTTAAATTAATTTTAAATAATATATTTTATAATCTTTTGGGATGTTACATCCTATCGTCCTTAAAATAAATTTTACCCTCAAAATTCGTCTTGGTTATCATAAGATTAACAATTTTAAAATTAAATTACTGAATCCCTCATCATAAAAAGTGTTAATAAAACATCATATTAAAATGGAAGTTATAAAACAAAAAATTCATCAGAAGTTATGCATAACTAGTATTCAACATAGGGAGAACTATAGTGGAAATTTAAAAGATTGATTTGGACGGAAAAAATTTCATTGGACTAAAAGAGAGTGATAGAGAATTTGATCAAGATTAATTCAATGAAGATAAAACCAAAGAACAAATAGGTGTGTAAAATTTCATTGATATCCACAAAAAATATTTTAATAAGATAAAAAAATTCAAGATACATTTTATTAATTTTGAAGTATTTCTTTCACCCTTTAAAATGTAAACATAAATAAATATACTTACTTGACAAGTAGAATTTCATCCATTAGTCAATTCCTACAAAAATTACATAATTTCCTCCAAATGTTTAGTATTCAAGAAAAATTTTGAATTCATGAAGTTCTAAAATAATATTTTAAAGGTCATAAACCACAAATTGGATAACAAAGATATTTCACAAATATTTAGACATTAACCAAAACAAAAACGGTTACAACATGTTAAGATAATTCCCAAAATGATTAAACCTTCATATGAAACATTAATCGTAAAAATTAATACCCAAAGTTGTAACTAAATTTTTTTATAGTTATTATTAAAATTATTCAAACATATCATTGAATCCTAAAAATTGGAAGGATTTGATCATATTTTCATCCAAGATAAATCAACCATTATACTCAAATAGAATCCTATATTTTTCTATAATAAACATAATATTTACCAAAAAAACATGTTAACTATGCTATCATGTAGTCTAGTGGTAGTGCGTGAAACCCTTATCATCCTTCAGTCATGGTTTTAATCCCCACCACCTTCCTGGATGCGACGGTTTTTCACCGAGTATACGGTTTTCCCATTTTTTTCATTAAAAACAAAAACTAATTACTCCCTTAAAAATCACTCTGATCCTAGGGGATAAAAATACCTCATCCTAAAAATAAAATCTCCAAAAATCACTTTAATAACTCATCGCTTAAAACCTTAATGAGGTGTCTAATACTTTTAACTTCTGATTATCCTTAAGCTTATAGAACTATATTGGTATCAATAACTCTTCATATAACCTCAAATGAAAACATCCTAACATACAAAGTTATCTAAACCAACCTTTGATAAAAATTATAATAGCCTAGAACCCACACTCCCAAATCATATGTTAAAATCCATAACATTAAATATCTGACTATAATACAGATAATTTTTACCCAAAAATTCGAATCAAAACTTTACAACAGCAAGATAAAAACTTGTATCACACACATTTTGGAGGACCTTTTAGGTTTAGACTTTTAGATAATTATGAAAAACTATTATATAAATAATTCAAAAGTCATGAAAAGAACAATTATCTCATTTAACCCTGCTTTTCTTATTTCGCAATAGGTCATAAAAATCATCCTTATGAAATATTTTATAGAAATAAACCATTAAACACCATCCTATAAAACCTAGGGAAAAGGAAACATAATAAGGTTGAGATCAAATACTCATTAAGGGGAAACATAAACATTAATAAATGAATGTCATCAGTGATAATAAAAAGAGTAGAAGAGTATGATTACATAATCAAAATTCATGAGTATAGAATAAGAATATTCATACCCATCAATACTTGTATCATCAAAAATGAAAACATTCCATATGTCTTTAACAATATATTAGTAAAAAGAATTGATAATAATGATCCATTTGATATCAATACTGATCAAAAGAAACATCATAAACCCATATAAAGAATATATAATATATTTTGTCATCTTGTAGCATTATATCATAGATTCAGTACATAACCCTTATAGGACTGTGACAAATGGAATAACCAATATGGTCAACTTCCATCTCTAGTGTTCCCAATGCATTATAACGTTACCTGGTTGCACCCATTATAAAATATATAAAGGGATCACCCAGTGTTTTCTAGTTTCACTCTTCATTTATAATTTCCAAGAACTTAATACATATATAATTCCTCAAAACTCATTAAAACAACCTTTATTCTTTCTAGAACAATATTAACTCATGAAAAGGAAATATGTTCCACTACAATTTCTTTGAAACATGATTAACCCATGGAAAATAGATAGGTTTCAAAAAAATATATTTGAAACAAGATTAACCCATATAAAATAAATGCGTTTCAAAATAATATCTTTAAAAATATGATTAACATATGTAAAATAAATTGGTTCCAAATTAATCTCTTTAAAAACCTAATTAACCCATAGAAAATAAATGGGTTCCAAAACAATATCTTTGAAACATTATTAAAATATGGAAAAGAAATGGGTTAAAAATAAATTTGAAACATTATTAACCCATAGAAAATAATTCTTTTTATAAAAATATCTTTAAAGATTAATAAACTTGTTTAAAATAAATGTGTTTCATAACAATCTCTTTAGGACATATAAAACTCATGTAAAAGAAATGGGTTTCATAAAAATATCTTTGAAAAAAATATAATCAATCGAAATAAATAATTAGTATAGTTTTAATATAAGACATAATTCTTGGATGATAAGAAACAATAATGGTTGTTGTTGTTTATGAATGGAAATGACTTTAAAATATCATTAAAACATTCTTGAGGAAAATAATCTTTAAACATTCTAAAAAATTCTTACCGCTTTAAAACATTTGATTAATTAACCCCATCAATGGAATAACACTGTATGAAACAAATAATATCATGAGAATAAGGATATTCAGGATAAAAAATTTAAAATTAGTAGTATATACACCAAAAAATAATATTGTTGAATAACACAACAAAGATATCAAAGAAAGAAATTTTTTGACAAAAATCCATTATAGCTTTGGTAACTCTAAAACCGTAAAATCCATGAATTATACATAATATAAAGGATATGTAAAACCCCATAAATTCAAGGATAATAATTATAATATAAATTCATTGTTATTATAAACACCAAAAAACAAAATAAGTGATGAATATGCAATATATCTCACAAAAATAAAAGTGAGATGAAAAAATATTTACAAAGATCGTATCATTGGAGTGAAAATAAATCAATGAAATAATTATGTGTGAAAAGTTTAAATCCAAAAAATTAAATTATAAATACATAATAATATTATAAGAGGTCATTTAAAATATATTCTTATCATAAAATGACCAATGAAATAGAAGTTTAACCCAATGAATGTAAATTGAGTTAAGAAATCCCTTACTACTTGGGTAACTTTTGAATTGTGAGATACATGGAATAAATAAATCAATTGAAACCTTTAATATCATGAAATAAATTAATATCATTATATAAAAATTCATAGGTAAGTAGATACTCTATATAAAAATAACTAGCTTCATAATGTAAAATAAGTCTCAATGGAATGTAAATTGAGATGAAATCCATTAACTTGAGTCTCATTTGTCATGATTGTCATCTATCATCTTGAATAATAAACTTATTTTAATTATATAATTTATTAATAACATTTTTAAATTTTATTATTACTTTTATTTCACTTATAAATTAGTTATATACAATTACTTAATCAATAATTTTTAAGTCGGTTGTTTTGACCATATTTGGTTTATGTGTCAAAAATGACTTTGGTAAGTTAATTATGGTCAAAGGGGTCATTATTAAAACACATAAAGAATAAAAATAAGGAAATAATTATCCTATTTATACATAAATTACACTTTTAAAACTAATAATGAGTTATGGTTATGAAAAATGAACCAACATTACAATCAAGGAGGTGGTAGGTTGTATGTACGCATGAGTAATGTTCTCATTTTTTAATGACCATTGTGGAAAGAAGGTATGTAAAATTTATATTTATAGAATTATAATTATATCATAAATACCATATTATTTAATTATGTATATTTATACATATAATTCTTGTTATTTAAAAGGAATCACATCTCATGGAGAAGAATATAGTCTACACTTCCACAAACGACGTTGTCACTTTTTTAGTGTGTGAAAAGGTGTTAAAGAAAATTATATTTTATATTTATAGGTATTTAATTATGTAATAAATATAATTTATATTTAATTTACATAACATTTATTTAATTAAACCCATCCTTAATATATTCCATGTAAGGTGTGAATGTATCACATCGCTTTGAGGTGGTAGTAGTCCATAAGTCTATAAACGTTGTTATCATATTCCCAAAAAATTGAAACACATGCAGGTATGTGTTATATAAAAATTTAATAATCATAAAAACATAATAAATATCATATATATCATATAAAAACATTAATTCCATCATTATTACCAACCTTTAAATGTGTTAATGGAATAACAAATGATATTGGTTCATGAGGCGGTAGTCCGCCGTACACACAAATGATGATTGTATATCCCATTTCATAGAAGTGTGTGTAGGTGTAGGTAAAAATATTAAAATATATATATAAGTTTATTTAGTATAAATATTTTATTATATAATCATGTAATAATTATAATTTAATTTTTTTGAGAAATAAATAAAATAAAAATTACCGTTGAAGAATATTTATCCTTGTTCGGGTCACTCCTTTTTGTTTACACCAAATGAATTCCTTGAATTGACTTCTACGGAAATTTTGGATTATAAGATAATATTAAGGATGTTGGGAGATTATTTATTTAGGGTTTGGAAGATAAAAATGGATTGATAGGTGTGAATAAATGGGGAGAGTGGGTTTCTTTTTAAAGTGGAGAGGGAGTAAATACAAAGAGGAAAACACTATTGGGAGGTCTCCCTTACATAATTTGACTCCAATATTGATCCTAATACGTCCTAATAGGTTATATGGTAGAATATATTCCATATAATTGGTTTTTGATATATTTATAGGTCATTTGACCCCTTAAGATTAAATTATAACCACTAATTAAACTCATTTTACCTTAATCGTTGTAAATAATTTTAATTACATTCACTAATATTTTTTTATCAAAAACAATGTTGATATTAATATAAATTCTAAATTATTTTGATTTCGAATATGAAATAAATTTTTAAAAATTCCAATAATATAACTGGTATAAATTAATTTGAAATTAATCCCACAGACAGGACGAGGTTCTGGGTTTTTCAATAGAAAAGTTCAAAAGATTGAAATGTTTTTATACCCAATTTAAAGGTTAAATTGATTTAAGAGACCGAAATTGGTTTAAATGGTAAAATATTTATCTGATTATTCTTTAAAACCAATTAAAAATATAATTTTACAATAGAAATGTTTTATTAAAAAACATTTTTCAATTAAAATTTGATGTTATTCACTATTCATAAAAATATGAAAGTTCTTAGAAAAATACCCAAAATTAGACCAAAGTAAATTTTTCCATTAATATTTCAAAAAATAATTTTATTTTTTCAAATAAAAATTATAAAAGTGTCAAAAATTAGATTTAAAAAAACTGTTCCATTAAAAGGCAGTAATACTACCTTTTAAAAATATACAGTTTTTTATACTTACAATTGAATTTATTATCATTTTAATCCTATAATACTTATTTTATGAGTTAAAAAACATTTTATTAAATATATAACATATAAATTTCATTAGTATATTTCACTAATAGTGATTAATTTAATTTATTAAGATAAAAATACATTTTGGTCATAAAAATTGCTTTTCATAAAAAAACACATCCTTTATATTCAATTAGTATTTATTTCCATTTCTAATTAATTAGTAAAAAATTAAATAATTTTATAAAAATAATTTAAAAAATAATTTTCATAACTTAGTTAATCTCATTTATCCCGTCCATTATAGTGGCTAGGTGATAACTATCATAATAATATTAATAATATACTTTCGTATGGTAAGATTCAGGCTTGTGTGTGACATAAGTCATAAAAGGAACTCGATGCTTTCTGAAACATAATATAAACATCGTGTTGTATGTGATGTAAGATAAAATATGTATTTCATGTAACACAATCTATTAAATAATTTAAATTAATTTTAAATAAGATATTTCATAAAATTTCAGGATGTTACAAAACATTCTTTTCCTCTTCACTCAAAACCCATTGAGCACATATTTACTCTTTTGTTATCACTATAAAGCCCTATTAATGTTACCTAGTGGTCTTAATAACATTTTACCAATCTTTTAGAAGTTGTTTCTCATGTTAAGGGATCCTAACCTTCTCCTCTTAATTCAAGAACCCTCTTAATGACTTTCCTTTTGATTTCCAGCTGTTCAATTTAGGATATCTTTCTACAAATCCCTCTTACAATATTTATTATTAACATGTGTTGAGAGACCCAATTCATCCTCATTCACCCATTTTATAAGCATTTATTTACACATATTATGATACCAAAATTATCCTATAACTTTCCATGCCAAATATTTGTGTAAAGAATACCCATCTCTATTTCCAATCATGGGTATTCACTTAGTTGCACATATCTTTCATTTATTGGTGATTTTAATGAATGTAACCCAAAATCCTTAATCATGGGGTTAATATTTAATAAATACATCATTATGTTTCATGGTCTATGTGTAACATTTTGCATGTACATGATGTGAAAGTGATGGGTGGGCCCAAAATTATATATCACTCCATTGAAATGGGTAATGGATTTAACTCATGTTATTCCATGTATGGTGCATGGGGGGTTATCCTAATAACACTATTTCTTTATTTCATGGAATATAAACTTGACATGTATTTATGATTTCCTGTTTTATGTTTTTTTCACATTTCTATATTTTCTTTACATTACTATGCTATATCATGCATCAGTGTTCAAGATTATGATTCTCATCACTCTTATATTCCCTCAATATGACATATGGATCACATATATTATTTTACATAATGCTATGTTTTTATTCCCTTATTGGGATTTATATCCCATCCATTTATTTTTTACATACCCCATTTATCCCATGTAATTTTAGAAGATATGAAGAATATAAGTGTATGTTTTAGAGTTCTTAAATTATCATGTTGTTCCCATTTTTTAAGATAATGTTCTATGTACTTAACTTACCAAATAAAATAGGAATTACAATCTTATAGGTTGGTATTAAATGAAACAATTTGGTCCCAGTGACAGCACAGACACCTAGCCTTAACATGGTCATCGGTTCATAGCCCACAAGGTACCATCAGTTGCCTTGCGTGGTCCCTACCCTAGGGCTCACCCACATGCCCAAACGGGTCATCTGACTAATTATAGTCCCCACAGGCCAACAAATGTCCTTTCTAGGGTTCTTTTCCCTCACTCACATAATCCTTGGGAAACTTTCCAAAAGGTCACCCATCCTGATCACTACTCCAGGTCAAGCATGCTTAACTGTGGAGTTCTAATTGGATAGGCTCCCAAAAATAAAGGTGCACATTTTTGACATGAGTCATATCATTTAGTCATTTAACCCTATATCATTTTGGGATATTACAATCACCCCCCCCCCCCCCTTAGAGCACAATGCCCTCATTTTGGTCCCTACATCTCAACCCAGTCAGTGCACCGCACTTAAGGATGGGTTCCTACTCTGATACCAAATGTAACAACTAGGTCTCAGTGACAGCAAAGACACCTCGCCTTAACATGGTTTTCGGGTCCTGGCCCTCCATGTACCACCAATTGCTACGCAGACATGTGGTCCCCACCCTAGGGATCACCCACGTGCCCGAACGGGTCATCTGACTAATGATAGTCCCCACTACTCCAAGCCAATCATGCTTAACTATGGAGTTATAATAGAATAGTATCTCAAAAAGAAAGGTGCACCTTATTGACATGAGTCATATCATTTTTTCATTTAACCCTATACTATTTGGGGATGTTACATTAAGAGTATTTTTATGTAATAAGTTATTAATTATGGGGTAATAAAATATGTGTTGTCATAGTTTCTGTCAAAGTAACGTATATTTATTTTGGGGGATTAAGATTATAAAACTCTAGTCAAGGACTTTAGAATAATACAAAATATTATAAAATATCCCTAAATTTTGTTAAATTATCAATTAAGTTATTCTCAATAAAATATATATGTGTTGGATGCTGTAATAGGATATGATCTGGCATAGTTGAACCCAGCGGTAATAACCCTAAAAAAGGAAAACTGATCTGGACTCGATCATCACCTGGTTCACAACAATGATCCTTATTACACGCCTTATTTGACAGACCTGGGGAATATGCTTTGGAAAATTAACAAGATGTTTATAAATAATAATTAAGGATCAAAATTTCTATTAGATTTTATGTTAGTAAATAGACCATAGATTACTTATATTGAAACTTATAAATTCATAGAATAAAGAATATTTCACATTTATAAGTTATCCCTTTATTTTTCATTGTTTTATTTTTATATATTTAATTGTTATAAAATTCTCACCATTAATTTTCCATTTATTTCTAGTTAATGGTCATAAATAGGGGAAATTGAATCAATAACCAATGTGAGGGGAAGTGTGATGACTATCTAAATGAGATACCCAAACCAAAGAGACATGTAATAATGAACTTCATGAAAACAGTTTCTCAATTGACTCATATTTTGAATAGAAACCTGAATTAAGAGGAATAACCATATCCACCTAATAAAGAGGAAGTTTCAATTGAGACCTTTATGTGACAATGACCTTTAACTTTACATGGATCTTATGATCCATTAATTGTGGAGAAATGGATAACTTTATTTAAAATATCTTTTTTGTCCTTGAATTATCTGTGAAAAATAATTTGAGTTGGAAATTTATCATATAGGGGGATATTTTGATCAGTTGTGGATGTTTGTCAAAAATATGAAGCCCAAGGAAGTTATTGAAGTGATGGGGTGGAAGGAATTCTGGAAAATATTGTTCGACTAATATTTTCCACTCTCCGAATTAAAATGGAGAGGGATTTATGTAGGTTCAAGAAAAAATTAGTTAATACATTAGGTACTATGATGAAAATTTCACAATAATTTCATGATATATATATTTCTTTGTTATTACCCATAAAATTAAATTTTACTTCTTCTTTGGTGGGTTAAATATGAATCTATAGAAAAAATTGTCCATTCATGATCTTTTAAAATTATATAGGAATTCTTCGATGTCCCATAAATGTTGAAATAAAGATCACTGAATATTAAGTGTCTCTTAGAAATATATATAAGAATTAGGGAATGGATTTTAATTCATGCAGTTCAATGGAAAAATCTCAAAGGGTTATGAAATTAAATCATTCCACTTGTCCAAATTATAGGACGAAGCATCCTATAAATTACCTAAATGGGGAAAGGAAATGATTTATATGTGGTAATAAGGGGTACATAGATAGATATTTTATATGGGATAAACCCACCAATGTGATGTAATAATGGAATGATCCAGCCAACCATTAGCCCATCATCCAATTGATTAACTATAAGGAATATTGAAACTATGTGAATCAATTCCCAAAGTAAAGGGTTGTAACACCCAGAGATTTTTAAGAGAAATATTTTTTTTAATTTCATTAATGTCTTTTTTTTATTCTACACCAAGATAATCTTGTGCAATACACAACACTGGCATATCTTGTGGTATGTTTAACACAATTCTTGGCTTGTGTTACAAAGAATTTCTAGTTATTTTGATAGAATTCAGTTCACGCAAGACTGAATTTAACCGAGTTTATAAAATAATAATATCACTTTTGATATATTTTATTAATAAAATATATATGTAATAAATTCAATATAATGTTTAAAATTCAACTCATATGTTTTATATATGTGATATAAGAACAAATTCTTTTTTTCAAAAAAAGGATGTATTTTTCAAAAAATGTGGGATTTCCTCCTTTAAATAGAGGGACCATTTTAAATCTATTTTTTTACACTTTTATAAGTTATATTTGTTAAAATAATCTTCTTGTTTTTATTTGGGCCATAAAAATTTACATTGTATTATTTCTTGATATTTTTTTGATAAGTTTTGTGTTTTGATGAATAAAAAATAATACTAAATTTAAATTGGAAAATACTTATTTCATTGAGAAACTTTATGTGTATAAATTTTAATATTGAATAATTTTAAAGAATAAATATAATATATTTTTATCAGTTACTATAATTTTGGTCATTAGCATTAATTTTACCATTAATTTTGATGTAAACAACATTTCAATCTTTTGTAAATTTTTAACCTTTAAAACCCGTCTTTCCTTCTAATGTGATTAATATTAAATTAATTACTATAAATTTTGTGTTTTTATTTTTTAAAAATGGATTCCATATTTGGAATCAGTAGTTCCTAATTATTTTAATAGCATTCTTTTATTTTAGGGCATTATGAATAGTGACTTCAGTAATTTTTATTAATACGGTAAAAAGAAAAATCAATTAATTAACGGTAAATATAATATTAAAAAATTACCATATAACTTGTAGAAATATGTTTGGATTAGTGATTTTAGACTTAAATAATACTTGGGTCTAAATTATACCTTTTAAAAGCCAGTTGGATGAGATTAGGACATTTAATATATTTTATTTAATGAAAAGTTAAATATGTCTTACTCAAGTTTAAATAACTAAATCATCTTTAATATAAGGTTATACATAAAATAAATTTTATTATAAATAGTAATTTTAAATCTATTTTTTTATTTATCATGTTAATTTATTTTTAATTTTTAATAAATAAATAATTACCTTAAAGATTTATATTTTGATGATTCAAAAATTTTTTAATTGGTGAAAAATCATTAAACTAATTTTTATTAAAATGATAATTACCATTAAAAGAGAAAAAACACTTGAAAAAAATATTATTATTGATGTATATATTTACTATAATCATCCAAGGGTAGATTTATTGACAATTTTTCGAATTTTATAAAATATTATGACAATTAAATTATTTTATTTAAAGGGATGTTAAACTTGTCACATTAATGTTTTAATAATTATAATATTTTTTATGATGGATTTTAAATAAGATATATTAAACTAAAAGTATTATTATGAATACTAGTAGATTTATCTTCATCATATTATTTTTTATTAATTTTTATTCAACAAATATGCTTATTAAATTATTAAACAAAACTGATCTTGAAATTGTATTATTAATGGAAATATCAAATTATTGTTATTAAAAATACTAAAATAAATATTATTTGAGATAATTAATATGTAAAATTAATTTTATATATTAAATTTACCCCATATATATGTCATAAAATATTTTTTTAAGGATAATATCTCATCTTGATATTTTTTAAAAATCCATGAATTCAGTATTGTCAAAATTGACACTATTGTTGCTTTGTCAAAATAATGTTTTATTCAATTATTTAAAAATTATAAACCATTTTTAAAAATATATAATTATTATTATATGTTATAAAAAGTTATAATTTATTTATTTATGATTTAATTTACATCAAATAATTAAATATTTTACTCTTTTAATATTGAAATATTTTCTACTCTAGTTAAAATGAAATAAAATAACTAACTAGTAAATTAAAATGATAAGGTTTAAATAGATAGAAAAATTGTCTAAAATTTATTATTTTATGATATTAATACTTTATATCATCTAGTTTTCAAAATTAGGACATTTTTGAGGTTTATAGATGTTGTTTTATTTTATTGTAAATTAATACTTTTGGAGATTCCAAAAGTACCCCACACCTCGATTATAAAAGGTCACCTCCTCCCTCACCTATTCACTTCACATTGATAATTTAAGCTCATCCATACCCTTATAATTTTGCTTATAAACATCCCTATTTATATTTTAGAGGTATTTTTCCTCTCAAAAGACCAACTCTAGTTCCTTTAACAGGATATTTAGAAAAAGAACGTCGAATAAGAGGTAATCTTCTCTACTGATTATTTCAAATTATTTCTTCTTTTACTTCCTATTCATGAGTTGTGTCCTTTATAAAGTAATAAATTCAGTATTAATTATATTCTGATATGTTATTATGGTCATGTAACAACCATATTCTACCTTTTATCTATCCTATGTAAAACAAAATCACCATGCGTGTGTAAGTACGGCTTACCATCTCCATGTCATGGTGTAAGTTGTTTTCACCACCTTACTTGGTTGGATATAATGATAGAAATAATAAATATATATTATTATTATAACATGATATGGATTGTGTAATAACATATATACCATTAACTCCCATAACATTCACGATTTTTGGAATGACATTGTTGCTCGTGTGTACATATGACCTACTATATCCACAATGTGATACGATTCATTCTACAAGATATCCATTAAAATTGATTATATAAATGTAAAGAATGAATAAATATGGTATAAATTATTTTAATATCATTTTTTACTAATATAAATATGACCTAATAAGAAGATCTGGAACTTATTTGACAAAACATGCATAATTAAATAAAGTACTTAAGACCCAAATATTGAGTAACAATGAAATGTTTATAAAAAATGATAATATGATCATTATGATCTCATAAAAATGAATATGATTTTGGAATAAATAAATGACGTTAATTAAATCATTATACATGAGGTTCGGATACATATAAAGGATATCAGATATAAGGTAATGGAATATCTTGTCTCACTTTTATTTCTACAGGACAAATGCCTTTTACACCACCTATTTACTTTGTGTAGTGTTTATGATTCTCGTGAATGTTTTTATGATTTTTATTATTAAGTTTGTGATATTTTCATATTCATATAATCTTATTTATTTTATGAGGCATATGATTTGAATTATTATAAATTGGTAATGGATAATCTTGAAATCCCATTGTTATCTGAGATTGTTTTTACATAAGTATTTATTGGGGATTATTTATCATTTGTGTACATGTTTTGTAAAAATGAGTTCATAAACTATTTTACCATTATACTATAGATGTTTACAGTAATTTTTACGCATTTTTGAATTTTAAAACATGGTTTGTAAGGAATATTTCTTTCATTATCCATATAAGTTACTTTTTGACTTTTCCTTTAAAAGTAAACAAATAATTTTTTTTACTGATGCGGTATGAATGAATTTTGAGGATTTCATAGCCCCTTATTTCCATGAAGCTTACCCTAAGAGTTTTCATGGTTATTTTTAAATAAATTATTTTCATTTAATAATTCACATCATTTTAAGAAAATAAAATGTTTTTGAAGAAAAAAGGATATATTCCTCAAGAATTAATTTCAAGTGTTTTATCAAAATTATTTTCCATCTAAGATGAAATTACTGAGTAATGATATCTTTCAATTATACTATCCCTATTATTCTTATTATTTTAATATGTTTATTCTATTTATGAAATCCATTTTCTTTTTATGTATTATATTATGACAGAATTATGTTTAAGAAACCCATTTTATTCATTGGGTTATGTTATGTTAAATGATTTATGTTCTTATAGAACACATATGTATGGTTTTTATTATGTGATTGGGGGGACCTATATCTCCCTCCAATTCATTGGGTAAAGATTTATATCTCATTAGATAGGCATGAATAGAGTTTAAATTAAATCTTGTTTAGTAATATAGGGTTGGAATAAAGAGTAAACTTGGTTCAGTAAAGGACATTGTCCACAATGATGGTCTTGGAAATGAGCCTTGGCTAATATAGAAATTAATTTCTATGCTTATGTGTTTTCCAAAATTCCTTGTTTTATGCCAAATTTATTTTCTCATGGCTCACATTCTTTTATGATTTATGTCTTATGAACTTCCAAGTCTTATTTTAGGACTCAAGATTTTGATATATGTTATGCATACTATGATTTTCAAAATTTATGTTCATGTTTTTGAATTCTTGTGTTCATGTTTTATTTGATATTTTCCTAGTTAACCATTACTGAGCATCTGATCTCACCATTTTTATGTCTTCTTTTCCCCATGATATATGGAAATGTTTTAAGTAGGATTACTAAAGGGTGAGATATTTATGAGAGAGGTTAAAGATCTTTCACAATATAGAAGAATGTATTCCAAGTTTCCAAAAGAACTAAAATATTATGTTCTTTAGACGTTCATTTGTAAAATGTAAGTAATATTCATCTAAAAAGATGTAATATCCATGTACTTAAAGCTTGGGTCGTTATAGTTGTTATCAGTGAAAGGTTTAGTCAACCTTTGGAAAATAATATGTTAAAACTTTAGTTATATCCCTATATATATTTATAAGGATATTTATAGGGATGTCCCTAAGGATAAGTCTAAATATAGGTTATAATCCTAGAGTTTAATAATCATGAATAACCTAGTATTAAACCTAATATATCATAGATGTTAATATTTTTATGTAATTTACCTTAATCATGTGTTTTTAATCTCTAATATGTATTTCTCACACTTTTATTTATCATCTTAGTCAATTTGCAGAACTAAATAGAACACAGTTAACCTTGAATGTTTCATATGTGGAAAGTATGGGAATTATGAAAATTTATTTCCTAAATGGAAATCTCATGAAGAGAATCATAAAGGTGGCATGAGTATTGGTTATACTACTAAGGCTAAAGAGATTATAAATAACATGTGAAAGGTATGGGATGTTCTAGTATTATTGTTTACTTTAAACCTAAGGAGCTTGGTTAGATTATGTTTGAGGAACCTTAAGACATGATTCATATTTTAAGAAAGACTAATATCACTAGTAGAAAACTGAGCAATTGTGGAGGGGAGTTTCAGGTGACCACCATTTGGCAGTCACTATTGATCTTATTAGTGACCGCCAATTGGTGGTCGCTGTATTATTTTACTCCCCTGCCCTAAATCCCTCTTATTCTCTTTCGTTCACCCTCCTATGTGTGACTTGGCGACCCTACTCCCCCGACCCCACTCCCCAATCCTCTTTCCTTTGTCCCACCACCGTGACCCAGCGAACCCAACCCTACTCCCCCATTCTTCATCCTCTATCCCACTGCCACAACTTAGTGACCCTGCCCCGCTCCCCCACTCTCCTCCCCCGAACCCACTCCCCCATCTTTTGTCCTCTATCCTGCTGCCACAACCCAATGACCGTGACCTCGGTCCCCCTACCCTGCTCCCCCATCCTCGGTCCTCCATCCCACCACCAAGACCTGGCGACCCCAACCCCGTGACCCCTCTCTTGTATCCTCCATCCTCTGTCCCACTCCCATCGAACCCTTTTAGCCCTTTTGTGCCCTGTAATCAAGCTCTCCCACCTCCGTCGAACCCTCCTTCCACTATCAAGTTCCTTCATCAAGCTCTCTCAACTTTGTTAATTCCTTCTACCACTATTAAGCTCTTTCAATCCCCTATTGTTGATCCTAGGTGTCACGTCCTCCTACCCAATCAATCCCTTATCATGGATCCAAAATCTCATTGCCCCCCTTTACCCACAGCCCCTCAAGGTATGTTTCAAAACATTAATTTTTCAATTTAGTAATTAATTATTTTCTTTCAGGGGAATGAAATTATAACATGATTTCCCCATAAGTTTTAATTTTCTTAGATCCTGAGTTCTATAAATAATCATTATCATCAACTATCTTCACATAAAAAACATTAGTTTCTTAGGGATGGTGTAAAATTCAAATGAAATGATTTTTCTTAATGTTTTTTTATTTAAAAAAATGTTGACTACAGAATTATCTAAATCCACTAAATTTATTTGATCCAATATTTGATATTTGGGAATTCTTCAAGTTATCACTCTCATGGTGACCCTACTGGCATGCTTGTAAGGTCAGTATATTTATAGTGAACTCAATTTTTGAGAAAACTGTTAAAATGTATTAAATAATTATTTTCTTCTATTGGATTTAATTGTTTTAGATTATAATTAAGAAAAGAATTGATCATATTTTATAACTGATAAGTTATTTCCAATAGTTCTATGAGTCAAGTGGTATATATTTTTCTATCATTTTCATGATTTTTTTATTAATATTACTTTGCTTTTATTTTTTTATTTTGTATTGTTTCAAATAGAAGAAGATTTTGTTTTGAATTATTTTTTTTATGTTGGTATGGATATCAATTTTGCTAGTGTTATTTTGTATATCATTTCAGGTAGTACATATGATATTATCTTAATTCATGGAATGAATTTTATATGTTTGAGGTTATTTTTGTATTAATTTTATAGTTTGATTATCTTTTTATAAATTTATTATTTCATTAAAAATTTACCTTTCAATCCTAGATTTTTGACATTTCTTATCTATTGTGGTACATTTTAAAATTCCCTTGTGTTTTTTACGCCTAAAAGTTGCCTTCACCCTCTAATTCATTGATTTTTCTCTACATAGATTAATTATATTTTATGAATTAAAATATATTCAATATATTTTTAATATAAATGAGATTTCTCATTGTCTATTCAATATACTGGTATAAACCCTGCCAATTATATTGTTCAACCATGTCCTAATTTTGTACATTCACTTTTATTTTTCGTAACTCCACATAATATTGTACTAAAATCTATTATCTATATTCCTTTTAGGTTCTTTTATAAAGTTTAATGTCAATGTCACTCCACATGTTACTTCAATAACACTTATAATGTTTATTCTGTTATAAATATGTAATATGAATACTCTATTAATATAATATATGAATAGATTTATAGGCAATATGTTTCTAATATTAAATGTTCATATATGAAAAATTCATTTTGTATTGATATAAAATATCAATATATGTAATATTCATTCTATTTATAATATGAAATATGCATTATGTTTCTAATATGTGATATGTATTATGTTTTTTATGAGTATATGCATCGTGTATTCTCTTTCTAATCTGAAATATTCACTTGATTATTTTAAACACATCCTCTTCTAGAAGAAAATGCAAATCATTGTTTGTTTAGTTGCATTAGAAAATTATACATGTTGGATGAAACTATAGGTTTTGATGAAGCTATAGAAAATTCAACTTCAACTTGGGTTCCTAATAGACCATCAAGTGGATTAAAGCCTCTGGTTTCTTTCCTTAAGGATCCTCTTACATGTGAGCTACATGTTTCTTTGATGACTATTTTTTTACTCATGTAATACTTATTTTTTAAGATTTTCATAAGTGTGATACATATTATTTATCACTTTTCTTGAATCCAGGATTGTATATAATTAATAATTTCAATTCTATTTTGTTCTATAAGAATGAATACTTAGTTCATGGTGGGGTGATTTCAAGGAAGTCTAATTATTTTGTGGAACTATCTCACTCAAAGATGGATGAAGGTATCTCACTCGTAAACTGCTGCTCAACATTTACCATATTCTGCTTGATTTTGAATACTATGCTCTTATTTATAGAATTTGATTCATCAAATGTTTGCTACATCATGTTCCTTTCGATATCAATTTGAAGCTGTTTTTTATCTACATTAACACCATATAATTCTCAGGGATATAAGAAATTTTATAAGCTACTACGCTCAAATTTACTCAGTATCCCTCAAATTGTTTGACTATATTTTAATATCTCAAAGATACTTACTTCATTTTTTAGGATTCTCTAGGAACCAGCCATATCAAATTTTTGTTAAATTTAGATACAAGATTTATATTTATATTCTTTTTGTTAATGATAGATGAAATAAGGAGTTTCATATATGATGTGGGATTCTTGATTAATTATGCAACTGACACAATAATATTCAATTTCATTGGTGGTCTCTCTTGGTACTGAATCATTTGTTTTTTGTCTAACACTAATTACTTTTTGGAAGGCTGGTTTCTCAAGCAACTAAACATGTGAGCCTAGAATTATTTTGAATCCTCTATTTAGTCTACTAAAAAGAATTATTTATACTCTGTTATGTATATTTCTATGTGGTTTGATTCTACTAATTCTTATTTCAATATTTGATCAGACAATTGGATTGGTGCTCCTCTCTCTCAAAGGTTGCAGAAAGATGTTAGAATTACATATTCTGATATCTTAATTTTTAACAAGCAATATGGTTAACTCTCCAATCTGCCTACTAATATTAAAATTATCACTAATAATTATACTATTATTCCCTAAGACATTATTTTTTGGGAGTTAGAATTTTATGGTATTCTAACATGTAAATATTATTATCAACATGCTAATATAAGGCATGGAAACCCATGACTTATTATTTTTGATGAGTACGTGGTGACTGCACATCTATCTGACATGTGTTCTTCCCTGAATGACTGAATACATGGTTTGTAATGGTTTGACTCTCTTTAAAAACACATGGGGGTTCAAAACAAACTGAATGATCAACAAATACAGTGAAATAAGATGAAAACAACATTATAGTTATTTTTAAAATGGTCGAGTAGACGTTATATCAATCAGATGTGTCGTTTTTTGAGATGAAGGAAAATGCACTTTTAATCTCATAAAACACCAAAACAAGAATTTAATGGTTAAATATATATAAAACCACCTCATAATTACTTGAAATCACAATACAATCATATTATTATTATTTTTGATGTGTACGAGAAGACAACACATTCATCATATGTGTGGTATTCCCAAAACTATTGAATATGCAGTTTTTAAAGTTTTGATGCCCTTTAAAAAGGTGTATATGGGGGTTCTATATAATTAAACGACATATTAATGCCATGAAATAAGAAGAAAATAATGGTGGAGTGAATTGGAAAATGGTTGACCAGACGGTATGTCAATGAGAGGTGTCGTTTAACCGTGATGATGGAAAATGCATGTTTACTTTCATAAAACACCAAAACATGTGTTTAATTATTAGATCCATAGAAAATTATATTATAATTTCATGAAATCATAGAAAAATAATATTATTATTATTCTTGATGTAATATAGTAGAAAACATGTCAATCGGATGTGTGGTGTGCACGGTACAACTGAAGATGTGATTTTTAAAGTTTTGATGTCCTTTAAAAAGGTGTGTTGGGTGGTCAAAACCAGCCAAATGAACTATAAATGTCATGTAATCATATAGAAACAACCGTGGAGTGAATTTTGAAGTGGTTGAGCAGAATTTATGTAAATCGGATGTGTTGTTTGACCGTGATGATGCAAAACGCATGTTTGGTGTCATAAAACACCAAAACGTGTGTTAAACAGATAGATCCATATAAAATGACATCATAATGACTTGAAATCATAGGGAACTATCTTATTATTATTCATTACATGTGGGAGTCTACATAAAATCAATCATTCATCTGGTGTGCACGGTATGACTGAATATGTGGTTTTTAAATATTTAACACCCTTTAAAAAGGTGTGTTTGGTGGTCAAAACCAGTCGAATGAACTCTGATTTCCATGAAATCAGAAAAAAACAATAGCGGGTGAATTTTGAGGTAGTCAAGTAGACAGAACATTAATCAAAGGTTTATTTTTCCCGCAATGATGGAAAATTCACTTTTAGTGTCATAAAACACCAAACCCGACATTTAACAGTCATATCCATAGAAAACAACATCAGAATGACATAAAATCAGAGGAACCCCATATTATTATTATTTATGAGGAGTGTGGGTAGACGGAACTTCAATCAGTGGTGTAATCTACGTGGTACGACTGATTATGTGGTTTTTACAGATTTTATGCCCTTTAAAAAGGTGTGTCAAGTGGTCAAAACCAACCAAATGAACTCATAATTCCATTAAATCAGACAAAAAAAACAATGGTGTGAATTTTGAAATGGTTTAAGAGACGTTACATCAATTTGAGGTTTCGTTTGACTGTGATAATGAAAAACACATGTTTAGTGTCATAAAACACCAAAACGTGTGTTTAATGGTCGTATCCATAGAAAAAGATCACATAATGACTTGGAATTAGAGTAAAACCATATTATTATTATTCTTGGCATGTTTGTGAAGACGATATTTCAATCGAATGCACGTTTTGTTCGGTAAGACTGAATCTTTGATTTTTAATTATTTGAATCCCTTTAAAACGGTATGATGGGTGTTCAAAACTCACTAAAAGACTTCAGGATGTTGTCAAATCATACAACAATAACAATGGAGTAAATTTTGAAATGGTAGAGCAGAAGGTATATCAATTGGAGGTGTCATTTGACCACGATGACCGAAAATGCATGTTTAGAGTCATAAAACATCAAAATGTTTGTTTAATGGTCAGATCTATAGAAAAGGACATCGAATCACTTAAAATCATAGGGAAAATATCTTATTATTATTCATGATGTGTGGTAGAAAATGGAACATCAATCAGAAATGCAGTGTGCGAGGTATGACAGAATATATGGTTTTTGAAGATTTGACACCCTTTAAAAGGTACGTCGGGTGGTCAAACCCAACTGAATGAACTCAGATTTCCATTAAATCGTGAGAAAATAACAATAGGGAAAACTTTGAGGAGTCCGGGTAGATAGAACATCAATTAGAGGTTTTGTTTGTCCGTGATGATAGAAAACGTACTTTTAGTGTCATAAAACACCAAACCGGGCATTTAACTGTCATATCCATAGCAAATGACCTCAGAATGACATGAAATTAGGGGGAAACTATCTTAGTATTATTCGTGAGTTGTTTGAGTGGATGGTACATCAATCGGATGTGTGGTGTGAGTGTTCCGACTGAATATTTGGTTTTTAAAGATTTGACGCCCTTTCAAAAAGTGCATTAGGTGGTCAAAACCTGCCAAACAAACTCAAAATTCCATGAAATCATAAGACAATAATCATGGTGTGAGTTGTCAAATGGTTGAGCAGAGAGTACGTTTGACCGTGATGATAAAAAATGCATGTTTAGTGTCCAAAAACACCAAAACATGCGTTTAATGGTCATATCCATAAAAATGACCTCAGAATGACTTGAAATCACATTAAAATTTTCTTTTTATTATTCTTGATGTGTGTGAGGAGACGACACATCAATAGAACATGTGTTGTGTGCGGTATGACTGAATCAGTGGTTTTTAAGGATTTGAGGCCCTTTAAAAAGGTGTTTCATGTGGTCCAAACCAGTCGAACGACATCAGAATGGTATGAAACCAGATGACAACAACTGTGGAGATAATTTGGAAATGCTCGAGCTGACAGTACATCCATCAGAGGAGTAGTTTGACCATGACTTCTGAAAATGCACGTTTATTGTCGTAAAACACTAAAACATCTGTTTAATGGTTAGATCCATAGAAAACGACATCAGAATGACATGAAATTATAGGAAACCTATATAATTATTATTTGTGACCTGTGGGAGTAGACGAAGCATCAACTGGATATGTGGTGTGTGCAGTACGACTGAATATGTGGTTTTAAAAGATTTTACGCCCTTTAAAAAGGAGTTTCTGGTGGTCAAAACTAGTTGAATGATATCGAATTTCCATGAAATTAGATGAAAACAATTGAAGGGTGAATTGTGGGGAGGTCGAGTATATAGTACATCAATTAGAGGTGTCGTTTGTCCTCGGTGATGGAAAATGCACTTTTAGTGTCATAAAACACCCAAACGGGTGTTTAACGGTCAGATCCATAACAAATGACCTCAAAATGACATGAAATCAGAGAAAACTGTATTATTATTATTATTGAGTTTTTGGAGTAGACGACATGTCAATCAAACATGTGGTGAGCATGGTAAGACTAAATAAATGTTTTTTAAACATTTGATGCCCTTTAAAAAGTTTTTTCAGGTGGTCAAAACTAGGAAAAAAAATTTAATTTCATGAAATCAGATAGCAACAACTGTGGTATGAATAAAGAAATGGTCAATCATACGATTTTTCAATCGAAGGTGTCATTTTACTGCGATGAAAAAAACGCAAGTTTAGTGTCATAAAACACCAAAACAAGTGTTTAATGGACATTTCTATATAAAACGACTACCAAATGACTTGAAATCACATTGAAACCATATTATTATTATTCCTGATTTTTTAGAGGAGAAGACATATCAACTGGTTGTCTTTTGTGCAAGGTATGACTAAATTTGTAGTTTTTAAATATTTGAGGCCCTTTAAAAAGGGGTGTTGGGTAGTCAAAACCAGTCGAACGACCTCCAAATGCCATTAAATCATATGAAAACAACTATGGAGTTAATTTTGAAATTGTAGAGTAGACCGTATGTCAATTGGAATTGTCTTTTAACCACAATGATCGAAAATGGACATTTGGTGTCATAAAACACCAAAACATGTATTTAATGGTCATACCTATATAAAACGACATCTAAATGACATGAAATCATAGGAAAATTGTCTTATTAATATTCGTGACATGTGGTAGTATATGGAGCATCAATCTAACATGTGGTGTGCATAGTATGAATGAAAATGTGGTTTTTATAGATTTGATTCCCTTTAAAAAGATGCATCGGGTGGTCAAAACTAGCCGAATGAACTCATATTTCCATGAAATCAGGCAAAAACTATGGAGGGGTGAATTTCTAGGTGGTTGAGTAGAAAACACATCAATCAGTTGTGTTGTTTTTCTGTGATGATGGAAAACACACTTTTAGTGTCCTAAAATACCAAAATGGGCATTTAGTAGTCAGATCCATAGAAAATGACCCCAGAATGACATGAAATTATAGGAAAATCTTTTTATTAATATTCGTGAAGTGTGTGAGTAGACGACACATGAATTGGATGTGTGGTGTTTGGGGTATGACTGAATATGTGGTTTTTAAAGATTTGACTCCCTTTAAAAAGGTGTGTCGGGTGGAAAACTAGCCGAATGAACTCGAATTGCCATGAAATCAGAAAACAACAACTATGGTGTGAATTGTGAAATGGTCGACTAGACTGTATGTCAATCAAAGGTGTCTTTTGAACATGATGATGAAAAAAGCACATTCTATGTTATAAAACACGAATACGTGTGTTTAAGGGCCATATACATAGAAAATGACCCCAGAATGACTTGAAATCACAATACATCCATATTATAATAATTATTTACAAGAAAGATGAGGTGGCATATCAATTGGACGTGCATTATGCACGGTACGACTGAATATGTGGTTTTATAAGATTTGAGGCCCTTTAAAAAGATGCATTCTATGGTCAAAACAAGTCAAATGACATAAAAATGTCATGAAATTAGATTAAAACGACTTTGTAGTTAATTGAGAAATGGTTGAGTACATGGTATGCTAATCGGAGGTTTTTTTAACTACGATGACCGAAAATGTATGTTTAGTGTCCTAAAACACCAAAACATGTGTTTAAAAATTAGATCAATAGAAAATGACATCATAATGACTTGAAATCACATCAAAACTATCTTATTATTAATTTTTATGTTTGGGAGTAGACAACCCATCAATTGAATGTGTGTTTCATGTGGTATGACTGAATATTTGGTTTTTAAATATTTAATTCCCTTTTAAAAGATGCATCGGGTGGTCAAAAAAAGCCGAAAGAACTCGGATTTCCATGTAGTAAAATGATATAAATGGTGAGGTGAATTTTGAGGTGGTTGAGTATATGGTACACCAATAAGATGTTTCATTTGTCTATGATGATAGAAAACACACTTTTAATGTCATAAGACACCAAAACAGAAATTTAACATTCAGATCCATAACAGACATCCTCAGAATGATATGAAATCAGAGGAAACCTATATTATTATTATTTGTGAGGTGTGTGAGTAGATGACATGTTAATCAGACATGTGGTGTGTGCGGTACGACTGAATATGTGGTTTTTCATGATTTGAAACCCTTTAAAAAGTTGTGTTGGGTGGTCAAAACCAGCAGAACTAACTCAGAATGCCATGAAATTAGATGAAAACAACATTGATGTGAATTTGGAAATTGTTGGTTAGATGGTATGTCAATCAGAGGTGTCATTTTACCGAGATGATAAAAAACACATGTTTAGTGTCATAAAACACCAAAACGTGCTTTGAACAGTCATATTCATAGTAAATGACCTCAAAATGACTTCAAATCACAGTACATCCATATTATTATTATTTACGACATGTGTGAGGAAATGACACATCAATCGGATTTGCATTGTTCGTGGTATGAATGAATATGTGGTTTTTAAAGATTTTATGCCCTTTAAAATGGTGTGTTAGGTTGTCAAAACCATTAGAGTGGCCTCAAAATCCCATGAAATCAGACGACAAAAACAATGGAGTGAATTGTAAATTGTTCAAGTAGAATGTATATTCATTAGTGGTTTTTTTTGAACATAATGACCAAAAATGCATGTTTAGTATCATAAAGCATCAAAACATGCATCTAATGGTTAGATCCATAGTAAACAACATTTAAATTACTTGAAATCGCATAGAAATGTTCTTATTATTATTTATGACATGTGAGAGTAAACGTCACATTAATCGGATGTACAATATGTGTGATATGACTAAATATGTGGTTTTTAAATATTTGACACCCTTTAAAAAGGTGATTCAGGTGGAAAAACCAGCTAATCAAATTCAAATCCCCATAAAATCAAACAAAAATAATGATAGGGTGATTTGTTCAATGTTCGAGCAGATGGTACATCAATCATAGGTTTTGATTGTTCTCGATGATGTAAAACACACTTTTAATGTCATTAAACACCAAAATGGGTGTTTAACGGTTAGATTCATATCAAATGACCTTGGAATGACATGAAATCAAATGAAACCCCTCTTATTATTATTCATGAGTAGTGAAAATAGACTCCACATCAATTAGTCGTGCGGTGTGTGTGGTACGACTGAATATGTGGTTTTTAAAGATTTTATGCCCTTTAGAAAGGTGTTTATGGTGGTCAAAACAAATGAACTCAACTGTGGTGTGAATTTTGAAATGGTCGAGTAGACGGTATGTCAATAAAAGGTCTCATTTGACCGCAATGATGAAAAATGCACGTTTGGTGTCATAAAACACCAAAACGTGGGTTTAACTATCATATCCATAGAAAACAACATAAAAATGACTTGAAATAATAGTAAACTTGTCTTAATATTATTCATGACATTTGTAAGGAGATGACACATTAATCAGATGTGTAGTGTGCATGGTACGCCTGAATTAGGGTTTTTAAAGAATTTAGGCCCTTTAAAAAGGTGTGTCGGGTGGTCAAAACCTACCGAATGACCTCATAATGTTGTGAAATAAGATGAAAACAACTGTGGAGTTAATTTTTAAATGGTATATTAGATGTTACATCAATCAGAGGTGTTGTTTGACGGTGATGAAGGAAAATGCACGTTTAGTTTCATAAAACCCTAAAATGTGCATTTAACAGCCAGATCAAAAGTAAATGACATAGGAATGACTTGAAATCATTGAAAAATTGTCTTATTATTATTCTTGATGTGTGGGAGTAGATGGAATTTCAATTGGATTTGTAGTGTGACCGATATGATAAAATATGGGGTTTTTAAAGATTTTATGCCCTTTAAAAAGGTGTATCTGGTAGTCAAACCCAGCTAAAAAACCGTAAAATTCACTGAAATTATATAACAACAATAATAGAGTGAATTTTATAAAACTTTAGTAGATGGTACATCCATCGGTAGTGTCTTCTAATCAATATGACTGAAAACACACTTTTAGTGTAATTAAACACCAAAATGTGCATTTAACAATCATATGCCCAGAAAATGACCTTAGAATAACATGAAATCACATGTGTTCGAGCATATGGCATGTCAATCGGATGTGAAGTATACTTAGAATGATATAATAATATTTTTTAAATATTTAAAAAATTATTGAAAATTATTAATATATATTCAAAATCAATGAACTTTTATCTATTGCACTAAGCTTTAATTAAAATATGTTATTTCATTTAAATAATTAGTTCGGGTATTTTTTTATACTACTTATTTTAACATATTCATTCATGTAATTTTATTTTATGATGGATTTTCCGTGAATTTTTTTAAAAAATAAAAAACCCTATAGTGGCCACCATTTGGTGACCACTATTAGTGTTTCCAGGTTGGGCAACTTCGATCGTCGTTTGGTGGTCAATATAGGTCCTATTGATCACATCTATAGTGTCTGAAAAATGGTTGTCTCTATAGCTCAAATCGGGATTGTCTATAGTGACTACTGTTTGGCGGGCACTATAGGAAACAACGACAGACCTAAAGCATCTGCCATTTGGAGGATGCTAAGTGGACGTTATAGGCCATTAGCGGTGAGTTTTTAGTAGTCGCTAAAATCATTTTTTCTACTAGTGGATGATAGATCATGATTAATGGTTTAATAATAATTTTTTATGATTGATGTGTATATGTTTTGGAATTCAAATATTATGTTATATGAATCATTAAATATATAAGTGTTTTCAATATAATTTTTCATTTGGGATTGAAGTGAATATGTTGAATAGTTTTAAGGAGCTAGAAAAGTGATTTGAGGGTGGGGTGATATACTTGGAGAACACATGATTAAGGGAAAGATAACACTTAATATTTACCTTATGTTAAGATAATGATGTTTGGATAAAGATATGTTGGACTTGAATAAGTAAATTGGAATATTCTAGTTTCTTGAGAACTAATTATGGATTTATTGACAAGGGTATTATGTTATCATAGATGAAGTATAATGATTTTTGGCACTTAGGGAATATATCAAATAAGTTTTGTAATAAAGAAAAATGCATGTTTTCAATAAGGATGTATGGTAATTTAGTTTATTCCCATGACTTGAGAGAATACATGATAAAGGTGGTCACATGTTTTGAATATAACCAACAAGAGATACATTATGATATATGGGGAATAAATGTTAAGTCAAGTTAGTGAACCTTTTTCTCAAGTTTTTGATTTTTACTATTTGGAAAGATTGTAAGGTTATCTATTTACGGATAGTATAAGATAAATTCTAGATGATGTTAGTCAGTTTAAGGTATTATCTCACTATAGGTGTACTTATGCATATTTGATAAATTGTGATTAACATATTATTGAGACATATAAAATGGCCTATCATTCTATTTATGGATTACAGGATCTACCAATACTTCAGGAATGAAAAATATAATTTCATTTCTTTGAATAAGAGATGAAGTGGAAATTTTTTAAGGCATGACCAACAGTGAGATTATGCTAAAATCAAGTAAGTATATCTTCTCATGTAAATTCATCAACATTAGGAAAAGGGATCATGGTGTAAAAGGGTTTCATATTATCATAATTTTTTGATGATATTAATGTCCTCTTTCACACATAATTAGTTTATCATTTTTTTATTGTTAACTTTATCAAGATCACAAAAAATATTGTGATCAGTAATCTTTATCAATCTCTAAAATTATTTACGCTTTTCATTCATGCCCAAATCTTCACCTATGTTTTTCTATGTTGAGACCTAGCTATGACTTACTATGGGTAACTCTTATTTTCATACTATTACATTTTAAAAATAAGTTTTATAATTCAATTTTAGATGACATTTTCAATAAAAGAAACATTAAATTATTAATCCTTTTACAACCAAGATGAATTTCTAGGGAAAATTCATTTTAAGGGGGGGTAAAATGTAACACCATGAGATTTTTATGAGATAGATTTTATTTTCATTTATTTTATATATTTTGTTTTAAAATACACCAAGATAATATTTTTCTATATGAAACATCTTATTATCTTTCGTTATACGCAACACAATGCTTGGCTTCGTTACAAAAAAATTCTAGTTATTTTGATTGAATTCATTTCACGTAAGACGGATTTTAATCAAGTTTATAAAATAATAAAATCACTTTTTATATATTTTACTAAAGAAATATATATGTAATATATTCAATATAATGTTTAAAATTTATCTCATATGTTTTTTAGACATGATATAAGAAAAAATTCAATTTTTTTGATAAAATAAGTATTTTTCAAAAAAAAAATGTAGTTTTTTCGCCTTTTGATGAGAATCCATTTTAAATATAGTTTTTAACACTTTTATAAGTTCTATTAGACAAAAAAAAACTTCTTATATATAATAGGGGTATAAAAATTTTACTTAGGATGAATTTTTTATATTTTCTTAATAAAATTTGAGTTTTGATGAATAGTAAAAAAACTAATTTTAAGTGAAAGAAACTTTTTTCATCAAAATAATTTATGTGGATAAATTATATTATTAAAGGTTTTTAATTTATAAATATAATATATATTTATCTTTTGACACAATTTTTTTCATTGGAATTAATTTTATCATGAATTTTGTTGTCAAAACACTTCAATCTTTTGCAATGTTTTAACTTTTAAAACCTATTTTTCATTCCGAAAATGGGATTAATTTTAAATTAATTACTGAAACATCTGTATTTTTATTTTTTTAAAAATGGATTCCATATTTGTAATAATTATTTATAAATTTATTTAATATCATTCTTTTATTTTTGGGCATTATTAATAGTAGCTTGACAATGTTTTATTAACACGATAAAAAAGGTAAATCGGGTAATTACGGGTAAATATAATATTATAAATTTACCATAACACTTGTCATAATATTAATGGATTATTATTTTTGACCTAAACCATACGTGAGTCTAAATTATACTCTTTTTAATCCACTTGGATTATATTAGGATATTTAATGTATTTTATTTAAAGAAAAGTTAAATATGTCTTAATCCAAATTTAATAACTAAATCATTTTTAATAAAATTTTATATAGAAGATAAATTAGATTATAAATTCTAATTTTAAATATATTTTTTTATTTATCATGGTAATTTAATTTTGATTATTATGAAATAAATAATTACCTTAATGGTTTATATTTCGATGATGAAAAAAATATTTAATTGATGAAAAATCAATGAAGTTATTTTTATTGAAATGATTATCACTATTAAAAGAAACAAAAACATGAAAAAATCTTATTGATAAAGTATATATAGACTATAATCATACAAGGGTCAAGTTATTGACCATTTTAACCATTATACAAGAGATTATGACACTTATATTATTTTATTTAAAGTGATGTCAAACTTGTCACATTCATGTTTTAATAAGTACAACATTTTATATGATGGATTTTACATAAGATATATTTGACTACATGTATTATTTTGAAAACTATTAGATTTATATATATCATAGTATTTTATTTTAAATTTTAATTAAAAAAAGAAGTTTATTAAATTGTTACACAATACTGATCTTGAAATTATTTTATTAATGGTAATATCAAATTATTGTTATTAAAAATATTAAAATAAATATAATTTGGGATAATTAATATATCCAATTATTATTATATATTACCTATAATCTATATGGATATATTAAAATATTTTGTTCGAGGTTAAAATTTAATATTGATATTTTTAAAAAATCAAAAATTGAATATTTTCAAAATTAACACTATTTTTTGTTTTGTCAAACTAATGTTGTATTAAATTATTTAAAAATATTAAAACATTTTTAAAAATATATAATAATTATCATATTTTTTAGAATGTTTTAAATTATTTATTTATGATTTAATAGACATCAAATAAGTAAATATTTCATCCTTTTAATATTGAAATATTTGTTACCTGAGTTAAAATAAAATTAAATAACTATGTGATAAATTAAAATGATAAGGTTAAAATGGATAGAAAAACTTGTCTAAAATTTATTTTTTGATGATATTATAACCTTATATCATTCAATAATTTAAATTAGGATATTTTTGTGGTTTCTAGATGCATTTTTATTTTATTATAAATTAATAATTTTAGAGATTCAAAAAAGTCCCCTCACCTCAAATATAAAAGGTCAACTCATCCCTAACCTATTCACTTCACTTTTGTCCTTAAATCTCATCAATAACCTTCTAATTTTCCTTATAAAATTCACTAGTTTCATTCTAGAGGTTTATTTCTTCTCAAAATACCAAATCTAGTGCCTTTAAGAGGATATTTAGAGGGACCACGTCGAAGAAGAGGTAATCTCCTCTACCAATTCTTTCAAATTATATCTTCTTATACTTCCTATTCATGAGTTTCATCCATTATAAATTAATAAATCCAGTATAAATTATATTCTAATATGTTATTATGGTTTTGTAACAACCATATTCCACATTCTACACATCCTATGAAAGACAAAACCATTATGCGTGCGTACGTACGGCTTACCGTCTCCACGCTATGGTGTAAGCTTTTTTCACCAACATACTTGGATGGATATAATTATGAAAATAATAAATATATAAGACTATTATAACATGATATTTATTATTTAACAACATATATACCATCCACTTCTATACCATTTCATGATTATCGAAATGATATCATCGCTCGTGTGTACGTATAGCCTACCGTCTCCACAATGCAGTATGATTCGTTATACAAGATATCAATTAAAACATGATTATATAAATGTAAATAATGAATAAATATGGTATATATTATGTAAATATAATTTTTTAATGATATAAATATGACCCAAGAAGGAGAACCAAAACTTATTTAACAAAACACACATAAGAACATAAAGTAGTTAATACCCGAATAATGAGTAATAATGAAATGTTACTGAAAAACGGATGATAATATGATCATTATGATGTCACAAAAATTACTATTATTCTATAATAAATCAATTAAATTATTTAAATAATTATATAGGAAGTTTGGATATATACAAAGGATATTAGACCTAAGGTAGCGAATTGTATTGTCTCACTTTTATTTCTACAGGACATATACCTTACACAAAACATATTTATTTTGTGTGGTGTTTATGCTTATCATGAATGATTTTATTATTTTTATTATTAAGGTTATGATATTTTACTATGAATATAATTTTCTTTATTTTATGAGGCATAAAATTTGACTGATTATTAATTGGTAAGGAATAATCTTGCAATCTCATTATTATCAGAGATTGTTTATACATAAGTATTTGCTGGGGTTTATTTATCATTAATTTCAATGTTTTATAAAAATGATTTCATAAAATGTTTTAATATTATCCTATGTATGTTTAAATCCATTTTTACCCATTTGTTTCTTTTAAAACATGGTTTTAAAGGAATCTTTCTTTGATTTTCCATACGAGGTACTTTTTGACTTTTTCATCAAAATTAAGAGAAGAATGTTTTTTTAACTAATATAGTATGAATGGATTCCAATAATTTTATAACTATTTATTTCCATGAATATTAACTTACAAATTTTTGAGGTTATTTTCAAAGAAATTATTTTCATTTAAAAGTTCACAGGTTATTAAGAAAAAAAATGTTTTTGAAGAAGAAAGGATATTTTCCTAAAGAATTAATTTCAAGTGTTTTATAAGAATTATCTCCTATCTAAGTTTAAATTATTTAATGATTATATGTTTCAAGTATACTATCCATATTATTACTATTATTTGATTATGTTTATTCTATTTATGAAATCCATTTTTTCTCCTGGATTATGTTATGATAGAAGGATGTTTAAGAAACCCATTTTATTCCTTAGGTTATGCTATGATGAATGATTTATATTCTTGTGGTACAACATTTTTATGGTTTTCATTATGTGATATTTGGGACCTTCATCTCCATTCAATGCACTAGGTAAAGATTTATATATCATGAGATAGTTATGACTGGAATGGAAAGTAAATCTGGTTTAGTAATATTGGGTTGGAACAAAGAGTGAACTCGGTTTAGTAAAGGACTATTTCCACTATGATGTTCTTGGCAATGTGCCTTAGCTAATATGGAAATTAATTTCTATGCTTATGTGATTTCTAAAATTCCAATTTTTATACCAAATCTATTTTATCATGACTCGAGTCCCATTAAGATTTATGTCTCATGAATTGTGAAGATTTATTTCATTACTCAATATTTTGATATATGTTATACATGGTATGAGTTTCAAAAGTTATATTAATGTTTTTACATTATTCTGTTCATGTTTTATTTGATATTTTTCTTGTTTACCCTTACTGGTCATCTGATCTCACCCTTTTTATGTTTTATTTCCCAAAAAATATAATGAAAAAATTTAAGTTGGATGACTAAAGGGTGAGACCTTTATGGGAGATGTTGAAGATCTCTCACAAGTTAGATGAATATATTCCATTTTCACCAAGTAACTAAACTATTGTGATCCTCAGGCGTGAATTTGTAAAATGTAATGAATATTCAACTAAAGATATGTAATATCCTTGTAAATCAATATTGGGTCGTTATAGTTAGTATCATAGGAAAGGTTTAGTCAAACTTTTGAAATTAGGATGTGAATACTTTATTAATATCCCTAGATATATTTATAAGGATATTCCTAGGAATTTGGCTAAGTAAAAGTCTAACTATAGGTTACAATCATAGACTTTTTGTGATAATTATAAATAATCTAGTATTAAACCTAAGATATCATATATTTAAATATTATAAGTAATTTACCTTACTTATGTGTCTTTAATCTCTGATATTTGTTTCTCACACTTTACTTTATGGTCTCTGTCAATATAAAAAACTAAATAGAAAATATTTGGCCTTGAATATTTCAGATGTGGAAAGTATGTGAATTATGAAAATCAATTTTCTAAAGGAAAAAATCTTGAACCAAATAATTAATGTGGAACAAGTATTGGTTATACTACTAAGGATAAGGAGTTTGTAAATGAAATTTGAAAGGTATAAGATGTTCTAGCATTGTTGTTTACTTTAAAATTAATAATCTTTATTAGATTAATGTTGAGGAACCTTAAGAAATTATTCATATTTTAGGAAAGATAATGGTGATGGATCCTGAGTATTGGTTTAAGAATAAAGTTGGATGATTGGCGTGTTTATGTTTTGGAATTCAAATATTATGTTATATTAATCAAGAAATATATAAGTGTTTTCAGTATAATTTTTTCATTAAGGATTAGAATGAATATGTGTAATAGTTCTACGGAGTCAGAAAATTTAATTAAGGGTAAGGTGATATACTTGTATAACATGTGATTAATGGAAAGATAACCCTTAATGTGTCCCTTGTTTTAAGATAATAATGTTTGGATAAAGATTTGTTGGATTTGAATAAGTAAATTGGTTGATTCTAGTTTCTTGATAACTATTTTTCATTTGTTTACAAGAGGGTTATGATAGCATAGATGAAGTATAACACCTTTTGGGACTTAAGGAATATATCTAATAAGATTTGGAATAAGGGAAAATGCATGTTTTTAATAAGGATAAATGGAAATTCAGGTTATTGCTATGACTAGAGAGAATTCATGATGAAGTTGATCACATGTTTTGAATGTGATCAAGAAGATATACCTTATGATATATGAGGGATAAATGTTATGCCGAGTTAGTGAACCTTTTTCAAAAGTTTTGGATTTTTAGTTTTTGGAAGGATTATAAGGTTATCCATTTATGGATAGTATAAGTAAAACTCTAGATGATGTTTGTTAGATTAAAGTATTATCTCACTACAGGTGGACTATTCATATTTGATAACTTGTGACAACCTTTTTATTGATATTTATTGAAGTAACTATCATTATTTCTATTGATTAATTGATCTATTAATGCTCTAGGAATGAAAAATCTAACATTATTTACCTAAATAAGAGATGAAGTGTTGATTTTTTAAATCACAAACAATAGTGAGATTATACTGAAATAAAGTAAGTATATTTTCTCATGAAAATTCATCAACATTAGAAGAAGGTATCGTTATGTAAAACGGTGTCCTATTATCATAATTTTTTATGATATAAATGACCTCTTTCATTATTAATTAGTTTATGGTTTTTTATTATTAACTTTCTCTAGATCACCCACTTTTTTTAAATCAACAATCTTTATCAATCTCAATAATTATTTACGATTTTCCTCTATTCCCAAATCTTCACCTATGTTATTCTACATGGATACCTAGTTTTGATTTACATTGGATAAAATTTATTTTCCAACTCTTCTTTTTTAAAAGGAAGTTTTAGACTTCATTTTTATGATGTTAGTTTCTATAAAATAATCCTTCAAGTATTAATCCTTTTACAACCCAGACAAATTTCAAGGGTAAAATTCATTTTAAGGGGGGTAGAATGTAACACCTCATGATTGTTATGAGATAGATTTTATTAATTTCCTTTATGCCTTGTGGTGTACGATATAGCAAGACAATCTTTTTCTATCCTCAAAATCGTCTTATCTTATGGTTTATGCAACACTATGCATGGCTTATGTTACACCGAATTTCTAGTTATTTTGATAGAATTCATTTTACACAGGACTGAGTTTAATTAACTTTATAAAATAATAAAATCATTTTTGATATATTGTATTAATAACATATATATTTAATATATTCAATATAATGTTTAAAATTCATCTTATATGTTTTCTAGACGTGATATAAAAACAAATTCAATTTTTCATATAAAAGAAATATTTTTTTTAATATAATTTTTCCCCTTTTTATGTGCACCCATTTTCATTCTAGTATTTGGAAATTTTATAAGTTCTATTTGAAAAAATAATCTTCATTTTAATTTGGGTTTCAAATTTTACTTTGGATGAATTTTTTATATTTTTTTATAAGTTTTGCATTTTGATGAATAGTAAAAAAATACTAAATTTTAATTGAAAACAAATTTTTTACATCAAAATAATTTATGTGGATTAATAATAGTATTTAATGGTTTTAAACTATAAATAGAATATATATTTATCATTTAATATAATTCTATTCATTTTCATTAATTTTACATTGATTTTTGATGTAAAAACATTTCAATATTTTGCAATTTTATAACTTTTAAACCCTACTTTTCATTCCAAAAAATAGAAATCATTTAAATTTAATTACTGAAAGATATGTGTTTTTAATTTTTAAAAATTTATTACATATTTAGAGTCACTAGGTCTAAATTATGTTACTAGAATTCTTTTATTTTTGGGCATTATGAATAGTAACTTCAGTATTTTTTATTAATACAGTAAAAAAGGTAAATCGAGTAATTACAGGTAAATATATTATTATAAAATTACCATAACAGTTTTCCTAATATGATTGGATGATTTATTTTTGACCTAAATCATCCTTGGGTCATAATTATACCCTTTTTAAGCTACTTGGATGAGATTAGGACATTTAATATATTTTATTTAAAGAAAAGTTAAATATGTGTTACTCAAATTTTAATAACTAAATCATTTTTAAAATAATGTTATACATAAGATAAATTAGATTATAAATACTCAATTTAAAATATAAAATAGTTTTGTTTATCATGGTAATATTTTTTAATGTTTAGTAAATAAATAATTACATTAATAGTTTATATATTGATTATGTAGAAATTATTTAAATGATGAAAAATCAATAAACTAATTTTTATTAAAATGATAATAACTATTAAAAGATAATAAAACTTGGAAAAATCTTATTTTTCAAGTATATCTCAACTGTAATCATACAAGGTGAAATATACTGATCATTTGGAGCCTAAAATAAGAGATTATTCCACTTATATTATTTTATTTAAAGTGATGTTAAACTTATCACATTCATTTTTTAATAAGTATAACATTTTTAATGATGAATTTTACAGAAGATATATTTGACTAAAAGTTTTATTATAAAAACTAGTTGATTTATATTCATCATAGTGTTTTATTTTTTATTTTTATTCAAAAACTAAGTGTATTAAATAATTACACAAAACTGATTTTGAAATTATTTTATTAATGTAAATATCAAATTATTATTATTAAAAATATTAAAATTAATATAATTTGTTATAATTAATATATCCAATGAATTTTATAAGTTACCTTGACCCCATAGGGATATAATAAAATATTTTTTTTAGAATAAAATCCTGTATAGATATTATTTATAAAATCCAAGAATTGAATATTGTCAAAATCGACACTATTGTCGTTTTGTCAAAATAATGATCAATTAAAGTATATAAAAATCATAAAACATTTTTAAAAATATATAATAATTATGATATGGTCTAAAATATTCTTAATTATTTTTTTATTATTTAATTGAAATAAAAAAGTAAATATTTCACCCCATTAGTATTGAAATAAGTTTTTACCCTAGTTAAAATGAAACAGAATAACTAAGTGATAAACTTAAATGATAAGTATTAAATGGAAAAAAAATTCTAAAATTTATTTTTTTATGAGACTAAAACATTATATAATCTCATTTATAAATTAGTTCTTTTTGTGTTTTTTCTATGTGGTTTTATTTTATTATAAACTAATACTTTTAGAGATTCAGAAAGTGCCACCCACCTCAATTATAAAATTTCACCTCCTCCCTCACATCCTCACTTCACTTTGAGACTTAAAACTCGGAAATACCCTTAAAATTTACCTTATCAACTTAACTAGTTACATTATATAGGTTCTTCTATTCTCAAAAGTCCAAATCTAGTCCCTTCAAGAGGATATTTAGAGGGAGCACATTGAAGAAGAGGTAATCTCCTCTACTGATTCTTTCAAATTATTTCATCTTATACTTTCTCTTTATGAGTTGTTTACATTATAATGTAATAAAAAAAGTGTAAATTAATTTTATGTTATTATGGTTATGTAACTACCATATTCCACCTTATATCCATTCTATGAAAAACAAAATCATCATGCGTGCATACATATGGCTTACCGTCCTCACACTGTGGTGTAAGTTGTTTTTCACCACCCTACATGGATCAATATAATGATGGAAATAATAACTATATATTATTATTATAACATGATATAGATTCTGTAAAAACATATATACCATCCACTTCCATAACATTTCACAATTATCTGAATTATATCATCGCTCATGCATATGTACGGCCTATCATCTCCACAATTAGATGTGATTAATTCTACAATATATCCGTTAAAAATGATTATATAAATGTAGATAATGAATAAATGTTGTATATATTATGTTAATATCATTTTTTAATGATATAATTATGACCAAATAAGGATAATTGGAACTTATCTAACAAAATATATATAATAACATAAAGCAGTTAATACCTGAATAACAAGTAACAATGAAATGTTACAAACAAGTTGTTGATAATATAATCATTATTATATCATAAAAATTACTATGATTCTATAATAAATAAATAAAATTATCTAAATCATTATACATGAGTTTTTGATATGAAGGATATCCGACTGAAGGTAAGGGATTATTTTGACTCACTTTTATTTCTACAGGACATATGCCTTATAAGAAACCGATTTCTTTTGCGTGGATTTTATGCTTCTCATTAATATTTTTATTATTTTTATTGTGAAGGATTTGATATTTCAATATACATATAGTTTTCTTTATTTTATTATCCATACGATTCAACTGATTATAAATTGGTAAGGGATAATCCTCCAATCACATTATTATTCAAGATTGTTTATACATTGTTATTTTCTTGTGTTTATTTATCATCCATATCCATTCTCCCTAAAAATTATTTCATAAAATGTTTTACTATTCTTATAAGGATTTTTAACTTCATTTTTACCCATTTTTTTAATTTTAAAACATTTTTTGGAATGAATATTTCGTTTGTTTTTCATATAAATTACTTTTTGACTTTTTCAGAAAAAGTATGAGAAGAATGCTATTTTAACTTATACGGTATGAATAGATTTTTAATCTTTCATAAAACCTTATTTCCCATCATCTTCCCTTACAAGCATTCAATTTTATTTTCAAATAAATTATTTTAATTTAAAATTTCATGGAGTTTTATGAAAAAAAATGATTTTCTAGAAGAAAGGTTATTTTACTCAGGAATTAATTTTAAGTGGTTTATCAAAATTATTTTCCATCTAAGATGAAATTATTTAATAAGAATATGTTTCAATTATACTATCTGAATTATTGCTATGACTTGATTATTTGTATGCTATATAGAAAATACATTTTCTTTTCTTGGATTATGTTGTGATTAAATGATTTTTAAGAAAACCATTTTGTTCTTTGGTTTATGTTATGTTGAATGATTTATGTCCTTTTTGTACACATATATATATGGTGTTCATTATGTGATGGTTGGGACCTATATCTCACTCCAATGCATTAGGTAAATATTTATATCTCATGAGATAAACAAGAATAGAATGTAATGTAATTTTGGTTCAGTAATATAGAGCCGAAACGAAGAGTGAAATCGGCTCAGTAAAGGACTTTGTCCACTATGATGGTATTGGAAATGAGCCTTGGATAATTTGAAAATTAATTTCTATGCTTTTATGTTTTCTATAGTTCCATGTTTTATTCCAAATTTATTCTTTCATGGCTCATGTTCCTTTATGGTTTTTATCTTATGAACTACTAGAATTTATTTCATGACTCAATATTTTGATATATAATATACATAGTATGATTTTCTAAAGTTAGGTTCATGTTTTTTCATTATTATGTTCATGTTTTGTTTAATATTTTTTTATTTACCCTTACAAAGCATCTGAGATCACCTTTTTTATTTTTTCATTTCCATTGGATACAAAAAAAGATTTTAAGTAGGATTACTAAAGGGTGAGATCTTTATGGGAGTTGTTTATGATCTTTCGCAAGATAGAAGAATTAATTCTAAGCTTCCAAAGGTAATAAACTAATATGGTCCTTAGGTGTTCATTTTTAAAATTTAATGAATATTCATTTGAAAAGATGTAATATCCATGTAAGTCAAACTTGGGTTATTATAAGGGTTTTAGATGATATCCAATGACAATAACCTCCAAGTAAAAGAGATCATAGTTGAGAATATGTCATCACAACAATTGAGTTGGATCCCGATAATGATGTAGTGATAGGTAGTCTAGTTTTTCTTTCAATGATAGAAGACATGATATTTGATTCTAGTTCTATTCATTCTTCCATATCATTTAAGTTTAGTAGAACTATTCAATACCCACCTCAAAAACGGAAATTAGAGTTATCATTGAAGATGGAAAATAGGTTAATTATTGAAACCCAGGATTATAACTCATCCCATGTCCAAATTTGTGAGTTCAATTTCCCAAAAAAACCTACTAATACACCCCTTCTTAAAATTTGATGTTATCCAAGGCATGGATTTTCTTTATTTTTTTTATCCAATATAAATTTTTGATATAATGAAATCACCATTCCTATAGAAAGTCACCCTATGATTCTATACAATTGAAAGTAGTAGGATGAATCTTCTTTGGTAACAACATCTCAAGTATAGATATTATTTCTATGTGACATTCCCCGTGTTAAGGGATTCACAGATGTGTTTCCAAAATAATTTGCTAATATTCCTCATAGTTGTAACGTTGACCTATAAATCGAGTTCATACCTAGATATTTAACAATATGCAAAACTCTATATTGAATGTTAATTGTTAAACATGATGATTTGAAGAAAAAATTATAGGATAATATGGATAAAGTGTTTATACACCCAAGTGATTCACTATGGAGTGCACTGGTCCTTTTAAAAAATTATTGGTCAATAAACATGTGTATTGATTATCCTGAGGTCTCTAAGATCACGATTAAGAAAAATTATCCTCTAACAAAGATTGATGACTTGTTCAATCAGAAATGTGGGTCCTAGTACTTCTTTAAGGTGGATCTTTAATGGGGATATTGTCAAGTGAAAGAGAAGAAGGATGATATCCCCAGTAAAAAAATTTTATATATTATGGGAATAAATAGTTCATAGTGATTCTATTTAGATACACTAATGATCCATAAATCATGATGGACTAAATTAATAGAGTAATTATAGATTACCTTGGAAACATTTTGGTTGTCTTTATAGATGATATTCTTATCTACTCTAAAATAAAGGTGGAACATTACAATCATTGAAATTTTTTTCTAAAGACCATAAAGAAGGAAACATTATATAAAAAGTTTAGTAAATGTTTCTTTTTAGAGAATATAACTTTGTCGGGGTTTTTATCACCAGAAAATGGATATCAATGGATCCTTATAAAATAACGGTAATTTATGGATGGTCGACCAACATCTCTAATTGAAATCCAAAGTTTCTCCAGATTAAATAGTAACAATGATGTTTTTTTATAAATATATCATGATTTTAACTCCCACTAACCATGATAACTCGGAAGGGAGTCAAGTTTTTCTGGTATGGTGAATGCAAAGAGATATTTAAAGAGCTGAAGAAACGTCTAATCATTGCATCAGTTCTCACATTACCCACCATTGGGGAAATATTTTTTTTTCTATCATGATGAATCCAAAATTGATTTTGTTGTTTAATCATGTGAGATGAAAAATTAATATCATATTACTCCCTCCAATTAAATTTCAATGAAAAGAATTACCCAATTCATGATCTATAATTTTCAGAATTGATCTTTACATTTAATATTTAGTAACATTTTCTCTATAGGGAAAAGTGTGAAATATATACATATCATAAAACCCTAAAGTATATATTTACACAAAATGAGCTTATTATGAATCAAATAAGGTGGTTATATCTGATCAAGTATTATAATTGTTCAATCCATTGCAATCCTAGGAGTGAAAACAATGTGGTAGATTCTTTAATTTTATATTATCCTACAAACATATCCCTGATATGGATTGAAATGGATCCAATATTCTTAGACATGTAAAGTATATATATGGGAATAATTCAAGGATATTAATCCTACCTTTCTTAAATAACCGTTCAACCATCTATTCTTAAGAGGATCAAGGAGGACCAGAAAGATTATTAGTTTCTACAGAATAATGTAGAGAATATTTCAAAGTTTAACTTTTTTAAAGATGGTGTTATAAGGTTTGGAGCATGGATATGTGTCCATCAAAACCATAAATAAAGAGTTAACTTATGTATGATGCACATATTTCATCCTTCTATGTTCATCTAGGAATCACTAATATTTATATTGTTTTGAAATAATAATTCTGGTGGGATATAATGAAGAGGAAGATTCCGGAATGTATATCTCGATTCTTGGTATGCAAAAAAGTCAAGGAAGAACGAAAAAGTATAAGGGTATGATGCAACCATTTATCACACTGGTTTGTAAATTGAAAAAATAACCACGTATTTCATAAAAGGAAAACCTAGGACATCTTTTTGTTGAATGATATTTGTGTCACACTTATTCATGTACATGATATGAAATTTATGGATGGTCCGAAAATTATATAGCCCTAAAATGCATTGGGTAAGGGTTTTATCTCATAAAATTCCATATATGGTGCACATGAGTTTATCCTAATAAAAAATTTATGATGTACTGGTGGTTTTAATTGACTTTTTTTTATAATTTCAAGTTTTATATTATTTCCACATTCCTATTTTTCTATTATGTTATCATGTCATTCCATGCCTCATTATTCAAGATTATAATTATCACCCCTCTTATATTACCATGATATGCCTCTCATATCACATATACTTCTTTAATATATGCTATGTTTTTTATTCCCTTACTAATATTTATATCTCACTATTTCTTATGTAAATCCCTAGGTTTACCATATAGTTTTAAAAGATTTATGGTATATAAAGGTATCATTTGGAGTTTTTAAATAATGATGTTGTACCCATGATTCATGTTAAAACTATATGTGCATAATTTCCAAAATACACTAGGAATATCAATATTATAGGGTTCTATTAAGTTTTATTTATGTAAAAATCATGAATTAAGGTGAAAAAAATATGTGTTTTCATAGATACCCTTTTATACACATCATACATAATACACTCCTTCATAACCAAGGAATAGAAACATAAGTAAGGGTGAGATCAAATTCCAATTAAGGGTAAACCTAATATATTTCAATGAAATAACATAAGTGAAAATAATATAATCATGTGGGTATGGGACTATAATCATGGTTCATGAACATAGCATAATGGAATCATACCCAATGAAACTTATGTCATTAAATATTGAGACATAGAAAAAAGATTTTGACATAACAAAATAAAAAAGATATAAAAATATAGAAATGTTTGTCCATGATAAAATCCATGGATCATAACATAGTAATAAGTCATAACAAATATATGTCCTAAAATCATAAGCATGGAAATTATAACATTTTGAGAAAAAACATTCATACTAAAAAATTTAGTTTTGATAAGAACCAATCATTCCCACATATTTCAATTTGATAAATCCTCTTTATTCCTATCAAGTTATTTGTGAGAAACATTATCATTCCCATGAACTTAGTTATGGTAAAACCTAGTAATTACCATCCATTTAGTTATGAAAAAACACAATGATTTATATGCATTATGTTATGAGAAAAAAATTCACACACATTATCTCATTATGTATAACAATTTTACGAATTCATTATAGGTATATGATGGTCCAAATTGTCTCATAATTTCATACCATACATATTTATTCCACATCTACTCTTAAACAATCATAATTTCATCATAGAATAATTTACTCATGAGAATTAAATGGTTTAATGAAAACAATATCAAGACATGATCATATGAAATATAGAGAAAGATATTGGAAGGTTTCATTATAGAATATCCTCATAAGAAATAATAAAGGATTTTGAAATAAATGAAAACCACTTATAAGAGTGTTAAAAAATCATTAAAAAACTAAATAAGAATATATATCATTTTCTTTGATAATTATTATTTTAAAATGAAAAAATTACCAAACTATCAGATTAGATATTAAGTTTCAAAAACATAAAATATTTTAATGGATTCATTATTATGAAATATTTTTATAAAAGTGGGAAAAGTATGAATTCATAATTTGTTAAAAAGGATGATTCTTTTCACACTTGTATAGACCTTCAACGTTGATAGAGGAAAATCATATCAAAAAAATTAAATGAATATTCCTTTTGAAAGAAAAGTTGATTCCATTGAAAATTCCTTAATAAAAAATATAATAAGAGAGATTTACACCCACAAAATAAAATAGTGACTAAATAAATAAAGTAGTATAATCCTTGAATGAGTATAAGAGATAAGTTTAGTTTTTCTTACAAGCATCACATCTAATAAATTATGAAAAAAATAAAGATAAATTTGTTAGAATTCAGGTAATGCCCATGAATAACCATTAGAGATAATCATATATGGGTTTATAGGGTATAACATATAATTTATCTTGATTAAATATCAAATATAAAATATCTCAACTTCAAAATAATATTAATGAAGTAACCCTTACAAATACATGTGAATTCCATGAAAGAAATTTAACCATATATATCCAAAACATAATAATCATAATCACTTATGCCATAACCTTGTTATTATATATTACCTTTTATAACATTAAATTATAATCTTTCATTACACATATTTTAGTTAGTTATAGAATATTGTCATCATCATATGTATGAAATTTTTATTATTTATAAAATAATGGATATATATGTACTTGTTCATTGATACCATGTTTATCATTCCTAGATAATTAATTGTAGTGGAATCATTTATTTCTAATATTTTATTCAGTACTATGTTCTTTTGATGCATATTATTTGTATGGATCATGAAAATAGAATCTACGATTAATGTTTTTCTTGTATTTCAGCAATAAAAAAACTTAATTTATAATGATCATTAATTTTTATAACATAATTATAAAACCACATGTATAAAATTTATTAATCATTAATAGTTTATATTACCAATATTAATATCTTGATATTTATTCATGGTGTAAAATTTTGATATTCTTATGGAATTGTTTGTGTAGGTGGTTGAATATACCCCTGAAATATCATGCAATACTAGTGATTGAGTAAGAGTGTATAGTTATATAATAGTAGTATCAATTTTCTATAATATTAATGATATTAATATTACATAATTATAGTTAAGGGTGATATTTTTAATGAGTGGAGATGAGAAGGTAATGGAAATTTTAATGGAATAAATTTTATGCTTTCATGTTGAATTTACTCCTTCTCAATATAGGTTCTTTTAAAATGATGTATTTAAGATTCCCTCTTCAAACCAAAAGATACCCAAAGTCATAGAAGGATTTAAGAGATGAAAAATAGTAATGGATTCATATTTTTCTCAATGTAATATAATTTTTTGGAAGGGGTATAGAAGATATCTATTTATGTGTTAAAATGTGGGACATTTATTTAGGGGAACAAGTTACATGATGGATAAAGTTGGAATTGAAGGACCCTAGACCACCCAGAGAGGGGGGTGAATCCATGTGTCAAATTTTTCTCTTCTTTGTTGGATCTTTTTCACATTTTATTAAATACTTGTTTAAATCTTTATGGTGGATATGTGTAGTAATTAAAACATTCATATGTAGAAAGACAACACAAAAAGTTTACTTGTTTTTCCACTAAGGGCTACGTCCAAGGAGCATACGCCGACAGGTTTTCGGTCATACCTAATTCCCCTATTCTTCACTAGATATTAATTAAAAAGGTTTAGGAATAGTCACTCTATACCAAGAGAACTTTTTTATAAAGGTTCATGGATAAGTCCCTACTTCCCTCAGATCACTATTGTTGACTCCCCCTGGATCACTGCCTTCGGTGAAGTCTCACTCAGTTTATCGACTTGAAGGTCTCTTCAATAGATAGTAATGGAAGTCTTTGTCTCTATCCATCATGAAACACTACTTTCATCTAAGTCCCGAACTAAAGCTCTTTTATATTCAATATTATTCTTTATTGGAACTACTGAATTCACACTTCTTCTTCTTATTTCTTCTTCTTTAGTGTAACAACTAAATGCACTAACACTTATTGTCCTATTCTTGTCTATAATTATAAACATCTTTATGATTATTCGGACATTGAAGATCAAATTACTTGGCATCATCAAAATGTTCTTCTTATCTCTTCTTCTTATGCATGATATCATGCAAGTAACGTCTCTTCTACTTTATCTCCTCTTCGCTTATTACTAGTGTAGTTAATCTTTTTTCAACTGAATTTCACCCTTTTTATGTATGCATGAAAGAATTTATAACCTCTTTACTATCAATTCTTACTTATTACTTTTTCACAACCACAAAAAATTTTTGTCCACTTTACTTTCTCTATTTGTATGCAAGTGATATGGTGTGTTCTCAAACAACCAAGCAAAAATATGTCCACTTATTCTCTTCTTGTACACAAAACCTAATTGTTTTAAGCCTTTAGACATGAACTGTGTTCACTTATTTTCACATATAATTGAATTTGTGCAAGCACTATCCCTTTACTCATGAGTCTTCTTCTTCTCACAACTACACCAAGTCTCGGGCTTCTTCAAGTCATGCACATGGGTGCATACATGTACAAACTACCCTCCTCCATGCTAGTCCCTTCTTCTTAAAATGGATATACTTCAAATAGTAGGGTTATTCGACATAAATAGGAGATTCATTACCTTTTTCAAGACCACGGGGTTCATGGTTGTTCTTCCTCATTCAAGGTATGCATGTGTCTCTTTCATCACTAAACCAGAATGGTTAGTGGATATTTCCTCGTAAGGCACAACATAGGTGAGCTTGCATTGATTACTTGTCTACGCGATCACCTTCATGAAGCACAGCAAGAGTTAGGTAAGCTATCGTGCATATGTGATTCTTCTTCACATAGAAGGTGTGGGTCTTACTCTTTTCTATGTTGCTTCAAGAGATCATAGTGCTTGTTGAAGGAATGTGGGAACTATCTTTCTCCTTGGCATAGAATAAAGAACCAGGGAGTGCTCTATTTTGGAACATAAGCACCCAAATGTGTCAAGACCCATCCTCGGGGCCCGTGCTATGACTACCCCAAGCCCGCCTTCCATAGGCCAGGGGCAGGCGACTAGCACCAAAGGCGTAAATCCCGATAACTGTGAAGGAATTGACTTTATAAAACATAAACACATCCAACCAGAGTACAAGAAGAAGTAATACACTAAGTACAAAAGAAACTGCTGAAAGGTAAATGGGACAGAATAAAAAAACCCAACTGAAAAGTACAGCTACAACTAAACGAAAGTACAACAGAAAAGACAAACAGCTGGAAGATAGAAGCAACTCCTGGGTCGTCCACCTTGGATCCTACCTGAAGGGTAGGTACAGATAGCCTCATCAACACTCGTGCCCGCCAACCTCCTATGTGTACCGTCTCGTTGTGAAGTCCACCTCCGGGTACTGACTCGTCATCAGGTCCACCTCCGGGTACCATCTAGTCCTCGTACACTCAGCCTCTGTCAGTGTTGTTCGTCATCACCATCCAACACAATGAGGTGCGGGCATAGCCCGTGAAGGGGTGAGTATAACGATACTCAGTAGGGACCCCGAGACCCTCAAGGTCTCACTAAATCCAACAAGGGTAACCACAAAGAAGGATCTCAACAGATAACCTTTACTTAGGTATAATCCCATACTTATACCTAAGCTATCATGTAACCCATCTCAAACATGAGGAAACGCAAAGGTTATGAAATCAATGGATAACCACTACTTAGGTATATGCCCATACATATACCTAAGTTGTCAAGTAACCCATCTCAATCATGAGGAAACACAAATGTTATGAAATCAACGGATAACCACTACTTAGGTATATGCCCATACATATACCTAAGTTATCAAGTGACCCATCTTAATCATGAGGTAAACAAAAAGGTCATTGACTCAGCTCAAACCAGGATTTTCATTATCGAAACCACAACTTCTAGAGAACTCCTCCTTTGTCCAGTACAGTGGCCCTCTCACGACTCTGATGTGCTACTCACTAACCTTAGACTGCTGAGGTACACCTCCTGTTGAGTACCGCGGGTCTGCTACCAACTATCGGGCGCTCCATCCGCTGAGGGTCTGCCGCCGAATACCGGGCGCTCTCCCTAAAAGCCTATAGAGGTAATCCTCTTGTCGAGTACCATGGGTCTGCTACCAACTACTAGGCACTCCGTCCATCATGGGTCTGCCGCCAAATATCGGGCTCTCCATCCACTGGGCTAACCGAATCACTACGAGTTGAATCGGTCAAGCAATCGTCAGGTCTACAGCTAATCAGTCTCCGCACTTCGTACGCTCATCTTCGGGAGGGTCCACTCCACGAGCTACTGGTCATTACTTCCAAGTATCACAAAGTCCCACAAAGAAGTATTTCAAAGTACCGCCTCATCATAGGGGTCTCAACGCAACAGACGGTGCGTCAATCAGACGCCTGGTCTGTGAGTTATTATGCTTTTTGTCCCGGGGGCCCGGTTGGTTTCGTGTACGAACCAACCCGGCCATATCTCAACTGTACCCTGAACTCTCATGGGTATACTCAAAGGAACTGATTCCCAATGAGATTACCAACACCGCTCACGGTTTTTCAAAAGGACGTCCGGTCTGAGAATTATTGGCTTTTCCGTTCTAGGGGCCCGATTGGTTTATAAGCTAAACCAACCTGACCGTACTCTATCTGCATCCAAACCACAAGTGGAGTATTCCAAAAGAACCATCTCATCAAGAGGAATCCAATGTAGTCTACGGAACATCAATCTTATGTCCGGAGCTCAAGTTATAAGTGTTTCCGCTCCGAGGGCCCGGTTGGTTTCGGGTTCGAACCAACCCGGCCATACATCAAATGACATCGGTTAACCAAATCGGTCAGACTATTGAGATACATACCAAAAAACACACGAGATGGACTACCCACTGGTCCAAAATGGATAGAAGGTGAAAAAGTTTCATTTCACCACAACACGTGCGAACCAGGCCTCGTGGGGCCCGTGCCTCGACCTCAACTTAAATATCCAAAAAAATTCTTGAAACATCCATCTTAATTCTAGGGTCGCAATGTCGCTGACGGTTCGTCATTCTGACACCGTATGAGAGAGATATGTCAGATACAAGATCCCGTAATAATAATATTATTATTATCATTGGGTGTTTCGTGGACCCGAGCCACGAACCAGAATTTAGTATCGAACATTATACTTGAATCGACCATCTTAAAGACAGGGTCACGTCGCCACTAACGGCAAGACAATCGGATGTCGCACGCATGAGTTATAGCAGGTCGAAGATTTAATAATAATATCAAATCTATTATTTTCTGAGCGCTTCGGGTACCCGATCCAAAAACCTGAAAAAGAAATCCAATATTGGACTCATAAATTCCATCTTGAAGTCAGGGTTTCACTGCCAATGATGGTTCATGAAACTGAGGTCACACGAAGAAGATACCGTCAAAATACGGTTTTCCCAACGAAAATAATAATAACATTATTATATTATTATTATTATTATTAATTTAATTTAATTCCTTAAATCTCACACCCCAAATCCATGCACCACAAAAGTAACGCCTCTGTCGCCTAACTCCATGACAATCATGCCCCCCCTCCTTGATATTTATTTCTTTCTTTTAATTTGTGTTTCCCAAATCTCTTCTCTCTCAAATCTATATTTCCTTCCATAGTTTTCCACCCCTGTACACGAACAAGAACCCGCTGCACCTCCGCCTTGCACAGGGCTCCACCGCGCTGCCTACTCATGCCACTGCCTGATCTGACTAGTCATCGGCCAAAGCCACCTCACCCCTTCTTGCTATGCGCGCATGCACCAGCCGCGCCAGACTGTCCTGCTCCGCCATGTCGCCCCTTCCGTGGGCTGCCGCATCTCCGTTCTATGTTTGGAAATTGTGACGACCGCAGATTCCCATTCCTTGGGTCGAGATCTCCACATCCGTATGTCATTCTCAACATGAAATTGAGTTTTTAATGCGCTTAATTATTTTGCGATGAAGAACGTGTAATGAACACGCAAGGAATGAAATTGAAAAGGCATGATTTGTGTGCGGATCGATGGTCATGTTTGGTTTGGCCATCATTTTTGAGAATCAATAACATGGGGAATTGGAAATTAAATATTTATCATGCTTCAAGAATCTTAAATCCAAGATAAACCATAATAAAATTAATTCAATCAATTGTTTATCGATCTGTGAATTAATTTATTTAATTCGCATTCATCGTGAGAAATTAAATCGAGGTAAAGAATCCACAAAGATAAATCCTACAAATAAACTCTCAAGATCCAGGGTATAAACCACATAAATGAGTAATATACAATATTCCCCTACCTCGCAAAGATGTCTCACATCGTCGTTCCGTGGAAGACGAACGTCGCGGTAGATGGCGTCGTGAAGAACGTCGTCATTCTTCATTGGAGGTGTTCTTCGTTGAAGAGAATAACATTTTCTTTATTTACATCTCCAGAGCTTTCCCACATTTTCTCCAACACCACAATTTCCCAAATAAATTAATAGCTCTTCCTATTATTTTATTCTCACAACAATTGATTTAATAATCAAACACTATAATTAATTAATTGGAGAATCCCCTTAATTAATTATAATGTGCTGGAAATTTAATTGGGAGGAAGGTGGAGAGTTTAACACACTTAAAAAAAGAATCATTGACACAATAAATGCAAGGGAGTTTAAGGGGGGTTTCAAGGGAGATGAAAGGTTGGGGGTCGTGTGGGACCCACCATACAAATATCCACACATGGGAAGTTATGTGGGGGTGGACCCCACCATTAACTTCCCCATGTAGGATTTAACCACCATGGTGTATAAAATTGTTCTAAACAATTTTATTTAAATTTTAAACTAATCCCCAAATTATAAATTTCAACCCGCATAAAACGCAACTGCGGTAAAGGTCCCCTTAAGAAATTACTGGTGCTGCGAGTTCATTTGTGCCCTTCGATTTCAATTCCGTTCATCGGTTCAAAAGATAGAAAAACTCGCTCATTCGTTCACTGAACAAACCAGAGCTAAACTTCAGAAATTGATTCTGGGCACACTGGGCCTCGGAATCAAGTGCTGTCAGAAGCCACACACTCGTAAAATTCTAGAGAAATTAAGAAAAAAAATTCCTTGAAATTTTTGGGTCTTTACTTTACTCCCACCTCAGGGATTTACATCCCTATAAAGTTTCAACACACACTAGGGAAACAAAAGTGGGTATTGAGCATGCATCTGAGCCTCCCTCTCCCATGTTCTCTCCGGGAGGTTCCCGTGCTACCAGTGGAAATGCACTAGAAGAATCGATTGTCCTCGTAGGACCCGCTCCTATCGATCCTCAATATCTAATGGAACCTCCGTTAAAGTCACCCCGTCATCGATATCTAGCTCTTCGTGGTCGATGATGTGGGATAGTTTGTGCATGTATCTTCTCAACTGAGATACATGGAAGATGTCGTGCATCCGATGCAACAGTGGTGGAAAGACTAAGCGGTATGCCACCTCACTTAACCTGCTGAGGACCTAGAAAGGTTCGTTGAACCGTGGAGATAACTTGTCGCCTCGGCCGTATCTCCGTAGACCTTGTCGAGGTTAGACCCGTATAAAGACATGGTTTCCATCCTCAAACTCTATATGCATCCTTTTCCTGTTTGGAACTAAAAACTAAAAACTACCACTACCACGAGGGTAAGGTTGGCCGACTCAAGAGTGATCGGTCACACCCTCCTATGCATGAGTTTATCTTGTGCTGCCTGAGTTTCCCTTTTCGCCGCCAAAGGGAAAAACCTACTCCAACATTGTAGATTAACCACAAACCTTTTGCCTAATATAGTCAATCTGAGTATGAACTGTGAATCCAATCCATACCTAGACCAATGTCATAAGGTCGCGATGCTGCCACCAAGAGGTTCCAACCAAAAATCTCGTCTCAAGGGTTAGATCACACTGTCGGCATAAGTGTGATTATCGAGTCTCCTCCCAAAGGTATCTCCAGACGTGAGGGTCAATTCAACGGTTTTAACCAGAAACTCTAGGTCTGGGACAAGATTCATGGAAGGAATGAATGATTGGTACCTATTTCTATTGATACAGAAGCTAGTAGTAGACACATACCGTATCTCAAATCATCCCTAGAGCCTTTCGGTCTCACTCTTTGACTGCATGCAGCTACTCTCTTCCCCTGCCCTCCAGCTCCCTGAGCCTAGAGGGGACTACAAAGGCGGGTGGTTGTAACATGTCGAAATTTTCACTACATCATGTTGCTCTCCTAACTCTGCTTCCACGTCTACTGCTCTTCAGATTCATCTGTCCTTAAAACTTCTTCGCTCTGAGTTCAGATCTCTAAAGCATTGATCGTATCGTATTCATCAAGTACCAAGAACGATCGGTACACCTTGATGACTACTCAGCTACTAAAATTTCATCCTGTTGAAGCTGTATAAGCTCTAGAAAACTCTCAACCACCTCCTCAAGCAAGTCCTCAGTCGCATGTGAGTCGGGCGCACAACGGAACATGAGGGGTATCTAATGTTGATACACGTGTAAGACACTAAGCCTATATGTGTCATCTATCGGTATCGCTGGTTGAAACTGCTAACCATCAGGTAGTGATATAGCTGGCACACTACCTGAAGGTACTATCTCAGGAATCGGTCCACGTACCAAAGCCTCATCACTATGCGGACCAACCTCATGGTCACTCACTGGGAAAACACCAGTAGCTAAGATCACCATCTTCTCTACCGGTGTCTAAACTAGGCGTAGAACTCTAGAAATCACCTCCATCCAATCCATTGCTGCCTGGGAATCTGTCTCGCCTCATATCCTCTGAGTCCTCTGCTGCTGGAACTCGTGAAACACGCTCTATCAGGGTGTATCGTATGCTAGTATGGCTGGTGGCATCTGCTGTCCAATGGGTGGTGCTGCTTCTGGTACACCACCTGAAGGTGCCAACATAGAAATAGGGTCCTTCACCATAGCCTCATCTTTCTGTGGACCGTCATCGGGTACTCTCTTGAAACTCCATCTGACTGTCTGTGTGGTCACATCCTGAATAGATGCGACATGGTCAAAAGACAATACCTGGTGAACTGACCTGGTTTGAGTTGACTTTAAAAAAACATTTGAAAACATATACGTAATCATTGTTTTCGTGCACTGAGTCGGAAATCAGTATTCAGGGTCCTGGTGTATGGATACGTCGGTCGCTGCACCAACACTGGACTCCGTGAACTAAAACCACACACGGTACCCTTAACACTATTGCTTCATAGAAAGGAAAATATCAGAGTTCTAAGTTCTGTGGTAGAACCGACTCCTCTGATACCAATTTTTCACGACCCATCCTCAGGGCCCGTACCATGACTACCCCAAGCCCGCCTTCCATAGGAAAGGGGCTGGCGACTAGCACCAAAGGGGTAAATCCCGATAACTGGGATGGCATTGCCTTTATAAAACATAAACACATACAACCAGAGTACAAGAGGAAGTAATACACTGAGTAAAAAATAATGTGATGAAAGGTAAATGGGCCAGAATAGAAACCCAACTAAAAATTATAGCTACAATTGAACGAAAGTACAATAGAAAATACAAACAGATGGAATATAGAAGCAGATCATGGGTCGTCCACCTTGGATCCTACCTGAAGGGTAGGTACAGATAGCCTCCTCAACGCTCTCGCCCAAAAACTTTATCTAAGTATCTTCTTGTCGTGAAGTCCACATCCGGGTAATGACTCGTCGTGAGGTCTACCTCCGGGTACTGTCCAGTCCTCGTACACTCGTCCTCTATCAGCACTATCTGTCGTCTGCATCCAACACAACGAGGTTCGAGAATAGCCCGTGCAGGGGTGAGTATAACGATACTCAGTAGGGACCCCAATACCCTCAAGGTCTCACTAAATCCAACAAGGGTAACCACAAAGATGGGTATCAACATATAACCTTTACTTAGGTATAAGCCCACACTTATACCTAAGTCATCAAGTAACCCATCTCAAACATGAGGAAACACAAAGGTTATGAAATCAACGGATAACCACTACTTAGATATATGACCATACATATACCTAAGTTATCAAGTAACCCATATCAATCATGAGGAAACAAAAAGGTTATGAAATCAACGGATAACCACTACTTAGGTATATGCCCATACATATACCTGAGTTATCAAGTGACCCATCTCAATCATGAGGTAAACAAAAAGGCCATTGACTCAGCTCAAACCAGGATTTTTATTATCGAAACCACAACTGCTGGAGAACTCCTCCTCTGTCGAGTACAGTGGCCCTATCACGACTCTGAGGTGCTACTCACTAACCTTAGACTGCTGAGGTACTCATCCTGTTGAGTACTACGGGTCTGCTGCCAACTATCGGGCGTTCCTTCCACTGAGGTTCTGTCGCCGAATACCGGTTGCTCTCCCTAATAGCCTATAGAGGTACTCCTCCTCTCGAGTACCGCGGGTCTGCTACCAACTATTGGGCTCTCCATATGTCGTGGGTCTGCCGCCGAATACCGGGCGCTCCATCCACTGGGCTAACCGAATCACTACGAGTCGAATCAGTCAAGCAATCGTCAGGTGTACAGCTACTCGGTCTCTGCAATCTGTAAGCTCATCTTTGGGAGGGTCCACTCCACGGGCTACTGGTTGTTACTTCCAATTATCACAAAGTCCCATGAAGAAGTATCTCAAAGGACCGCCTCGTCATAGGGGTCTCAACGCAACAAACGGCGTGTCAATCGGACGCCCAGTCTGTGAGTTATTAGCCTTTTTGTCTCGGGGCCCCGGTTGGTTTCGTGTACGAACCAACCCATACATATCTCAACTATACCCCGAACTCTCATGTGTATACTCACAGGAACTGTTTCTCAACAAGATTACCAATGCCGCTGACGGTTCATCAAACGGACGTCCGGTCTGAGAGTTATTGGATTTTCCGTTCCAGGGGTCCGGTTGGTTTATAAGCTAAACCAACCCGACCGTACTCCATATGCATCCAAACCACAAGTGGATTATGCCAAAATACCTGTCTTATCAAGAGGAATCCAACGTATTATGTGGCACTTCAATCAGACGTCTGGAGCTCAAGTTATAAGCGTTTCCGCTCCGAGGGTCCGGTTGGTTTCAGGTTTGAACCAACCCGGTCGTACTTCAAATGACACCAGTTAACCAAAACGGTCACACCATTGAGATCCATACTAAAAAACACACGATATGGACTACCCATTGGTCCAAAACGGATATCTGGTGAAAAATTTTCATTTCACCGCAACATGCGTGAACCGGGAATCGTGGGGTTGTGCCTCAACCTCAACTTAAATATCCCAAATTGTTCTTGTATCATCCTTATTAATTCTAGGGTCGCAACGTCTCTGACGGTTCATCATTCTGACACCGTATGAGCGAGATATGTTAGATACAAGTTACTGTAATAATATTATTATTATTATCCTTGGGTGTTTTGTGGACCCGAGCCACAATCCAGAATTTTGTATCGAACACTAGACTTGAATCGACCGTCTTAAAGACAGGGTCGCGTCACCACTGACGGAAAGAAAATCGGACGTCGCATGCATGAGTTATAGCAGGTCTTAGATTTAATAATAATATTAAATCTATTATTTTCTGAGTACTTCGGGTACCCGATCCAAACACCCAAAAAATACATCCAATATTGGACTCATATATTCCGTCTTGATGTCAGGTTTGCACTGCCACTGACGGTTCGTGAAACCGAGGTCACACAAAGAAGATACCGTCAAAATACGGTTTCCCAACGAAAATAATAATAACATTATTATATTATTATTTTTTTTAATTTAATTTAATTCCTTAAATCTCACACCCCAAATCCGCGTACCACAAAAGTAGCGCCTCCCTCGCCTAAACCCATTCCAATCACACCCCCCTCCTTGATATTTATTTATTTCTTTTAATTTTTTGTTTACCAAATATCTTCTCTGTCCAATCTAAATTTCCTTCCACGGTTTTGCACCCCTGTACATGAACAAGAATCCGATGCTCCTATGCCTCGCACAGGGCTCCGCCGCACTGCCTACTCATGCCAACTCCTGATCTGACTAGTCACTGGCCAAAGCAACCTCACCCCTTCTTGCTATGCATGCATGCACCAGTCGCGCCAGACTACCCTGCTCCGCCACGTCGCCCTTTCCGTGGGTTGCCGCATCTCTGTTCTAAGTTCGGAAATTGTGGCGACTGCAAATTCGCATTCCTCGGGTCAAGATCTCTGTGATCGTATGCCACTCTCAACATGACATTGAGTTTTTAATGTTCTTAATTATTTTACTATGAAGAACGCGCAATGAACGCGCGGAGAATGAAATTGAAAACGGCATGATTTGTGTGTGAATCGATGGTCGTGTTTGGTTTGGCCATCATTTTTGAGAATCACTAACATGGGGAATTGGAAATTAAATATTTATCATGCTTCAAGAATTTCAAATCCAATATAAACTATAAGAAAATTAATTCAATAAATTGTTTATCGATCATTGGATTAATTTATTCAATTCTCCTTCATCATGGGAAATTAATTTGAGGTAAGGAATCCACAAAGATAAATCCTACAAATAAACACTCAAGATCAAGGGTATAAACCACATAAATGATTAATATACAATATTCCTCTACCTCGCAAAGATGTCTCACATCGTCAATCCGCATAAGACGAACGTCGTGGTAGATGGTGTCGCGAAGAACGACGTCGTTCTTCGTTGGAGGCGTTCTTCGTCGAAGAGAACACTTTCATTATCTACATCTCTAGAGCTTTCCCAGGTTTTCTCCAACACCACAATTGCCCAAATAAAATAATATCTCTTCCTATTATTTTATTCTCACAATAATTGATTTAAGAATCAAACACTATAATTAATTAATTATAGAATCCCCTTAATTAATTATAATGTATTGGCAATTTAAATGGGAGGAAGGTGGAGAATTTAACAGACTTAAAAAAAGAATGTTTGACACAATAAATTCAAGGGAGTTTAATGGGGGTTTCAAGGGAGGTGAAAGGTTAGGGCTCGTGTGGAACCCACCTTAAAAATATCCACACATGGGATGTTATGTGGGGTAGGTCCCCAACATTAATTTCCCCATGTAGGATTTAACCACCATGGTGTATACAATTGTTCTAAACGATTTTATTTAACTTTTTAACTAATCCCCAAATTTTAACTTTCAACCGGTATAAAACGCAACTATGGTAAAGGTCCCCTTAAGCAATTACCGGCACTGCAAGTTCATCGATGCCCTTGTATTTCAATTCCGAGCACCGGTTCAAAAGATAGAAAAACCTGCTCGTTCGTTCACTAAACGTACCAAAGCTAAACTTTGTAAATTGATTCCGGGCACACCGGGCCTCGAAATCAAGTGTTGTCAGAAGCCACAGACTCGTAAAATTTTAAATAAATTAAGAAAGAATTTTCCTTGAAATTTCAGGATCTTTACAAAATGTGTGTGATGTATCTCTCTCTTCTCGGCATGATGAGGCTCCTTTTATAGGTGAGGAATAGATCTTTTCTTCATTTTAATATCACATGATACACTCTTTAAAATATCTTCTTTGAATTTCTGAGATCCTCATCTTTTAAAACTTCAAACTCGTGTATAAGATACACCGAGACTTGAAATGATTTTCCTTTTCTAATGAGTACCTCATCTATGGTGATTGAATCACATTCATGTCATAAATATTACATGCATATCTTTTTAAAACTACTCTCAAATCCATGTGGACTTAGCAACTCCATTTTCCTTCGTTCGTGCCTTCTTCATCAAGATATCGCATGCACTTAAGTCCATGGTTACATGAATGGTCTCAGTATGCTCCTACGACCATAACGATTTCAACATTTTTGTCCATGGTGATAAAATCATGGTTCTTCATCAGCACTAGTATATATCAGTAGAACTGATGTGCAGCGGTGGGAGGAAGAAGATGACGTGGCTATGATGTGCATCGGACGACTCTTGTTCAAACGTGTGAGGCATGGGGTGATGGATGATTGGGATTAAACTACAAATGTAGATGAGATGGATGGTTAAGATCATTCCAATGTTTTTAAATTATGAATAGCATCTGCATGTTCTTGTCCCACATCAAAATTCCAATGCTGCTGGATTTTGGTTTATCAATCAATGTGCTCTGTCATCAGTCCAAATTACTCTCTATCCCTCCATAGTACTTCCCTGTATAGTGTTCTCTACGGGTGCACTCTACGCCCACCCTCTGCATGGGATTTTTACTGTGCGCTCCTATGGGCCTACACATAACCCTACCTCTTGCAGGCTGGCATGGCTGGCTTCCCTTTGGGAATGATTAAATATGTCCTGCATATGTATCAAGTTGAGGTTAGTTGGCCGCCTAGTGATATGGCCCATATTTTTATGTGTGCCCATAAAAATACTTCTAAGTATAAATTCCCTGGACACTTAGTAGTTTATACATGAATTTCCACTTTTTTCAAATAAGACCAACTAACCACATTTTCAAACATCATCCTTCTTATTCTTTTCTTTTTTCAATATTAATTCCAAAGATCACACTTAGAATACTTCACTTATCCTCAATGTATGATTCTTTATTATTGTAAACCATGTGTAACTTTTGACACAAGTTCTTAGGACATAGGACTATTGAAACAATCTTTTTTTTGAACAACGTGGAAAATTTTCCAAGCCTGGAATCCCATGTTATGAATCCATAACAATTCTCTTGGCATCATCACTTAAACTTTGGAGCTACACATGGATTTACTACTCGCAGGATGGCCTAGCCGGTTTCCCCTTGTGTGTGGTCAACTCTGTCACACATGTGCCTTTAGTTATGGTTGGATGGACACCTTGTGAGTTGGCCCATATTTTTAAGTAATCCCCTGAAATTACTTCTAAGTATAAATTTCATGGAAACATAGTAGTTCAAATATTCATGGACACATTCTTCAAATAAGACCAACTAACCAGTTATTCAACCATCATCCTTCTTATTATTTTCTTTTTTGATTATGAATTCAATAGAACACACTAATAATACTTCTATCATCCATAATGGATGATAATTTATTATTGTAAACCATGTGTCACTTTTGACACAAGTTCATAGAACATAGGACTAGTGCAACAATCGTCTAATTTGAACAACATAGAGAATTTTCCAATTGTGGAATTCAATGCTATGAATCTGTAACAATTATTCAGGCATCATCACTTCAACTAACCACCATTAACTTTTTATATACTTCTTCATTTTGATCAGTATTGACAGTTGTTGACAACAAATAAAACTCATACACAAAAGTGGTCCCAACAGGAGTCATATGGGAGTTTGTTTTGTCAGGTGGGGAAATGATGGTGAGAAATTCACATTTTACTTTAAAATATAAAAAATTAATTCTCTAATCCATTAATATTATTTTAATATTAAAAAATTCATGTAACATAAATTTACCTATTTTAACCTAATGTTTAACACCTTTACATTGTTTAATCATTTAGCATGGTAATTAATTCTTTTAATAAATATACAAAGTGATTTTTCCTACATAATTTAATCATCAAGGTTCCAAATTTTCACTACATTTAATCTAATTATAAATGTAAATATGATGAATGTTAACTTTTAAAAAAATGGAATATATAGAAGAAAAGTTTTTTATAGAAAAATTACTTCCAAAACATTAATTATTTTTAATCGTATATCATATCAATTACTAATGAAATTACTGTTAATATATTTTTACATTTATTGAAACATTAAATATGATTCATCATTTAATAATTATAAACTTAATTTATTTAGATAAATATACATAATACTAACAACCATTTCTCTAAAAATATTATTTTTTAACATTAAATAATTTTAAACACAACCAAATAAATTTAATTACTCAAATTTTATCCATTTAAATTTATCAAACCATTTTTATCAAATTATTTCTTTAAATGTTATAATTACATAAAATCATTCCACAATAATTATTATTATATATAATGTATAAAAGTATTTTTTTTATAAATATTTATTTTAATTGAATATGATATTTTTGTTTCATTATACAACTATTTATTATTTTCAAATTATATTTAATTAAATTACACAACTTCTCTATTGGATATATTCAATGACCATGTTTCGAATTCCATAAACCCAATTACCATATTTCAAATGACCATTTATATAACACTAAAATTTAATTCTTGTATACATCCTTATATAAAATTCTAAAATCATTCATTATATTTTTTTACATCTCTCTCAACTTTTATATTATATATATAATTATGTTTTATTATTTCCATGTTTTAAATTGAAGTTATGCTCTTTATCGAAAACCAGGAGCATAAATATTTTCTATTTGTGGTATTTATATTTACTTATGGTTTTGTATTTATTATAATTCCTTTGATGATATTTTATATTGAATTCTCATAAAGTATTAATTTATATATTGTATATTAATGATTTATCTCAATATTATGAATCTCTATTAGTTTTTGTATGATGTTGTGAGTAAAAAAAATACCAAATAAATTATTTATTTAAATTAATATTAAAAAGTAAAATCATGAGGTGTTATATGATTATTGTTTCATTATAGATGTACTTCGTAATTTCAATGATACCAATTATTTTAATACACATGGGGAGGAAAACATTGGAATAATACTTGTAAATCAACATAATAAAAATTGTAACATTATAGAGGAAAAAGTTCATTTTTTTAATATTTTCCCTTAAATATCAATCCAATGGAATGATTGATTTTTAATTGTAGTCCATGATTTTAAATATCAAATTGATTGTTCAACCAATCTATAAAGATGAGGGTTCTACATGTGGAATGTTGAGTTCAATCTTATCCACTTCCATTAACTCAATATTTAAAAAAGGGTTCAGTACTCATAGATCTACCATGTGGATTATCCTTTAATCTTGATACAGGTCCACAAAGATGATGGTGAAATCATTCTTGGTGGGAAAAAGTTATTTTAGTTTCCTGATAAATTTATGTAATGGGAAAAACTCCATGATCTAAATATCATACTCTCCATTTACTTTCTTGACCACCAACTCCAATTCACCATTGATATTAAATTAATTAATCATGATTCATATTTTAAACTTCAATATAATGAGTATGTATGGGAACTCCACGGAATTTTTGGTATAACACTATATGATTATGAATGGATATGGGAGTAGTTTTTTTTGGGAGATCAATATAACTTCTTGGAAACCCCGATTAAATTTAGAGTCCCCAATCATTTTTTAAATTCAGATTTGGTATATATAGTGAATGTGAATTTTTTTATATATGGTTGATTATTAATCATAAATACATATTTATTAGAAAGAACTGTGTCTAGGTGAAACTCTTTTAAAGTTATTTGGGCCACTTGAAAATATTGTAGTGCATGCCATTTGGTATCATTCTTATACATGAACTAGATTTCAAATTCCAAATTAATGATATCCCATTAGGCAAAATTATCAATCATCAAGGAATAAATAAAGATATATTATATCATATTGACATAGGAGATCAAATGTCCGTCAATATATTTCAAGTAGTGATGTAGATATTAAACCTCAGAGATCATGGTCAAGAAATTATTTGGATCGAGATTATATCTATATAAACCTCCAACATTATTTTGTTGAGGTAAAATATATTGTTCTCCCAACCATCAAAATTTTTCATGGAAAATATCATAGTAATAAATCATTACATAGTAACAAAATAAATGGATAATGGGATTCCATTACATATGAAATATCAAGAATAATAGATATGAGGGATAATTTTTGATATTGTGAAATAAACTTTATGAATCTGTTCCACACTTCCAGGTCACACATTTATATTTAGTTTTTGTGATAAGAGGAAATTTAATAGTAATATCCATGAGGGAACTATTTATATTGGATATGTGTCCTTATATGGCCAAAAATTTATATTTCAATAGATTATTTTTTATTTTGTGCTACAATAGTCTTAATAATACTTCAAAATGGTTAGACAATTTATAAAAATTTGTTTTTTAATTGAGTGATAGGTTTTAAAATTAAATTCAAATTTTATTTCCTAAAAGGTGACTAAAGATACCATGAACCATTAGTTGGTATATGTAACTATAATTTTTTTCTAAAAAGAATCACCTGATATTAATAATCCGATTGGGATTAAATATATGTTAAAAATTTACATATTTAAAGACTTATGAATATAATTGTATCAATAGTATCCATCAATGAATGATAGTGCTTAAAATAAAAGTTTCATTTTGATTTTGATTTTTTTAAGAAAGATAATGAATCCATTAATTGAAAAATGAATGTTGAGATAACAAATGCTGATATAGAATGAAGTTTTCAAATTATTTTTCTTGATAGGGTAAATTTTATCCAAAAACACAAGGGATATAAATTCCCAAAGGAAACAGGCCTTGATTAACTTTTCCACCTTTTATTTTACTATCAAACTATGGGATGGATGTATATATCATGGGATATGTCTATTACCATAGAGGTATCTTTAAATTCCATAGTTGAAAATGATTACTTAAGGATCAAAACCAAGAATCTATATATATTTAATGAAAAAAAATCTTGATGTTTCTTTCATAATATGATGTATTATTCATAGTAATTAGTGTACATGTAATTTTAGATTATTTTAGCATGTGGAGAATCATTAGTGCCTAGATTTACTTTCTTGAGAACATCAACTATATCTAAGACACCCAATTTAATGTTGGTTATGTAATAATCAAGCATTACCTCACTAATATCGATGGGAATAGAGTAATGATCACTCTCTTTATCACCAAAAAATTATTTTGGTTTTAAACATAAACATTAGTGGGATTCTTCTCATAGACAAATAGGTAATAATCAAGATCTAGGATGACCAAATTAACAGAGGAGTAAGATCCCAAATCATAGACCCTTTACATATGAAATAATTTTATTTCAACAGTGTTTCATGGCTGAGTTGACTAAATATTAGTCAATCCTATGTTATCCTAAATATGATCCATGATAGAGTTTATTCACATTGGTACCATGAGATCACCCTTCTTCTTTTATGTGAAAAAGGGAAATTCAAAAATTATATATGGTTTATTTTCACATGATGATAGGTTATCTATGGGCCATTTCCCCATAATTGGGAAGACATTAATATTTCTCAAATCTAGTCATTTTGACTCATTTATATGGAAAATTACTAGAAAATTTTCTATCGCATCATTATTGGGAGATGTAAGGGAAACTTCCAATCCATTTATAACTACAACTGATATAGATTCCTCTTTTTGATGCACTCTTCCCTCCCTTTTCCAACACTTGTAATAAATTTATCTGGAATTAAAAGTGTCAAAATGGTATATATAACTATATAAAAATTACACATCACTATTGATGAGGTATTATAAGTATTGGAGGTTATAAGAAGGAAAACCCATATTCAAGTATAACAAAAAAAATATAAGGTATTGAATGACCTATCATGGATGATGAAAATGAATCAGGTTTATGAACCAAGAAATATAAATTATATTAGAATAATGATATTCCCTAAGGAAATTAGGTAACATTTTTTATAGTACAAGATTATTATATTTTATTGGGCAATGTTAGCCTCTTAGAATCCATGATAAGGGATATCTTTATAAGGAATATAATATATCCAAGAAACATTTTCCATAAAAACCTGATACATATTCAAATAATTGTGAAATATGGATATATAAATAGGTTTGATTCAGCATTATATCATCACTTTATGGTCTTTATTCCTCAAATTGATGCTTTAATGAAATTTTGTAATATTCATTCTTGGATTTATATGCATATATAGATTCCATATAATTCTCACAATCCTTAGGGTTTCTTAAGTGACTAAAATGGGATTATATGGGATTTTTGTATTGGTGAGGTGAAATAAAGATTAAGATTCATGCTAAAATAATATAATGGTTATTCAATAAAATATATTTCTAGGATAGGTTCCCTAATCTTCTTCCATGAGTTTTCTCTAGAGATTTTGGAATCAATGTTTGTTTAACTATGAAGGTAAAATCACTATAATAAAAAATTATAATTAATTTATAGTAGTGGGGTAAATAGAAATATCCTTAGTTAGAGTCCTAAGTTAAACAAATTATTATTTACAATTTATTTAGTCCATAAATCTAATCAATTTAAGGTGATCGTTATAATTTTTGGGATTAGATTCTTTCAATTGATAAACTTATTGAATCACATTCCTTAATGGTTTTCTAGTGTGATTAATGTGGTCTAGAATGGATCCTAAAACTTCTGGTCGAGCCTTGAGTTTATGCTCTCCTATATCATTGAACCATTATAAAAGAGTTACTAGGGAATTAAATTTTATATTACTCTTATTCATAAGTGTTCCTATTTATTAGTCATATGAAATTGATAGAATAAAAATTTACTTCTTCATTATAATAGCTTTATATTTAGTAGAGAGGCATGTAGAATAGTATAGTCTAGGTAATGATGTCTGGAAGAGTAAGGAATAGTTTGGGATAGATGAAGGTTCCTCTTACTTATCTTTTAAAAATTTATATTAGTTATGTCTGATCTTGTATAGATGAGGTAATGTGGTTTTTTCACTGGGGTAGAAAAGATAATTAAGACTATTATTGGCTTATTTAGGCATGACTTGATGAGGTAATACTCATGTCTATAAAATGTTTTAATGATACATTCGTGTTAATTATATGAATTTTTTGTCAACACTTCCAACTATTCTCCATATTCTCTTAAAAAGGTGGAAAACATGCAAGTATTGTAAACATTGGGGTTATATAGTGTTTCTCATCATTCTTCAACCTTCCTCTATAGTAAATACTCTATTATGATACTATATTGAATGTAATATAACATCTTCCAATGATTGATGTGGTAATTAAGGTGATTATCAAGATATATATCTTCATGTTTCTTGATCTCTGATAATTATATCTAGTTTTTCTATTTGGTTGAAATGAATTATTTCAAGACCTATTCATTCTAGAAAAAAGTAAGTATTCTTTCTCATATCATTTAGATAATTGAGTTAGTGTTCCTTATATATGGTTCATATTTGGATTTTTTTATGTGTTCTAGAACTATTATGTTGATGAAGTTTTTTTGAACTAAAACCTAATCAGTTTTAGGGTAGTATTTAATGTTATTACATGATTGAGTGTGACCAAGGTTATTTCAAATTTAATAGGTGTCATGTGTTGCATTGGTGGTTCCTATCGAGACATTTCTAGGTGGGATGAATTGAATCCTCCAATCACTGCCCATTTTAAAGAAAGCATGGAATCAAACAAGGAACTTTTATGGGATAATGTTTTTAACTAAATGTAACATCCTGTTACTATTTTTATGTATTTCTAAACACCTATTTTGATTATGATTTAGTTGGGTTTTGTTTAGGGATTTTTCAAGAGAAATTTTTTGAAATTTTGAAATTTTATGGGCTCTGCATGATTGGCACATGGTTTTCCAAAACCGTGTGTCCTCTTAGTGGAAACCGTGAAAAAAAAGTATTGGACTTTTTTATGGCTAGATAATGGTTTAAAAAATAATTCATACACCTTGTATAAACCATGCACCTTGGTAAAAATTGGTGCATATTTTGGGTGCGCATTTTGTCTAACCTTGTGGCCCTATCTAGAAAACCATGCATACGGGAAATAATTAATTCGAAGATTATTTTGAAAATCCTAAAACCCAATTTTTAGGTGTAAAATGGGCCTTTGTGACCCTATTTCATTTCGTTCTTCCTTGGAGGCTCCCAAGATGTGATTTTGGTGCCTCTACACCCTTCTAGAAGCCAATCAAAGCTAGGATAAAGATGTTCAATCTCTTCCTAGTAAGAATTCTCTTTTCGTTCTCTTTATCCCACTCTATCATATTTCCTCCCTATGGGATTATAGATATCTATGTAGTAATAGGATATAATCCTCACTATTTTAAATCTTGAATCCTTGTTTTATTCTCTGATCATAATTTCCAACATTCTTCATTGGAGTATCCTAGTTATGGATTTATTATACAAGGTCTCGTGATCTCAAGGTAGGTGGTTCCATTTTAAATGACCAATTTGATTATGCCTAAATTACTATATTGAAATTATTTTTTTATTTAAATTTAATTGATGGATTTCAATTAAATTTATTTAAATTGGTTTATTAAAAACCCAATTCTGGTGAATTGGGTATTCGTGTTAAATTTGGAATGAAATTGAGAAAACCCTACAATTTCATTGAATTGGTGTGTGTTGTGAAATTAGATGGAAATTATTTAAACTAAATTTTGTAATTTTAATTGTTAAATTTATTTTATGAAATTGATTTCAAATTGGAATTAAGAAAATGTCTTAAAATGGTTTTGATGGAAACTCAGTGGTTTTTTCTTATAAAATTCATATTTTGGTTAAAAACATGTGTTTTGGTTTTTAAATGGAAATATGAATTTTTAAAATGGAAGAATGGGATGAATTTTATTTTAAATAGTTTTAAAATAAATTTCACAACAATAATTTTTATTAGAGAACATGAAATCCTGGGTAGTTAGTGAGTTATTGAGAAACATTATTTTGATGATTTACAACTAAAACAAAACCTAGTGAAATAGGTCACATCCCTAATGGGATGGTGATGAGTCCTCTATGATGAGTGTCTGAGGGATTTGTGTATAAACAAATTGTTATGATTTAACTTTGAGTGTGATAGGATCACATATCCTGGAACTATTGTAACTCCTAGAAGATGATCATGTTTCTTATTATTTTTATTTGAAATATATGTCATTGTTTATTTTAAACCATTTTATGCGTTCCTTGTGAAATTATATAAACTTTTTTATATAAAGTGTTTTTAAGACATTTTTTTAAAGTATTTTCATCATTTCAAATGTAAAGAATGATTTTTTTAATACGATTCTAAAATTAAATGCCTATTTATTTAAAATTGAAAGAGATATTTGGTTAATTAAATGTTAGAATCTTATTATGGAATCCATGGGGATCCCCTATTGGGATTTTAGCTCACACCCTAACAGTTCCTTCGGGTGTTTGTAGATTATCTTCTTCCTTGTTTGAGCAAGAGTAAGGAACCACTTGGAGGTGGTAGTGGCTATTAATCATTGGTCTTGGAGAGTTTATTCTACTAGAACTTGGGTTTTTAACCTATTTTTTGTATACTTTTGGTTTCACTTTGGGCTATTTTTTCTTTTTTGACTTCTGGTGCACTTCTCCCTATGGAGTTTTTCTTCTATGCATAGTGACTTTTTTATCCTTATTTTGTTGGGTTTGTGGAAAATTCATTCCCACATTCATATTGTATGATACCATGTGCTAGTTGTTAACCCTTGGGGATCGTGAATTACTTTCATTCTATGTCTGTACCGGCTCAGTTATTAGGTTACCAGGGTAGATAGGTTATTTCATGATGAAGTGGTATCAAAGGTATAGGTTTTTCATCTTGCCTTGATATCAGTATTCAATTGTGTAATATTTTTGGGACATATGAGGTAACTGTGATAGAGTGTCTGGCCAGCTCTCCCCGCAATGATCTTTAAGTCACCAGGGGTGGTTTTGGGAAATTCATCTTGAGGATTAGTTCTAGTATTTTCCCTATGTTTGGTTTGGATAGACTGAAATATAAATCTTTCTTGTCTATCTGTTTGAAATAATTTCCCTTGTTTCACTAATTGAGTGTTAATCTGATGTCTCCAATATTGTTTGTTGGTATTCTATAACATCATTCTTCTGAGAAGACATGTGAATTGGATCTAGGATGAAGGTGATGATGATCCTTAGTGATAAAATCCTCTTATGGATTCGATTCTGGTTAAGGTGATTGTGTATATTATCCAAGATCTAGGATAAGAACCACCACCTGCTCCTATTCAGGCTCCAATTGTTGAAAGTTAGTGGCATGTTCTATGGAATCATGCTCAACAGTCACTTCTACACAATCCACCGAAATTAAAATTCTCCAATGATCCTTAATATTCTGAAGAATGGTTGATCATGATTGAGCTTTTTTTAGTTCTTAGAGTCACCTGATGAAATCAAGGTTAAATGTTCCACATTCATGTTTAAGGGACCGAGAAAGAGATGGGAGACATGATGGTGATAGTGAATAAGAATGTGGGCTTACATTTTAAATACTTCAAGTCTCTTTTCACCAACTATTTGTATCCACAGTCTATATTTTTTTCCAAGTCTATAGAGTTTTTCAAACTCAAGCATACTAACAACATCGTGACCAAATATAAAAACTATTTGGCTGAGCTAGGGAAATTATCACCTAAGATAGTAACTAATGAGAAGATATAGACTCAATTGTTATAGATGGAACTTCTATATAATATTCATTCTTAGGTTTTCTTTCTAATGATTCTTTCATGTGAGGATGTGCTGGATAGAGTGTTTATGGTTGAAATAGTCCTAACTGGAATGTTAGGGTTGACAGGAGTCCCTTTTTATCCCAATGGAAATGTGAATTTCTATAAAGGTAAGATGAAGAATAATGATTCTCATGGTGGTTCATGAAAAAAAAATTATATACCTCCTATAGTGCTTGGAATAGGCCCTTTTATTTGGTACTAGTGTGGAAATCCAGGGCAATCAAAGAGGGTTTCCTGAGGAACCCAAGGTATGTGATTACTGTAGATTCTCAAGTCACTTATATATATTTTACAATGTATTTTATACTCTATGTAGTAAAATGGGATCATCAATGCATGTTAAAATTGTGGCACAATCAGATGCTTCATGTACAAAGGTGGTCCAAGCATAGGCATCTAGAATGATGCTTCTTCACCCAGTGGAAGAGTCTCCAGAGGATGTAGATATGAGTCCGGTGTCCGTGAGAGGTACCATCACTATATCTTCATCCTTAGTGACTGCTTTATTTAATATTGGTGAATCTCATTCATTTATTTCAACCCGTATTGTTAATATTATTTGTCTTCCTATGGAGATTTTGTCTTATGTAATGGATATTACTATACGTTTTGGAATGAAGAGAGAGCAGGGTCTCTGTAGTCCTGCCTATGTTTTCTCTTTATTAGATGTTGAGTATACATGGTATTTTTTTGATTATTAACATGAAACCACTTTACATCATTTTTGGGGTGGATTGGATCATTTCCAATAAAACCTAAATTGATTTTTATCTTCGAAGAGTCTCTTTTACTGCACTGGATGGGGTTTTCCATATCTTCAAAGGAGAATGGGACCTTAGGTCATGTAGATATCAACCCTATAATATTAATTGGGGGAAATTAATATCAGTGTTTTTTTTCATCTAGAGTGGGAATCTTTGAGTAGTAATCTTCCTCTAGTTTTCATTGAATTTCTCAATGTTTTTCATTATGAATTATCTAGTTTTCCACTAGTAAGGGAGGTATATTTTTCTATCAATTTAGTTCCTAGTACTGAAAAATTATATATTCTCTATTACTAAATGGAACATAATGAAATAAAATAGTTGGATTCTCATTTGGAGGATATTTAAGAGAAAGTATTTATACACCCGACTATTTCACCTTGGGCATTGCTGATTCTCTTTGTTAAAAAGTTTGATGGGTCACTTCACCATTGTGTTGATTATCAAAAAAATGATCGGGTTATAGTAAAGAAAAAGAATTATTTTCCATATATTGATTATTTTTTTGAAAATTTAAAAGGGTAAAAGTGATTCTCAAAGTTTTATCTTTGATTTGGATATAATTAGTTAAGTATAAAAGAAACTAATATTCAAAAAACTTCCTTTCAGAATAGGTTTGTCCATTATGAGTACCTTATTATTAAATTTGGTTTAACCAAGGATCCTATAGTTTCTATTGATATAATGAATATTATTTTCCATGAGTATCTTGATACTTTCATGGTAGTATTTTTAAATGACATTCTTATATACTTTATGTTTGAGGAGGATCATGTGTGTCATCTGAGAGTAGTTTTGTAATTATTGAAGAATCACTAAATTTATACCAACCTTTAAAAACGTGATTTTTGGATTCATGAAGTGAATTTATTGGGACATGTGGTGTCAGAACATGGTATTTTAGTTGACCCTGAAAAGGTAAAGGCTTTTGTGACATGGGAACAACCACAAAATGTTCTTCAGATTTAGAGCTTCTTAGGCATATATGGGTATGATCATCAGTTTGTAAAGTACTTCCCAAAGATATATTCTCTAATGAAAGCTCTAAATCATAATGGAGTAAAGTTTTCTTAGGATGAAAAATGTTGAAATTCTTTTGTTGAGATGAAATGTCTTTTGACTACTATGTCGGTGTTGACACTTCCAGAGCTCAGTCGGGGCTATATGGTCTTTTATGATGCATGAGGTTTAGATTTGTGTGGTGTTCTTATGCAGGGTGGTCATGTTGTTTCTTATGGATCTCATTACCTTAGGAAACATGAGAATAATTATCCAACCCATGAACTTGAACTCACAGCTATGATGCATGCACTTAAGAGTTAGTGGAATTACATTTTCAAAGAAAGGCTTACCACGTATTCTGAACACAATAGATTTAGTTATATCTTATCTCAATAAGATTTGAATCTCTGCAATAGGATTTGGGTGGAGTAACTTTAATCATTTGAATTTTGAATCACCTATATCTTTGGGAAAGTGAATGTCATCAAGGATTTTGTGAGTAGGAAACTCCCAACCCAGGATATAAATGAATCATCAGAAGAGTGGAACTTGATGGCTCTCTTTGAACAGTTTCATATTAGAGTCTAGGAATTAGGGGTCAAGGTTAATTTGGCCAGTGTTTAGTTTACCTCCACTCTTCTCAAGAGGATTCTTCAGGAACAACAGCTTGATGATGAGTTCTACTCTATTAGAGACTCTCTTAATAGTGGGCAGATCATCCCTGATTGGCCATTCTCTAATAAGGGAATTCTATGCTATTAGAATCTATTTGTTATTCTATTAGTGTTAAGGAAATATGTGATGGGAGATTTTCATATCACCCAGTGGGAAGTGATCCCAAAAATAAAAAATATGTTCTATGACCTTCAGCGATGATTCCAGTTCCCAAGTATGAGATGAGGCATTGCTAATTTTTTTTATCATTGTTATACATTCTAATAGTTCAAGGCCAAGCACTAAAAACCTTATGGTTTTATTTTGGAACTTCCAGTGCCAACATGAAAGTGGTATGAGATCTAGGTGAAATTTTTGGTTGGGTTTCCACATAACCCAATAAAGAAAAATTCAATATGGTTTTTGATTGATTGGATGACAAAATCGGATCACTTTATACCCATTCTCGATATAACCATAGTTGAGGTGTTGAGAAATATCTATGTGAAAGAGGTTGTTCATTTACATAGAGCTTCATATGTTATAGTCACTGATAGGGATCCTCAGTTCACTTATCATTTTTTGAGAGGCCTTTAGGAGGCACTAGGTTTGTAGGTCCATTTGAGCACGACATACCATCTTCAATCAGATGGTTAGATAGAAAGATCTATATAGATTCTTGAGGATATGCTTTATTATTTAATTATAAATTTTGGGGGATATTGTGATGAACATTTAGGGCTTTATGAGTTTTATTATAGAAATATTTACCATTATATGATCAAAATGAATCCTTTTTAGGCCTTGTATGAATGGCCATGTAAATCTCTATTATATTGGTCGCAGATTGGTGAAAGTTCCTTGAATAGACAATGCTTGGTTAAAGAGATGACATAAAATATTCAATTGATTTGAAATAGAATTTGGATTATTTATATTTGGTATATGTATTTTGTTTATCATCATCATAAAGAATTAAAATGTTTAGTTGGTGAAAATGTGTTCTAGAAATATTCACTCTGTTAGGTTGATTGACATATCGGGAGGAAAGGGAAGATTTATCAACATTTTGTGGGACCTTTTGAGTTAATTGAGCATGTGGGTAAGGTTTCCTGCAATTTATAACATCAACCAAAGCTGACGTTGATACATAACATGTTCCATGTATTTCAGATACAAAAGTATCTATCTGATCCATCTCATACTCTGATATGGAGTGGTCTTCAGGTTGAACCTGGTTTATCTATGACTGAACATCAAGTCAAGATAGTGGATTCTAAACACAATGTTCTTCATAGGGGGATGATACATTTGGTTTTATTTCTATCCCATCATAGTTCGGATTCTCATGAGACATGGGAGAGGGTGGAACTGATGAGAAAGCAGTGACCTCATCTTTTTTACATGGAAGCTCCTTAATAGCCTTTATGGGGACAAAAAAATTTATAGTGGGAATTTTTTAACATCTTGTTACTATTTTAAAGTATTCTTAAACCCCTCTTTTGATCATTATTTTGATGGGTTTAATTTATGGTTGTTTTAGGTGACCATTTTTTAAATTTTGAAAGTTTCTAAGCTATGAATGGTTGGCACATAGTTTGACAGAACCATGTTCCCTCTCAGTGGAAACCATGAAAACCCAAATAGTGGGGGTTTGTGTAGCTAGTGAGTGGTTTTAAAAATCATTTTCCCACCAAGTAGAAATCATGAACCTTGAAAAAAATAGTTGCATGGTTAGGGATCATAGTTTTAATAACATGTAGTCATGCCCAGGAAACCATGCATATGGAAAATAATTAATTCAAAAAAATTATAATTATCAAACCCAATTTTTTAGTTCTCGATTGGACTGTATGACCCTATTGAATTTTATTCTTCCTTGGAGGCTCCCAGTAGGTTATTTTGGGCCCTCTATACCCCTTTAGAAGTTAATTTAATCTAGGTGAACAATGTTTGATCTCTTCTCGGTAAGAATACTCTTCTAGTTATCTTTATCTAGCTCTCTCCTATTTCATCCCTAGTATTTTGTATATCTATATGTAGTTGAAATATTTAATCCCTACTATTTTGGATATTTAATCTTATTTCGATTTTCGGATATTTGTTGTTGATGTTGTTCATTGGATTTTTTTGATTAGGGCTTTGTTGTGTGAGATCCTGTGATCTCGTGGTAGGTTGTTCCATTTATAATGGCATATTTGATTAACCTTAAATTTCTATATTTATATGCAATTATTGATTTAAATTAAATTTACTAATTTAAATTGTTTTATTAAGAACCCAATTATAGTGAATTGGGTATTTTTATTGGATTTGGAATGAAATTGGGAAAACCACCAATTCCATTGAATTAGGATGTGTTGTGAAATAGGATGGAAATATTTAAAATTAAATTGTGGAATTTGAATTGTGAAATTGACTTGTGAAAATTTATTTCAAATTGGTATTGATAAAATGGATTTAATATGGTTTCGATGGAAACCCAATGGTTTTATCTTATAAAATGCATGTTTTTATTAAAAACCTATATTCTAGTTTTTAAATGGAAATTGGAATATTTAAAATGAAAGAATGGGATGTATTTTAATTTGAACAGTTTTAAAATTAATTTTTTGTCACTGATTATTATTAGAGTACAAAAAAGCTTATGTAGTTAGTGAGTTTTTAGGAAAACACTCTTTTGAAACTTTATAACAGAAACAAAACCAAGTGTAGAAAGTCACATCCCTGATGGGGTGGGGATGAGTCCTCTTTGACATGTATCTAAGGGACGTGTATATACACATATTTTCTTGATTATATTTAGAGTGTGTGAGGATCTTGTAGCCTGGAGCTATCATACCTCTGGGAAGATGAACATGTTTCTAATTCTTTATATTTGAAATATATTCCATTGTTTTTTGTGAACCGTTTTATAAATTCCTTATAAAATTATATAAATTTTTTTATATAGTGTATATTAATCCATTTTTTTAAATTATTGCCATCATTTGAAATGTAAAGCATGATTTATTTTTTAAATCTGATTTTAAAATTGCATTCCTATTTATTTAAAATTGACATATTTATTTAGTTAATTAAATGTTGTTATCTTATTATGGAGTCATTGGCGAGACCCTATTGGTATTTTAGCTCATACACTTCATGTGCCTTCAGGGATTTGAAGATTATATTCTTACATGTTTGAGAAATGGTAAGGATCCACTTGGAGGTGGTTGTAGATGTTGATCCTTGGGCTTGGAGAGTTGTTTCCGTTAGGACTTGGGTTGTTATCCTATTTTTCTGGGACTTTGTGGTTGTACTTTTGGTTATTTGTACATGTTTGTATTATGGTACACTTCTCCCTATGGAGTTTTTCTTATATGAAAAATTACTTTTTTATCTTTATTCCATTGTGTTTTTAGAAAATTCATTCTCGATATCATATTGTATGATGTTAGTTTCTAATTTCTAACAAATATGGATCAAGAATTCCCTTCAAGTTATGTCAAGATCAACTCAGTTTTCATGTTACTAGTGTAACCAGGTTGTTTCATTACATTAAATCATCTAATTTATTTCCAATTTTTATTTTCATGAGTATCTTCTCTTGAATATTTATTTACATGGAATATACAATGCCCTTCCTTTGATGAATTAATTTAGAAACTCCATTTTTTATATCTTCATAAAATTAGAAATGGAAAAGCTTAATACCTTTCTTAACACCAATCTGAAATGTTAAAGGAATTATCAATAAAGATTCTTCCAATATGAAATACACTATAACATCCCTAGATGAATCACTAGGTTGAGGATGGTGAGATAAATGACCTCATGCATGCCTCTCCATATACAAGATTCTAACAACTAGTTTAAAGGCCTTGAATTGTGTTGTTGGGAGACAAAATACTCGGTAATAATATACATTAACCAAAATCAATAAGATATAAATTAGAAAACATGATAGCATAGTGGTAACTGAATCAATTTCATAATTATATAACAATTTCATATAGATCATACAATATAAAAAATAACCAAGGACCCCTTATGTGGCTGGCCAGACCAAAGGATAAGAAAAGGAAATATTAAATAAATAAAAACACTATTTCATCTACTAAAAGTTTATCCTTGTACCCCCTTTGAACATCAAGCTTGGTCTCCTTCGCTACAAATCATTGGGACCTTGTGCTTCCCTAAATCTCTTATCATTAATATTTCATGCACACCGACATGAAAATATAGGGTGTGAGTTTGAACCCAGTAGGAAACCACAAATGAATCTTTAAACATAAGTGCACATGTATATAAATTTTTTCTCTATGATAAATAAACTAAATTAGAAAAAATTAATCAATCAAGTATTGGGTCTTCATATTCTATCCAGGTGGCCATGAACCTTAACCATACCTGCTTCGATAGCATACCAAAAGATTATTTAAAACTAGTAGTCATATGGATTGGATGTCTCCTAGATTTAATATATGTATCACCTCATTAATCTATCAGTCTGAAGCCTCTTTTATACCTTAAAGGAACTATTCACACTACCCCCCAAAGGGCTAGGCATACTCCACCATTGAAGAATAATCACCAAGTTCATCAAACTAGCCATAGTCAAATAGTTGTCACCTTCACATAATGGTGTTTCTACTAGGCACCAGTCAACTCTTAAGAATAATATCAATGCAGTATAGTCAGTCCCCCATTAACTCAACATGTCCATCTCTGACACAACCAGATAGAACAACATATATCTCGCATAAAATCATGCCATAGGATCAGTGATCATAGCATCTTGACTTATACCATAATCTCATTATACACTATGTTCTAACTCATTTATATCTACCTGTAAGAATTTTTAATTACCATTGGAATGTTTTGAAAACTCCAAATACTCATTATCATGATATCCCTAAGTTGTAAATTGTTGTCATGTACCCTTTTTTCCCCTCTAAGGAGTCAACAAGTCACCCATGAGAAACCAAATATCTTGATACTAACTGAAATTTTCCCATAATATATGAAAAAAATAAAAAGGGGATATCATAGAAAACCCCAACAACAATTTATAATATACAGGTTCTCATGGGAATACACACACACACCCCCATAAGTACATCAATCTAGCATATGTCTTAGGGTCTATGCATGTATGTTAAGAATGTAATATCATACCATATATCTCATGGGATATGCACACATTCATAGTAAAATAATTTCAAATATCTATATACAATATCACTATATTACTTACTACCTTGGGTTTGTTAATTCCAATGGCTGAGACTTTTCATGTGTTGGTACACAAATAATTCTCATGCACCAACCAAATTAATCATGCATTCCAAGGATACCTAAAACTAATCAAAATTAATCACCAGTGGTATTTTAGAATGATATTCGAGAAGATTAATGAAACATGTAATTAAAAAATTCAACATCCCCATTGAAATGGTTTACAAACAGAAGATCTAGATTTGGTCCATGGAAATATCACCAATTCTGTAGATTAATGTTAGACTATCAAAAACCAAAGAATCCTACATTAGATCAAGATTGGATCCATATTTTTTGAAAACCATTCTTAGATCTATGATTATTCCTATATGTATGATATAATTTTGTCCAGAACCTATAAATCATGCCTTGTGGAAGTCAATTGGTCAATATAGACATTGAACGTCAAATAGGGGAGAAGCAGAGGACCATGTTTTTCAAAATTGTTCCTAGGTAATAATCCATGTCGAATGTGGTTCAATACATTGTATTAATATAACAATAGGGGGTTTGGATTTAAAATATAGGGTCTCCCATAATGACACAATCATCTGGGTAGCACTTACAAGTCGGTGGCCCTAACTATCTGGTCGGTTACTCCATCAGGCGGATGTTTTTGGGCCTCCAACTTAATGGTGTTACTAATATAGGTGATATTACACCAAATATCCTAATATTTGTATGATGGGACCTACTAAATTTAGGTCTTTTACAACCACCACCATCTAGTTTGTGAGTCTTTATAGGCTATTCGGTGGCATACCAGAAATTATAAAGTTGTTGGTTGATTCCCTCATCTTCTCTGCTTTTGATTTCCTGACATGTAAGGCCAAAAACACACCAAAAAACACCATAAACATATAATTATAACAACCATGATACTATAAATCATAAACATCACATACCTGGAATTGAGGATGTCGCAAATCTCCACCTCTAATGACTTATCTTCCTTATGAAGTGACTCTAGAAAACCTTATTTAATAGCTTGGATAACTAATCTTGAACGTCCTATTATCCTTATCACATCTCCTCTTGGATACATAAATGCATCCATAAGACACCAATATGTGTTACTATACATCCATGTAGTACTTTCTCTCTCTATTCCACAATTTGGACTGGGAACCCTTGAAATGATGCATTTAGTTCCAACTCAACATCCTTGCTATCAATCACTTGAGAAGGGTAAGGCTCATACCTATAAATATAAGAGATAAAAAAACATTATGAAAACCTAAATATCATGGATTAAGGTACAATTAGTATCTCACTATTCTTATATGTTCAAATATCTCAAATGGTCCCACAAGAAATGGTTCTATCTTCATTCTCTTCTATAGATAAAGATTCCCCAACCGAAGTGACACTTGTAATAAAAACTCTATTTAAAAATATAAACACTAAATTTAATCTCCTTTGGTCAACATAAGACCAAAAAGTACTCTTGTAATTAACTATCCACTTTATAATTATTTTTACCCTCTCAAAGATCCCCTACACTATACTCATCCCAACAACATTTGACTCATCTGCCTCATGCCAATACAGTGTTGATAAACATGACTAGCCATAAAGATCCTCAAATAGTTCCATATGAATTGAACACTATAAATTTTTAATTTATGAATACTCTATCAATTCAATATAATCATCCCATACTCTAATTAAATCCAAAATTTATTCCTAATGTATATCCTATAAAATCAAGACTATACCCTCCAATTACCCATCAGTCTATAGATGATACACCACACTCTTCTTTAACTAAGTCCCCATAGTCTTCTATAATTATTTCCAAAACCATGACATGAAATATGTGTATCTGTATAAAATAATTCTAGATAGTACTCCTTGTAATCATAAAATGTTTAGATATAAATATTTCCCAACTCATCTATATAATAAGTCTCTTAGATTTCTAGGAAATGTTCCACCTTCATCAGTTGATCAAATATTTCCCATAAAACTTCTTTACTTATCAAGGACCATGGAAACCCTATTAATAAATTCATTGGTACCCCATACCACTTACTCATGGAAATTGGATGTGGTTGAAGAAAAACTATTCTCCATAATGCTCTACCTCAATCCTCTGATTGGTTAATAAATTAGAGATGAAGCTCATGATGTATCACTTCATTCCTGACCACCATAATCATTGGATAATTTTCAGATGCATGTTCATTGAACCAGTTTTAACTACCCATTTAGATTCATGGGAGTCCTTCATGAATGTAATAATTACTACTCTTAAATAATCATATATTGTATCATTACTATCCAATGACCATCATAGAACTATGTCACTCCCCATTAACCATCCCCACATCACTATAAATTTGAGATATAAATCCAATATGGACTTTACCTAGTCAACTAACACATACATGATGAATAAAAAAAATTATTTAATTTCCCATTAGTCCTCAGATTCATCCACAAACCACTAATACAACAATATCATCAACCATAATTCCTCCTTTGAATGTTTACCTCCATTCTCCTTCATTTTCTAGATTAGGGAATATGCAAAAATATTACCTTTTTTCAGAAAATAATCAATTTAAAAATAAAATATCAGTAGATACTAAACCCAATTCACCTATAAAATATATAATCCACACTAATAGAAGATGTAATAAAAACTTTTTTGGTTCATTTATATGAAAAAACTCTTATTAAAGAGATAAAGGCATCAACACTTTGGAGCATGGACCACAGCTGCCAACTAAGAGTCCTGCATCAGTTTGTTCTATTTTTAGGTCACAACTGATGAAACCCATAAGGCATCACATAAACCCTCTACATAAGAAAAAATATCAATCCAATACTCATGGCATTAAAAAAACATATCAAATTCCATGATCTAGATATATCTAGAAGGATCTATCCTCAATATCCACTTCAACTCCAAGAATGCCTCTTCACACTAATCAGTCCATTAAAAATTTATCCACTTCTTAGTAAGACTAGTCATAGTTTCTACAAGGACGAATAAGTCCTAAATGAATCATTGGTAGTATCTATCCAACCCAATAAAACATTTGATCTCAAACACATTTCTAGGTAGTACCTAAGACATCATTACTTATATCTTCTTTGAGTCCATAGAAATTATTACCTCAGAGAATATAGGCTAATAAACAATCACTTCCTGAATCAAAAAGTGATAATTTGAAATATTATTATAGATAAATGCACTCAAAGTGCACTACACACCATCTTTAGTTACCTAGAATTATTCTCAAGGATCTATGAATTTATTAAGATATCATCAACAAACACTAAAAATAATGAGTCGAGGTTTGGATGGAACATCATGTTCATGTGATCAATGAAAATAGTTATTAAGTTTGATGACCTAAATGGAATAAAAAGATAATCATATATTCCATATCTACTCCTAGACATTGTATAAAGAATATCTGCATTTCTAACCCAAGTTCAGTGGTATTCAGATTGTACATCAATCTAATATTACCACCAGTATCTCCATGAGAAAATAAAAAAGTCATTGATCATTTGAAACAATTATCTATTCTTCATAGTTACTAGATTAAACTTCTTGTAGTCCAAGCATAAATGAACACTACCATCCTCCCCTTCATGAAAAACACTGTAATAGGCTAAAAATATTTTATCAGTCTAGTAAAAAAATTCACCTAAAAATACATGAGCTTCACCATCAGTTCAATCAAATAGTCTAATGCAATATTATATGGAGAAATAAATATAGGATATAACCCTATCATGAGTTAAATATTTAAATTTATTTCCTAGTTCGGAAGAATCCCAAAAAAGTGATCAGGTAATACATTCTGGTATATGATAATTATAGGATAGAAATAGAAAGGATTATCCCATGATCCATAGCTAGAATTATGCTTACTACATATGCCATGATAACCCTAATCTTACCCTGGTCTAGACACATTCTTCTTATTACATTGAACCATTCTCTAATTTGAACAAATATATCACCCTTAGTCAAGGTGAAGGAAGATCATATCCTATAGTGATCATTTTTATCCAGATTACTAGTCAACTGGTCTATGCCAAAAATCACATAGAATCTAGGTATTACAAGAATACTGAAATCCCAAAGATTTATATATCCAGCAACTACTATGGGAAAATTTGGACATATCTAGAGACAATACACTTTCTACCCCAAGGTTGTGTCATGAGATAACAACCTAGAATATAACTTCATTAACAAATAAATCACAAAAAAAACTTAAAAAAATGTAAATAAATGAGAATATTTTGTATAAAACAATAAAAAATAAATTATAGAAGTAATAAATGTTATACCCCTCAAAGAAGAGGGTCACTCTCTATAATTAACTGATAGGTGGTCTACTAGATACATCCAACCTAATTATGAACCATGGACCTACTCCTATGGTGTGTGACTCACCCAGTTCCCTGAGATCTAGGGATTCCAAATCTTCTACTAAGGACCTAGTCATATGTATTGAACCATCATCCTAGAGACTAAGCCTATTACTTTAAAAAATGAAGTGTTGAAAATGATCCATATTTCTACACCAATGACACTCCTTCACTATAATTCTATAATATCTATTAAAATTACCCCTCTTCCCAATGTTATAGCATATTGTAGAGTTCCCTTATACAGAGTGAATAGATTATCCCATGATCTTCTCCACCTACCTGTTGTTAACTCGGTGCATCTAATTTGTCTTCATATTTATACTAATAAAAAAGGCCTCTATGATATCACTAGATAACCAACTCATCTATCTAGTTATGGATTATTAGAGTCATATATTTTTTTATTCCTCCAAAACCTTCCTAATCAATAGGTCATTGCATTAAATCTAAAGATATTTTTTCATGTCAAAACTCTTCTATGTAACCTCAACATTGATAAAGGATGATCTAAAATTTCCAATACTTATGATCCTCGTTACCATCTAAGACAGGAGAAAAGTAGAACAACTTCATTAAATTGTTATAGTAATAATATACTTACATAAATCTTGGTTGAAGATACATAAATTCATTATCACAATCTAGCTACAATATATATATGATAAACTCCTTAAATAATATATCCTTTAAGGTTTCTAGTGTATAATAATCAAGTAATTATTTCATGTTTATAACACCCCACCATCTCCTAGTGGGTCCTTGAATCATGAAGGAAACCATCTTTACTCATCATTCTACAAGAGTATCCCCAAGATCAAAGATCCGCTGAATAATATCAATAATTCCTTAGTATCCTAAGAACATCAACTAGTCTGAAAGGATAGGGGATTTTGTAGCTATAATTCCATGTAATAATAAACTATTGTCCTAGAAACTCTCATGTATTGAATAAGAACTATGAATAAGACCATATTTTGGAGTGGTTCTACCACATAAACCACTGGGGTATGCATGTGAGCATGATCAACTACATCCTCGCATAAATCTAGTTATGAAATAAGAGTGTTTTACTTTATAAGAGAATTTGAAAATTCACTTTCAAGTGGATCCATCATATATATTCTTGGAACCATATTTGAAATTACAAATGAACACTCAGAATGCCTAAAACAATTTACTTAATCTTAAAATAAAATTATTTATAGTCATAAACAGGGGAACTCAATAGAAAATTCATCCTTAGTGGCTACCAAAAATGATAGAATATAACCCTCAGAGCATAAACCAAGGCTCAAGGCTATTTATCCATACATTCATGTTGATCATTATAAGAACCAATAATTTTCTTACATAGATATGAAATCTTATTATATAAAAATTCATTACATAACATAATGATCAACACCATAATATTATAGGTCTGGTATATTTAAAAACACAACCTTGAAAACAACATGTTCATAAGTGAAATATATCATCTCCCACTAATTTCTTCATAACTATCACCCTTTTTTGGAATATCATACATAATACTTTTTTTCATAACCTAGGAAAAGGAAACATAAGAATGGGTGATCTCATTTCATTATTAAGGGTAATCAAGGAATATATCAACATAATATGAGCATAAGGATATGAGAACTTGGGAATGAAATTTAAAAACAATACTCTACACATCATAGATCATAATCTAGAGTTATGGGAGAAAAATTCACAGTTCATAAGTCATTTATCATAAAGGATTTAAAGAATATGATCCTTGAAATCCAAAAATACACTTAAGATACGAATTTAAGGAATAAACATAATAATAGAATATCATATGTTAATTCAACATGAAAATAGATTCATAACACATTAGGCTTGGGCTAACCACCCATGTACCAGCTTTAGGCTTGGGGTAACCTCCCATGTACCCTTTTTTGGGTCATTGGATAACCTCCCATTTACACACTTTTTTGGGATTGGGATAACATCCCTTGTATCCTCCTATTTTAGTTATGGGATATCCTTCCATGTAAAATATTTTTAAGAGCATGGGATAACCCCCCATGCACCCTCCTTTTTCAAGATTGGGATAACCTCTTGTATACCCATTGGGTTCATTGAATATTAATAATCACTTAGTGAATTGGAGGGCTATATAATTATAGTCCCACTTATAAAATAATGAAAATAAAACACATGTGTGACACAAAATCATTAATTATATCATAACCTATGAAAAGGGAATGGGTTTCATAAACATTTCATCATAGCATAACACATGGGAAAGAAACAAGTTTTATAAACATTTATCATCATATTCATAAACCATCCATAGAAAGGATAATGATAGTATCATTAGTTTATATCCCTAATAAATCATAAGAAACATCTGAGTTTATTTTTTTTAATGAATAAAAATACTATAAAATGATCATTAAAACATTATTAAGGAAAATATCCATTCTATTTTGAAATAAATTCATTAAAATATAAAAATTTCATAAATATTAATGAAAAAATTTCATTTGAAAATATAATTGTAAACATATAAAGTAATTTTTAAATCATTGAGTGTTCTTGATGGTGGTAAGTATTATTCATGTCATACATGTTAAAACAAAGATACCTTTCAAAATTTCAGTAAAAACTCAAAAAGTACCTCGTTTAGAAAATTCCAAAAATAATCCATTTAAACCGTTCAATAAAAAGTAAAAAATGGGTAAAAATTACATTATAAAATAATTTTATAATAGTAAAAACATTTCTAGAAATCATGTACATGTAATAGAAATGATTTTCAACTAAAGAGAGATAAATCCTATTTTCCTTAAAAAAATATTCTTTTGGACTCTTGAGTACATAAAGAGAGGAAAATAAAAGGAAAAATGTATTTTAAGTAAATAACCTGATGATAAAAAATTTTATTTTATTATATAGATATATACAATAATATTTCACTATCTGAAACATAATCATAAACATCCCATAAAAACAATTAAATTGTAACATAAAACCCTTACCAATTTGGTAACATTTGATTTATAATCCCCATGAAATTAAGAAAATTATATGGAAATATATGTCCCATAATTTTCTTAAAAATAATCATAAAATATATCCATCAATATCATATATTCCACAAAAAGGAAAAAAGTGGTGAACATGTCATGCGTCCCATAGAAAGAGAAGTGAGACGAAAATCCCTTACCTTAGATCTGACTTCTTTCATATGTGTTAAGAACTCTTATATAATAAACATAGGTTTGCTATAAATATATTTTAGAAATATAATCATATATATAATACTATATATTATATCCTTATAACATTTTACCAGTCATTTATTAACAATTCATTATTAAAATCACTATTCCAGGTGACAACTTCTTTGTTTTTCATGTATTTTTTGGTTCGGTAGTTTTAGTCCATGTAATTTGATTATGATTCCATAATATCTAGTGTAACGTCCCAGACCCGGGTGCCACACAACGAGTGCCCCGAGCCCGGTTCACCACAAGACCTCAAGCGCATTTCCCCAAATGCCATAGGTTGCCGACAAGCAGCGAGGGCCCAGGTCTGATAGTGGGGAAACTATGCCCTCATTTGTCAAAGTGTAGCGCAGCGGAATACAAAATAAAACATACATCAAATAGCAGAAGCAGTAAACATACACAACTGAAATAACTACAGAAGTGGATATAACCAACAGTATATAAGTGATGATGCTACATGTTTCAAGTTCTAAGAAAACAGCCAGAACATGTTATACATCAATACAATACAGCAGAAAACAAAGTACAAAAAAACAAGAAAAACAGCTGGCAGCGGCATCACGAACCTAGGCTCGGTCCCATGCCCTCCTACTCCTCAGCAACAGTCAAGTACCTGTATAAGGACTCTTTCCCCTATCTACACCTGCAGCAACGTAATCTGTTTGGGCCAAAAAGCGTGACCCAAACAGGGTGTGAGAAATATATCTCAGTAGGCACCCACCAAAGGCCCGTGCCCAACTGCGTGTAAGCATGCAACAACAGTGTGCAGTAGTAAAATGCAATAAAGTAATAAGTACTCAAAAGTAACTAACTACCAGTTATATTTCCATTTTATTATTCATTTAATCATTTAACTTAGTAACATTCTGTGCTCAACAGAACCAAGCCCTCAGGACAACCAGAAGCTTTCCCTCAGGCTAAAATAGTAAACCACGTCCTCAGGCTTTCCCTCAGGCCATACAGAATCCAACCCACAGGTATTGTGCTCAGGCGTAATAGATATTTCTCTCAGGCATAGGAAGTGTCGCCCTCAGGCACAGAATTCAAGCCCTTAGGCACGAAAGGTTTCCCTTAGGCGGAATAACGACAGCCCTCAGGCTAAAACAGTCATGCCCTCAGGCTAAAACAGTCACACCCTCAGGCTAAAACAGTACAGTGCCCACAGGCTAATCACAACAACGCCCTCAGGCTAAACAGGTAACCGGGCCATGCCCAATAGGTAAACAAGCAGTAATAAGCAATTCCTCTCAAGACAATTCTACAATTACTACTTTAAAGGCATACCCTCGGGTATCCTGGACAAACGGCTAAATAGTGAAACACACCTCGGGGGTGGTTCTGGATCCAAGCAACAATCCCAACCAGCATTTTAATATCATAGTTTAATCACCTATGCAATTCTATGCATTAAACATAGCAACGAACTCATCCACACGACACCCCAACATGGGTTCGTGGCACAAAAACGCAAAAAACACATAGCAGTTGGAAAACTAAACACAAAGCCACCTACCTTATACGCCAACGAGCGCTATACCCGAACGCCGACTCCATAAACGCCCAAGAACGGCATAGATCTGACGAAGAACAACACTCATTCAAACGTAAATAACTTACATTAGGAGAAGAATTGGCAAGAACGGTACCAGGTGAGGAGAGGGCTTACCCGTGCGGTTCCAACGAGATTGTCTGAAGCCGAATCGGATTCTAGACGAATGCCCGGTGGATCTTCAAAGATCCAGCCTCCTTCTTTGGCTCCAAAATGGCTCAAGTGCCTCCTCTTCCAAATGAGGAGGCAACTGCCTATTTTAAGCCGAAAAAACAAAGTACACGACGTGTACTTCTGAGTACACGACATGTACTTCTTTCATTTAACTATTCATTTGGCGGCACCGCCACACTGTTCATCCATCGACATGAGTACATGGCATGTACTCTCGAGTACACGGCGTGTACTGTCGCCCAGCTGGCGGTGACGCCACCGCCTTACTATTTAAGACTGCCGACTGACTACACAGCGTGTAAGGTACCACTACACGGCATGTAGTCGGTTTCTACACCCTTCGTCGCCAGCATGGCTACACGCCCCGTGTACTCATCCAAACATGGCCAAAAGTACACGGCGTGTGGATAAAGTACACGACGTGTAGTTCCAAAATTCAGGATTTTTTCCCATTTTCTATATTTTCTTAAAAACACTTAAGGAAAAGGAAAAGAAGAATCCCGCACATCTAAAATAAGAACCGGGTTCTTACAAACTTCCCCCCTTATAGAAATTCATCCCAGAATTTCCCTTCCCAGGGTGGTGAAGAAAAAGCTCAGAACAGCTCTGGCCATTGATCACGTACATCAGCCTCCCACTCCTAGGTCTCGTCTTGCACTCGGCCATGCTGCCATAGCACCCGTACGAGAGGAACTGACCGGCCTTGGAGAACTTTCATGCTCTTATCAACGATACGGATTGGATTCTCCTCAAAGGACGCATCATGCTGAAGCTCAACCTCCTCTGGCTGAAAGGTGTGAGACGGGTCTGAGTGGTAATGACACAACTAAGACATGTGGAAGATGTCGTGCATGGCTCGGTACCGCTGTGGAAACTTCAACTGATAGGCAAGCAGCCCGACTCTATCCAGAATCTCAAATGGTCCCGCATACCTCGGTGAAAACTTACCCTATCTCCTGATCCGTTTGTGTCCCAGCCCTGGTGAAACACGCAAGAAAACCTGATCCTCGACCACGAACTCCAAAGGTCGTCTGCGGAGATCATCATAAGACTTCTGATGAGAATGCGCAGTAGCCATCTGCTTTCGAATCAACTAGACCTGCTCAGATGTCTCTTGCACGAGCTGTGGCCCCAGTAAAGCTGCCTCACCTTCCTCTAACCAGCACAAAGGTGATCGGCATGGACTACCATATAATGCATCGTATGGTGCCATCTCAATAGTTGCTTGAAAAATATTGTTATAGGAAAACTCGACTAAGGGTATATGCTTCTCCCAAGAGCCCCCAAATTCTAGGACGCATGCGCGCAGCATGTCCTCTAGCACATGTATCGTCCGCTCTGACTGGCCATCTGTCTGATGGTGGTATACTGTGCTCATAAGCACCTGTATACCCAGCTCCCTCTGAAAACTCTGCCAGAAACGAGACGTAAAGTGGGTGTCCCTATTTGAAAGGATAGAGTAAGGGACCCCATGAAGACGTACGATCTCTCGGATATACAACCTTCCAAGCTCGTCCACACCGAATGTCTCCTTGATCGGCAAGAAGTGAGCTACCTTTGTGAGTCTGTCCACAACAACCCACACGAAGTCATTGCCTTGAGGTGACCTTGGAAATCCCGTCACGAAATCCATCGCGACATCATCCCATTTCCACTCTGGAATGGGCAACTGCTGTAACAGCCCAGCTGGTCTCTGATGCTCTGCCTTCACCTACTGACAGGTGGAACACCTCGTAACAAAACCAGCTATCACTCTCTTCATACCCGGCCACCAGTACTGACGCCTCAAGTCACGGTACATCTTGGTAACCCCAGGATGAACTTCCCAAGCTGAATCATGAAACTCATGCATCAGCTCCTTGCGTATATCCTCTGGAACCCATACACGGCCATGGAAACGTAAAACCTCATCATCTCATATCGTCCAACCGGGAGGAGGGTCATCACTTTCCACAGACTTCCGTAGAACTAGGCCTTCTGAATCTGATAGCCGCCTCATCCTCACTCTGTCCAGGAGGGTAGAAGTCATAGCTAACGAGGAAAGATAAGTCTACCCCTGACTGTCATGCACCTTTAGATGCATCTCAGAGAACAAAGCCATGAGCTTCCACTCACCACTGGCCTCCTGCACTGCCTGTATCTGAGTCTTCCTACTCAGTTCATCAGCTACTACATTACCTTTACCAGGTGTATAGGCAAGCTCAAAATCGAAGGACTGTAGGTACTCGACCCACCTTCTCTGCCTCAGATTCAGGTCACCCTGAGTAAAGATATACTTGAGGCTTTTGTGGTCGGTGAAAACCACGAAATTCTCTCCCAACAGATAATGTCTCCAACAACGCAACGCATGCACAACTACAGCCAACTCGAGATCATGCATCGGGTAATTCCTCTCATGTGGCCTCAACTACCGAGACCCGTACGCCACAACTCGGTCGCCCTGCATCAAAACAGCTCCCAGCCCAATCCCTGATGCATCACAGTAAACTGTATAGCTCTTCCCCTGCTCCGGGAGTATCAGGATCGGTGTTGATGTCAGCCTTCCCTTCAAGTCCTAAAAAGCTATCTCACAAGCTTCTGACCAAACGAACTTCACACCCTTCTTAGTCATACCTGTCAACGGTGCTGCTAAGCCGGATAAGTCCTGTATTAAGTGCCTGTAGTAACCAGCCATCCCTAAGAAACTCCGTATCTCAAACACGTTCTTGGGCTGCTCCCAGGAAACTACTTCTCTCACCTTCTCTGGGTCTACTGCAACTCCTGCCTCTGAGATGATATAACCCAGGAAGTGAATCCGGTTCATCCAAAAGTGGCACTTCAAGAGCTTAGCATATAGGTGATGCTCTCTCAGTGTACTCAATATGATCTCAAGATGGGTGGCACAGTCATGTCGAGAGTGAGAGTACACCAAGATTTCATCCATGACTACTACCACAAATGCATCAAGATACGGATGGAACACACGATTTATCAGAGCCATGAAAACTGATGGTGCGTTCGTGAGTCCGAACGGCATAACCGTATACTCATATAGACCATACCTACTCCGAAAATTTGTAAGCGGTATATCTGATGGTCTAATGCGCAGATGATGATATCTGGATCTCAAGTCAATCTTCGAGAACACTTGTGCTCCACGAAGCTAATCAAACAGATCATCTATCCTCAGTAAGGGATATCGGTTCTTAACCATCAACTGGTTTAGCTTCTGATACTCCGCACAAAGTCTGAGGGTACCATCTGCCTTCCTCGCAAAAAGGACCGGAGAACCCCAAGGAGATGTACTGGGTCGGATAAAACCCTTTCCTCTAACTCCTCTAACTGCCTCTTGAGCTCCTGCAACTTAGGTGTGGCCATCCTATAAGAAGGAATGAACACCGGTGCTGCTCCTGGCACTAGCTCGATAGAGAAATCCACCTCGCACACCGGAGGTAGAACTGAAAAGTCATCTGGGAAGACATCCCTGAAACGATCAACAACTGGAGGGAAATCCGTCTGAAAAGTCCCCTGGTCATCCAGATATAAGCTCGAAATATGCGTTGTGACTCCACCTCGCCCATGATGCTCTGGTCCGGCTCGACTCGCCTGAACATCCCACTCGCCCTTGTATAGAAACTCCCCACCCTATGGTGACGTGAAACGCACCCTGCGACGATAGCAGTCTATAAAGGCTCGAAAGGGAACCAACCAGTCCATCCCGAGAATGACATCATAACTCATCATCTCCAGGACATAGAGGAATCAAAGGAAGTGACACCCACCAACCTCAAGGGGGCACTCCTTGCACTAATACACACCAGCCGTCCTAGTCCCCAACGGAGTGTCTAGCATCAATATATTAGAAGAAGTAGAAACACTGAGCCCAAGGCTCTCCACAATAGGTATAGATATAAAACTATGTGTAGCACCCGTACCAAAAAGTACTGAAGACAAGACAGAATATACTAGAATAGTACATCTGACTGTAGAAGGTCCGAGATCCTACTCCTGCCGGGTCTGTTTCACTGCATATACCTGCCCAGTGCCGCGGCCCTGCGACACAGCCTGGCTACCCTGAGCTGTCCCGCCCTGCTGCCTCTGCGATTCTGGTGTCTGGCTACCACGACCATGACCGCCGTCTCTGCCTGCACACCCTAACGTATTCCAGTTCCCTAACTAGTAAGAAGCCACTGGTCCTGCTCCTGCACGCGGAGTCGGCACAGAACCCCTCTCACTATCCACTGGTCAAAACGCCCTGCAAAAGCGCTGCAGATGACCCATCTTGCCGCAAGCTCGGAACTCCACTGGGTCTCTTGGACACTGCGGCCTCTTGTGCCCCTCTCTGCCACACTGGTAGCACCTGATCAGGCCACCTGAAGAAGCTTCCTGGCTGGTACTGCCTCCCTAAGAGAAGTCCATCTGTCTCTTCCTCTTGCCAGCAGTAATAGTACCAGTAGCTAGTACTGAACCGCCCTGGCCCACACCACTTGATTCCCGCAGGTTCCTCTCTGTAATCTACACCTGATTCACAATCGCGTGTACAGTAGGCAACCTGAAAACATTTACCAGCGCTCAGATTTCATACTGAAGACCGTCCTTAAAATGTTTGGCTCTCAACGTCTCATCACCCACTAACACGGGTGCAAAACGCTGAAGCTCCGTAAAACGAGCAGAATAGTCCATCACTGACATAACGCCCTGCTGTAAATTCATGAACTCTCGAGCTCTATATTCCCTCAGCATCTCGGTAAAGAAGAAGTCATAGAAGAATACCTGAAAGTCTTCCCACTCCATTTCCTAGTGATTCTCTGACTAGGTGGTAACATCCCACCACCTCTTGGCAGAATCACGCAGCATGTAAGTCGCAAGCTTGAACCTCCGCCCAGGAGGAGTCTCTAAGTGCTTGAAAATAGTCTGCATCGATTCTAGCCAAGACTCTATAGACTGTGGTCCTCCATCCCCTGAAAACATAGGCGGATGCTGCTGCTGAAAGATACGTGTCAGCTCGGCCATAGATGTGGCAGCCTGCGGTGCTCCCTGAAAGGTCTGCATGAACCGCAATAAGCCTTCACGGAACTGCGCCTCCGCGCCTGTGTCCGGTATAACAGCTGGTGCCGCATCTGGCTCTGTTGGTGGATCAACTGGTAGCCCATGGCCCACCATCTCCGGAGTATAATCGTCGCCGCTCTCCTGGCGAACAACTCGCGGTCGTCTAGGCAGCATGAATCTACAAGTTCAAAAGCACGCCTCAAATTCATGATTATTAAGACTGAAAACGAAGGAACCACAGAGGGAACAAGAGGAAGAAGGTATTCAAAATTGGCAAAACAAGACTACACGACATGTACAATGACTACACAGCGTGTACTTGACTTCCCTTCCCCTGCCCAGGTCCTTCTACATGTCTAAGCCACACGGCTTCCGTTCAACAAAACTACATGGCGTGTATAATATCTACACGGCGTGTACTATTTTATTTTCCAACTTCCCATGTCGTCTGTGACATGGCCGACTACTCGGCTTAACACTACATTGCGTGTTACACCCGCACACGGCGTGTACACCATCCCGTTTCCCAGCCACACGGCTAACTCCACATGGTCTGTCCTTGGACCATACTACACGGTGTGTCCCATAGGTACACAGCGTGTTCAGGGAGAGGTGACACCGGCCCATGTTGTTAGTTACATGGCCGAGTCCCCAGGTCTCACTACACGGCGTGTCTATAATTGACACGGCGTGTTCTGTCAAGGAGTTCACCGACCCGTGTTGTTAGTTACATGGCCGGACTCCGGGTCAACACTACAGGGCATGTACAAAAATGACACGACGTGTTTTTTCCAAGCTCTTCCCTACCCCGTCTCACCACCCACATGGTTTGTGACACGGGAAGAGACTACACTGCGTGTACTCGGGGTACACGGCGTGTACTCAAAAAGTTCATTTTTCTTCCCGAACAGAAGAACACACACGGCATGTATGAGGTCCTACACGGCGTGTATTCTGGTTTTTCCAGACAGTATGACTCAGAAAATTCCCCGGAACCCAGAAAATACTGAAAAACAACACCTAAGTGTCAAATTACGACCCGTGGGGGACCATACTCCCCACGAATCAAAGTTTGAAATCTTATCTATTTTATAACCAATAAACAGTCAATGATCCACCAAATTCTGGTCAAGGGGGCCCATACTCCCCAAAAACCAATGTTTGGCATCCATTCTATAAACAAGATCAATCAAACATACCATATCACAACAGCATGATTAATTAGCACAACAACTATCACAATAACATGCAAATTCTAATGCACCTACATGGATTGAAAACTATGCATGGCATGTGATATCTAGCATGTGCCTATATGATGCATGAGAAAACATACCCTCATCTCATCGGGTTGCAACTAAATAGAACCCACAGATAGAATATAAACAGCACAATCCAAGTGCGTCACCCAACGGTGAAAACATATCAACCGGAAAATTGCAAGATCAAAAGAATGAAAGTACGAGGTAGACTAGATTTTCCCTGTACACGGGTTAGCTATGCCCGGGCACAGCTTATTACCAACTACCATTCCTTCCTATCCCTGACTATGGCTCCAAATAGTAAGTCAAAGAAAAGAAACTCCTCTGATACCACTTTTTAATGTCCCGAACCCGGGTGCCACGCAACAGGTGCCCTGAGCCCGGTTCGCCACAAGACCTCAAGAGCATTTCCCCAAATGCCAGAGGCTGCCAACTAGCAGCGAGGGCCTAGGTCTGATAGTGGGGAAACTATGCCCTCATTTGTCAAAGTGTAGCGCAGCAGAATACAAAATAAAACATACATCAAACAGCGGAAGCAGCAAACATACAAAACTGAAATAACTACAGAAGTGGATATAACCAACAGTATATAAGTGATGATGCTACATGTTAACAGTTCTATGAAAATAGCAAGAACATGTTATACATCAATACAGTACAGCAGAAAACAGAGTACAGAAAAACAAGCAAAACAGCTGGCAGCGGCATCGCGAGACTAGGCTCGGTCCCATTCCCTCTTACTCCTCAGTAACCGTCAAGTCCCTGTATAGGGACTCTTGCCCCTATCTACACATGCAGCAACGTAATCTGTTTGGGACGAAAAGCGTGACCCAAACAGGGTGTGAGAAATATATCTCTGTAGGCACCCACCAAAGGCTCGTGCCCAACTGCGTGTAAGCATGCAACAACAGTGTGAAGTAGTAAAATGCAACAAACTAAGCAGTAATCAAAAGTAACTAACTAACAGTTATATTTCCATTTTATTATTCATTTAATCATTTAACTTAGTAACATTATGTGCTCAACAACACCAAGCCCTCAGGCCAACCAGAAGCTTTCCCTCAGGCTAAAATAGTAAACCACGCCCTCAGGCTTTCCCTCAGGCCATACAGAATCTAACCAGCAGGTATTGCCCTCAGGTGTAACAGAAATTTCCCTCAGGCGTAGGAAGTGTTGCCCTCAGGCACAGAAGTCAAGCCCTCAGGCACGAAAGTTTTCCCTCAGGCGGAATAATGACAGCCCTCAGGCTAAAATAGTCATGCCCTCAGGCTAAAACAATCACGCCCTCAGGCTAAAACAGTACAGTGCCCACAGGCTAATCACAACAATTCCCTCAGGCTAAACAGGTAATCGGGCCATGCCCAACAGGTAAAGAAGCAGTAACAAGAAATTCCTCCCAAGGAAATTCTACAATTACTACCTTAAAGGCATACCCTCGGGTATCCTGGACAAATGGCTAAACAGTGAAACACACCCCGGGGGTGGTTCCGGATCCAAGCAATGATCTCAACCAACATTTTAATATCATAGTTTAATCACCTATGCAATTCTAGGCATTAAACATAGCAACGGCCTCAGCCACATGACACCCCAACAGGGGTTCGTGGCACAAAAATGCACAAAACACACAGCAGTTGGAAAACTAAACACAAAGCCACCTACCTTATACGCTAATGAATGCTATACCCGAACGCCGACTCCAGAAACGCCCAAGAATGGCGTAGATCTGATGAAGAACAACACTCATTCAAATGTAAATAACTTACGTTAGGAGAAGAATTGGCAATAATGGTACCAGGAGAGGAGAGGGCTTACCCGTGCGGTTCCAAAGAGATCGTCCGAAGCCGAATCAAATTCCAGAAGAATGCTCGGTGGTTCTTCAAAGATTCAGCCTCCTCCTTTGGCTCCAAAATGGATCAAGTGCCTCCTCTGCCAAATGAGGAGGCTACTACCTGTTTTAATCTGAAAAAACAAAGTACACGGCGTGTACTTCTGAGTACACGGTGTGTACTTCTTTCATTTAACTGTTCTTTTGGCGGCACCACCACACTATTCATCTATCGATATGAGTACACGGCATGTACTCTTAAGTACACTGCATGTATTGTCGCCCAGTTGGCGGCGACGCCACCGCCTTACTGTTTAAGCATGTCGACTGACTACACGGCGTGTAAGGTACCACTACATGGCATGTAGTCGATTCCTACACCATTCGTCGTCGGTATGGCTACATGCCCCGTATACTCATCCCAACACGGCCAAAAGTACACGGCGTGTGGATAAAGTACATGGCGTGTAGTTCCAAAATTCATGATTTTTTCCCATTTTCCATATTTTCTCAAAAACACTTAAGGAAAAGGAAAAGAAGAATCATGTACCTCTAAAATAAGAACCGGGTTCTTACATCTAGAATTTTAATAATTATATAAATATAATATAAATTCATTATTTAAAAATTTATATTAATCCATAAAAATTGGCGATAAAAAATTAATTACACTATTCATGGAGATGGTAAGTCGTATGTATGTTTCAACATTGTTTCCATTTCTTAGAAATATGGAACAAAATAATGTTAAATATTAATTCCCCATTAAATAATAATTTATATATCATATATATTCATTAAATATATACTTATTACCATCCATTTCAAAATTAAATGAAAATTCTGTCACATCGCTTCATGGAGGCGGTAGTCCATATATACGCATGAGCGATGTTATTATTCTTCAATGGATTTGAATGTAAGAAGGTAGATGTGATATTATTATTTAATAATAATATTTTTTTATAAATATCAAACGTATACTTTAAATCCATCATTATATCCATCTATGAGAGGCAGTGATGGAAAACAAATTACATTGATTCATAAGGTTGTAGTTCATTGTTCAGATGATCGATGATTTTTCATCCAATTTGATTAAAGATGATATATATATAAGTCCTAAAATTAAAATAATAACATAAAATTATAAGTATTATACTATATTTATTATTTTAATGTGATCAAATAATATTTTAAGAAGGTAGAATAAGTAATAAAATGAAAATTCATGGTTAAGAAATATACCTCTTGTTTAGAGAACCTCTTTAGGTTTATACCTAAAGAATTCCTTGGATGGTTTCATAATAAAATAATGAATCTGTGAATTTTTATTAGAAGTAAGGAATGGTTTTAGTCTGGTTTTTTTTTTAAAAAAAGGCTTTGTAAGTGTGAATAAAATAAGATAGGAGGTTCCCTTTTATATGGGACAAAGAGTGGAATGTTTGTAAATATCCGAAACTATTCAATAATGGGAAGTCACTCCCAAGACATGTGCCTCAAAAATTGATAAATAATTCATTTTATGGAATATATGGTAGATCCACAACATCATATCTAAAAAATCAAAAGGTTTTAAACATTTTATTCCCTTAACATCAATGTTTACTTAATTTTACCATTTTAGTTTTCACCAAGGTAACTAGTTTTTTTACCAAGGTAATTTATCCTTTATGCCTAAAAATAACATAATCCTTATTAGATAATCTAAACCCACTAATTATAAATATAAAAACCAATTTATCAATTAAAAATCATATATCGGTGGAATATTAATTTTAATAAAATCGTTTATAATGCCCAAAACCACATTTTAACCTTAACCATAGTAATTAATTTTTAGTATTTTTACTATTAATTATGATAAAATTTTAATTTAAAATTATTAACTAATATTAATTATTTGTATTAAAATTATTTAATCAAATATTTTAAATTCAATTCAATGAGGTGATATAATTTAATTTAAAATTAAAACAACATATGCGAAGAAAAAGAGATTTTCGAAAAAAAATCATAAGTTTAAAAAGTTTCTATATCAAAATTTAAAACAAAAATTGATTCAAATTACCTAATTTGAATTACTAATAAAATAATGGAACTAATTTTAATTTTAAACCCATTTTAAAATAAAATGTTACATTTAAATTTTTTAAACGAAAAGACAAATTTTAATAAAATTAGTATTTATCACTATTCATTAAAAAATTAAAATTTTTAGAGAATTATAATAAAAATAATTATAAGATAATTTTGAAATTTTGATTCTATAAATTAATTCCATTTTTTCAAATAAATTTTATAAAGTTGAAAAACAATTAGTGTACAAAATGTGACTAATTTTTTTTTTAGAAAAATATGTTTTTAAGTATAAAACTAGATTTATTCTTATCTCGTGCTTAGAAAAAAATATTATATGAATGATAAAACATTTTATTAAATATATAATATATAAATATAATTAATATAATTCACTGTAATAATTAATTAAGTTTAATATAAACACATTTTATGCATAAAAATTGTTTTTGAGAAAAAAAAATATTCGCTTTCAAAAGATTTTTATTTTCCTTTCTAATCTATTTATTATCAATGAATCTCTTTTATACATGTGTAAACAATATAAATTTTTATATTTAGTTTGTCTTATTCATACACACCAATTTAATTGAAATGTTGTAATAGTATACTATTTTATTGGTTAGTAAAACTTGGTGTTGAATGTAATGCATGGTATTGAAGAAATTAAATTTATTTGAAAAAAAAAATCATAAAATATTAGGGTGTTATATTCTCACCCTTTAATAAATTTAATCCTATAAATTTTAACTTGGTCTTAGTAATTAATGGTTTTATATTTTATAACATCTAATTAAGGATCCTAGACCACCCTAAGAGGGGGGGTGGATCAAGGTGTCAACTTTTTCTCTTCTTTACTGGATCGTATTCCCACATTGGAAAAAACTTGTTTAAACATGTAATATGGATATGTACATTAATTAAAACATTCACATGTATAAGCATAGCAAAATACATTTTACTTGGTTCACCACTAAGGGCTAAGTATGAGGATCATACGCTGATAGGTTCCCGGTCATACCAAATTCCACTAATCTTCAATAGCTGCGGATTATAAAGGTTTGAGCATGGTCACTTTGTCCCATTCACACTTAAATTAAAAAAGTTCAAGGATATCACACGGCTTCCCTTGACTCACTTTCGTTGATTCCCCTGGATCACTTCCTTGAGAGAGGTCTCACTCAGTTTGTCGACTTGAAGGTCGCTTCAACAGATTGGCATGAAAATTCTTTATCTCTATTCAGTACGAGACACTACTTGCATTGAAGTCATGAATTGATGATATTTTATATTCAGTTTTATCCTTTAGTGAAATTACTTAATGCAATAGAACTTATTACTTTTTTAATAGAATCACAAACTCCCTTTATGATGTTTTCATTTATGTATGTTGTCCCAGATTATTTGGATTGTATCTGATCTATGTGATACGCCTGCTGTGCATACCACACCTGGTCTGCGTACTACACCTGCTCTGCATACTGTGCCTGCTCTGTGTAACACATCTACTCCACATACTACCTTTGCTTCACATACCACCTCTGATTATCATACCACGCATGCTCTGCACACTATGCCTACTCCGCGCACCATGCTTACTCTATGTGTTGCGCTTGCTCCATGTGTCACACCTCCTCCATGCACCACCTTCAAGTACTGCCTCCTCATACAACATCTACGTACCGGATTTTCATACTTCCTTCGCATACCACCTCTACATACCACCTTGGTATTCCGTTTCTTCTTTCTAAGAACTGCTTTTTTAAATTTTGCAAATTATTTCATCTCTCACATAAATATTTTTCATACGAAAAATATCTTACATATACTGTTCCTTCCAATTTCTCAAAATGTTTTATCTTTCACGTACCACTTAATCCTATATAGAATCTCTCATACGTATCACTTTTAGACTTAGACGAGTTCTTTCACAGTGATGATATTTTCTTTTCGAATTCACTCTCTCTTAATTATGGGATTAACACTCCTTATATAGGAAAATAACTCCGCAAATGTTTCTAATACATTTCACCCAAATTTTCAATGTGGGATAATATTTACCGTGGACTATGATCCTTCTGCATACTGTGAGCCTCCACTACATACTGCGTCCCTCTGGTGAACTGAAAACCATCACCGCATACTGTGTGTCTATCAATCCACGTAATGCATCTCTTCTTCCAATGATAATCCATTCAACACACCAAAAATCCTTCTGCAGAAAACCATTTTTTGTAACACATTTCACATAATGAAACTCCTTCCATGGAGAATCATTTTCTGTACCACAACCCATTCTATAAACATTTCTGCATACCTTTCCCGCTACATTGTACGCGGTCGTGAACCATTCCCAGAACATGGTATTCAGTCCATCTTCCAAAGTACGTGGTTTGATTATTTTTCCAATTTTCATCACTGTTTTACATCTCGTTCACTCCTATGAAAAAATCCTTCCATTGTAAAAAAATCCTGATTTTGTGGTCCAACAATTTGGAAAAAAATGGCATTATCTTCTCATCTTTTTATGATCATTCTTAAATCATCAAATCTCTACATTATCCCTCATGAAATAATGCATTTCTCTTCAGGTAGGCTCTTTCTTGTTCACTTTGAACATTGAGATGTTGCATGACCACTTTATAACTCCAATCCCATCAACACTCTATGAGATGGTTTAATTTTTGTAGATAATGTATCACCTTTGATACATGTACTTTGAACATAAGATCTATTCAACAGTCATCTAAATTACCACTCTCAATAACTTTAAAGTTATTTAAAATCTCTTTCATCATTTTGATCTTTATTGACAACTGTTGCGAAAAAAATACAACCTTATACATAAGGTAGTTCCAACAATCTCCCCCTTTGTATTTTCTTGTCAATACCTTTAAGCTCGCCTCTAATGAATTTATCAATATAAAAATGAGAATATTATATATCTCTCTCTCTCCTTAATTTAATTTTAATTTTATCCCCCTTATTAAAAATAAACACAAGTTTCATGGGAAAATGATATCAATCCATACTTAAGCAATGTGTCATCAATCACTTCAATCTAAATCTACATGAGCAATTCTTGGTGTATAAAATTAGAGGATTTGATTTAAACAATAAGACTTCCCATTATTCACTGATCATGATACCTCATGAAATGATAACTCATGTACTTTTTCTTCAATGGTTATTCATTTTCATTATAGGATTAAAAAATTGAATGTAAAAGGGAATAATCAACCTGAAACTCCTACACTAACTTCAATGAATATATCAAAAATATTCAAGAGTAATTGGCAGGATAAGTGGCCTTAGGGAACTTCAATTCATCTTATTTCACTAATTAATTTAGTTCCCCCTCCCCTTTGTAAAATGATCTTCATTCTAAATAACCATGTACTAGATATTGAGAAATGACATACCTTTTCTAGTGATATGTTCTTCAAGAAATTTCTAGAGTAATTGAATTTAATACCAACTAAAGTTGATAATGCTTGAAATAATAATTCTGGAAGCTTCTTTATTTGTCTCTACCTAAAGGAAAACACTCCTCATCATCGTCATCAAGGGTAATCCTTCATTATTTTAATCCTTGAATATCAATTGATGAATCTTACAAATATTGAAACTTATTCTGCTTAGCTATCAAGAGTTAATAACATTCACTACTTCTCAGGTCCCCCCATCCCTGAGAGCATGCTTCACCTTCAATTCCCTACACTATCAGAACAAATACAATACACACATGATTAGGGTAATATGGTGTTTCCTTTTTGATTCATGAATGTGAGAAGAAAGGATTATATGGTTTTCCCAACCAAGATGTTCTATTTTTTCCATTCTTCATGCTTGCACATCTGAACATATTTTCTGATCTATGTTGATGTGACATGGCTCTCCTCACAATCTCTTATGCTTTGTGTGGAGAATTTTTCTTCTTAATAGCCATCATAAATGTTACACTCTTACTCCTTTTAAAGAATGATTCTTGATTTGTTTTTAAGGTTAGAAAAAAAAAATTCAATGTGACCAGATATCATACATCTCTCACATAGAATTTATTTAAAACATGTGTTTCCTTTGGTTTTCACTCCCTCATCATGTGAAATTTTTCATTTTTCTTTAGAAATGGCCTTTAACTTTTCATCTTAATGTTTCCTTATTCATTATAAATCTTCTGTCTAGATAACCAACATGTCATTTGTAACTTTTACAGAAGGTTTGGATCTTTGACACATGTTCATTTGAGTGGTATCCCTCTTAGTTTCTCTTTTGGTTGAATTGCCATTCAATTTCATGGATCTAAAATCTAGGGTCTTATCAGATTCCTTACTTGAGATCTTATTGGGGGAAATTTGTGTTCAAAATATTCTTCAATATTTTTTCCAAGGTAGTTTCTTCATACTTCACTGACATCGGAGGTCTTATTTTCTTATAAATAATGAATTTATGTTGAGATGGGAATGAACCTACCTTGTGACCACTTCCATTGAATAAATCAGAAATGTTATCAAGCATTCCAATATTTTTTCGGTAAACATATTTTTCTAGACCTATAAATGTTTCCTCTTCTTATCAAGATTTCTCCCCCATGAGGTAGGCTTCCTTTGTTCTTTTACATTATGAGGATTGTACCAATAGTTTAATACAGAGTGCCCAAATCTCTTGTAGCACCAACATTGACCCAAAAATCATGATTTCTTTGTATTATGTTCATGGGCCTTATTCTTTAATTTTTGTTCGCTTTGTGGATAATGGCCTTCCACATTCTTCATCCTATTAATCCTAGATATGGTGATAGGTAACTTCTCACCTTTCATCATTGATACTTTTTTTGAAATTACCTTCCAACCTGCACTACTTATGGAAACATGTTTAGAAACATGAGTGCAATATTGTTTGGTTGGTACCTTATTCCTCTCAAATACTTGTGGTATATCATCGAATGAGGTAATGATATTCTTATTACATAATGGAGTTCTTTCAACTTTAGGTTCCTCCAGTGAGCATTGAGTAGCAAGAGACACTGTTTCTTGAGATAGATCTTCAACAGATGACATGATATTCTTGTCACATGTTAAAGGTCTTTCAGCTTTAAAATCCTCTAGTAGACACTGAACACCAGTAGCAATGGATTCCTTCTTTTGTAAAGTTTCAATATGTGCCTTCTCAATATTGGTCAACTGAGATTCCAATTTTAGAATTTTCATATTGAGGACGGTCTTCTTGTTTTCAATTATGTTCATCTTCTCTTCACAAGTCTTCTTAAATATTTCAACCTCATATTCATGATTATTAACTTTGTTCTGTAAAAAAGTGTCAACTTCTCTAAACATTATTGAATTTTCTTCCAAATATAAACTCTTGACTTCAGTGCTCTTCTTCAGCTTAGTTTTAAGTGCATGGATCTTTTCTTCTATAGTATTATTGACTCCCTATTTTTCTTCAATGTCACTAATATTTTTAGTGAGCTTTAAACATTCATAAATTTTTCCTTCCAATAACATTTCCACATTATCAACTTAGCTTCCCATTCAAATGATATCAGCTTGCATACATTGAAAAATTCTACAAATAGTAGTTACTCTTTCTTCAGTAATATCATGCAGATAAGTTCTTAGTTTCTCCTGATCACTTGCGAATGAAATATAAGTGTCTTCCTTTCCTCTGGTAGAAACCTAACCCACCTGATCTTTAGTTTCCAAGTATGATATTTCTTCATTATTCGAAAAGTATAGAGAACCAAAAAAATCATCTTTTTTAGATAAGAGGGACTTCTCCAATTGTTTCTTCTCTTTATTTTTCCTGTTATTTATGGTCTTGTTGTGTATAGACTTAAGCTCAGAGATAATTAAGCTTTCATCAATATTTCTCCTCATTATTGACTCAAGAAAGAAAACTCAAATCCTCTTCTAAATAAAATTACTGAAGATTATCCAACATACATAAACATTTTTTATTCTGAATACCAATTTAAGGACCCTAGACCACCCTGAGAGGGGAGTGAATCAGGGTGTAAACTTTTTCTCTTCTTTATTGGATCTTGTTGCCACATTGGTTGGATCTTTTTTAAACATATATGATTGATACGTGAATTAGTTAAAACATTAACATGTAGAAGGACAACACAACACTTTTTACTTGTTTCACCACTAAGGGTTTCATATAAGGAGCTTACATCGATAGGTTGTCGGTCATACCAAATTCCATTAATCTTCACCAGTTATTGATTACAAAGGTTAATGAACAGTCACTCTGTCTCAGGTGAAATACCTTTAAAAAGGTTTGTGGATAGCCTACTGCTTCCCTCAGATCACTTCCGTTCACTCCCCCTGGCTCACTACCTTAAGAGAGGTCTCACTCAGTTTATCAACTTAATGGTCTCTTCAATATATTGGAATGAATATTCTTCATCTCTATTAAGTAAGAGACACTTCTTGAATCAAATTTCTGAATTGATTCCCTTTTATATTCAATTTTCTCCATTAGAGAAATTACAAAATGCACTAGAACTTCTCCTTTTTTCTAGAATCACAAACTCCTTTTATGGTGTTTTTTTCATACATTTTCCTAGATTTTGTGGACTGTATTTGGTTTTCATACCATTCCTACTCTACATACTGTGCCTGGTTTGTGTATCACACCTAGTCCGTATACCATGCTTAATCTACATACTATGCATGATCCGTGTATCACGCCTGCTCCGCGTATCACATCTTCTCCGCGTACTACCTCTGCTCCATGTATCACCTCTACTCTGCGTACCGCGCCTGCTCTGCACATTGTGCCTACTCCACACACCATTCTTTCTCTAAGAACCGTTCCTACTCTGTACACCACCTTCACATACCACCTCCACATATGGCCTCTGTGTATCGCATCTGCATACCGTCGTCGCATACAACCTTTGTATACTATATCTGCGTACTGCCTTGGCATACCATTTCTTCTTTCTGCAGACTTCTTCTTAAAATTCTATGAATTATTTCATCTCTTTTATACCACCTTTTCTTACACAAAATCTCTTTCTCATACTACTCCTTCCAATTTTGAATTTTTTTGTCTTTACCGTACCACTTCGTCCTACACAGAATCTCTCTTGCATATCACTTTCGGACTTAGCCAAGTTCTTCTATAGTGATGATATTTTCTTATTGAATTCTATCTCTCTTAATGATTGGATTAACATCCTTATATAGAAAAATAACTCCAAAAATATCACCAATCCATTTTACATGAATTTTCAATGTGTGACAATCTTCACTGTGGACTATGCTTCTTACACGCTCTATGAGACTCCACTGCGTACTGTGACCCTCCAGCGAACTGCAAACCTTCATTTCATATCGTGTGTCTGTCAGTCTACGTACTACATCTCTTCCACCAACAATGATCCATTCCGCGTACCACAACTCCTTATACGGTGAACCATTTTCGGTATCACATTATGTGTTCCACAACTCCTTCCACAGTGAACCATTTTTTGCTGCGACCCATTCTGTGGACCGTTCTATGTACCTTTCCCACTACATACATGGTCTCAAACCATTCCCAGAACAAGGTACGTAGTCCATTTTTTAAGGTACGTAGTTTTCTTCCTTTTCCAATTTCCTTCGTCGTTCCCCATCTCATTCACTCCTGTGCAGAAATTCTTCCATTACCAAAAAGAAAGTCTTGATTTTGAGGTCCAATAATTTGCAAAAAAACTGGGAAATGACACCACCTTAAATATCTACTTTGGCACGAACGCCCATGCTAATTCACTGTTATATTTCTTATTCAACAATAATCTTCTTTCATTACAAACCTTATCTGTTGTGATATATAGTATTTGATCGGTCACCTTTAGCATCGTCATATTTGTCTCGAGAAATTACTATAACTTCATTATCTTCCAGTAACATTAGACTTTCCATTCAACTCTGAAAATAACTGGCATCATCTTCTTATATTTTTATGTTCATTCTTAAATCTTTAAATCTCCACATTATCCCTCATGGAATAATTCATGTATCTTCATGTAGGCTCTTGCATGGTCACTTTGAACATTGAGATGTTACATGATCACTTTATAACTTCAATACCTTCAATACTCTCTAAGATGGTTTCCTTGTTGTGGACAATGTATCACCTTTGATACATGTACTTTGAACTTAAGATATGTTCAAAAAATTTATTAATTACCACTCTCAATAACTTTGGATTTCTATGGCATCTCCTTATTCATTCTGATCTTAATTGAAAATTGTTTCCAACAAATACAACCTTATACACATGGTGGTTATAACATCTTATTGAAAACCTACACCATAAAGAGGGTTAATAAAACATCCTCTTGAAAGTAGGTAAAGGAAAATACAAAGTTCATCTAGAATAAAAAATAACTAGATTTAAAAATAAGAGAACATTAGTGGGAAGTGAAAATATAGACATGGATAAAAATTAATATCAAATATCATTGATCATAATAAATTTAATGGTCATGATAAAGCTAATGACAAAAAAACCATAATCCAAAGAGGTTAGAAAAAAAATAATTCATCAAAATTTAATTTAATAAGAAAATATTTTCTTTTCAATGTCATTTTCCTAATGATTAGATATTCCTTTACTATCAAATATAGAGCACAAAATTTATACTTACTTTATTTATTTTCATATCATAAGTGTAATATCATCCTTTTAAGGTTCTTAAATCAATTTCTACTTCATTTCTTACTCTATGAAATGAATATGCAAGATGTATTCTCTTACACCTAAATGACTAAAATTAACTATTAATTTATCATAAGTTCCATAAAATAATAACAAGTTACAGCTCCCACCATTATAAATTAATCAAAACAAAAATGGTTAGCATAATATAATATTTTTCTCAAAATGAATAAAACTTTATATTATTAAATACAACATTAATATCTAGAGATAAAAAAATAACACCCAAAGTTCAATTTAGATCAATTGATAAATAAATAACCTAAAAATTCTCTAAAATATTCCCATCCAAGTTAGAAACCGAAAAAACTAGGAGGATTTTATCACATATTATTCTGAGAATATTTTAACATTTATCTTTAATTATCATTAGTGACACATAAATTCATATACTTAAAAATGTATATTCCTTAATCATATAATATCCAAAATATGATAATCATTTTGATAAATAATATGAAACACAATAAAGATAAATTAAAATCATATATGATTCCATAAGATAATTCAACCTTTATTCCTCATGTAAAATCCCATTATATAATGTTTCTGAAAATCAAATTTATCATTATTTATCACAACATAGAAAATAAATTTCACACTTAACAAGACATCATGTGGTCTAGTAGTAGGAATTGTACCCTTAATGTTTTTTGGTTGTGGGTTCAATCCCAAAAACATTATAATATGTGATAGGTTGTCCTTTTCACTTCAAATATATTAATATAATTCTTATAATTTCCCTCAATAAATATGATAAACATCCCTAAAACTCACCTTAATCATCAAATATCATATAAACCCTAAAGGTGACCAATAAATTTAAACTTATTAAAAGAGAAATCTCTCCCAAATAATGTTTTATGTTGAACTTAAGTGTTACATATATTTTATCCCAATAAATCTTCTCCCAAAATGTCATTAATCATATTAAAATTCCACCACTTGAAACCTCAAAATTGGTTTTTAAAACTATGAACTTATGATCAAACATAAAATCATAAAAATATGATGATAACGATAACTCTTAAGTTAATATTAAATGAATATATATATTCTTCATAAATTAGCATAATCCTTATATGTATCGTGATTCTTATAACCAAAATACAACTGGTAAAAAAATATTTTTACAACATATTTCATGAATCCCAATATATAAATACATCAACACTTTCACTTAAATGGTGTATATAAAATAGGTCCTTCTATGTACTTTTATATAACTCACGGATTAAATAAATGGCTTGTATAATACCCATATTACCTACACATAATACACTAAAATCCTTGGAAATTCATTGCTCTCTAACCTTTATTTCTACACAGAAAACCTATTCCCCTTCCTTTGACACATTCTCCTTGATTCTTCTTCATATATTCCTAACATTTAGGAAAATTAATCTTCTTTCCTCTATGGTCAACACAAAATACCATCTTTCTCTTATTAAGTGTGTTAGGAAGCTCACCCATGTTGAGATTATTAATCATATATTGAGATATCTTGAAGGAAATACTCTCAATATCTTTCTCTAATATCATCATCCAATTTGGATTTTCATAATCACTATATTTTTTTATGCATTTATTTTTAACAGGATTCTTCCTGGTTCTAACCATTGAATAAAACCAAAAAAAACTTTTTATAAGAAACAATAATCATATTGGGTAACCACATATTCATTTAAAAGATATCAAAATAATTACAACTAATTTTCAATATATTACAACTTATGTTTAACCTAGGCCGGTCATGGTCATTATCTATTCAAATTTTGCAAGATGGATTATAATGAGTTTTTGAATTTTCAAAACATACCCCCTAAGAGTGTCAAACTAAGTGGGAATTAAGGCCCTTTTTCATACACCAGGTGATGATGGAGTCATACCCCAGTGAACCCTTTCAAAATGTATTACCCCTAAGTATAATTGTTCCAAATACACATCCACTTTTTGGATCTATATACGGATGTAATTTATAAGAAACCACTAACTATATACTTTAACAAAATTATAATAAATTTTCTTATACTTGTTTTATCCCTAGGGTTATCACTAATGTTTTATCATCCTAGTTCATCATGGTTATATACACCTTTCTTTAAAACCAAATATAATGGTATATAAATATTAATCGTGTTATATAATTGACACCTATCAAAGAAATCCATGGGAGGATACACCTCATAGGTGGTAATCTTACCACCATCCATAGTGGTGGCCCTTACCTCGTGAATCCCTTTGGTGTAGATCCATGCTTCACCCAACTTACACACATGAGTGTTCCTAAGGATTATATTCCTTATTTTATCTAATACCATATATAGTGAACCATACATTTTTTATACTAATATTACATATTTTTAGATAATTATTTATTACATAACATAACGATCCATTCCAAAATCATACAGGTTTTTTATCTTTGAAAACATAGACATGTAAATAAATGGATCTTATGTGAACTACATCATCTCCCAAAAAGTTCTTAATAACTAACACCCTTTATAGACATATCATACGTAATACATTTATTTAAATCTTGGGGAATGGAAACATAAGAAATGGTGAGCTCATAATCTCAATAAGGGTAAAAAAGGTAGACATTAACATAACATGGGCATAAAGGTATGAGAATATGAGAATAACATTTGAAAACCATACCCTTCAAGTTATATATCATAATATTGAGTCCTAGAATACACTTTTGTGGTCCATAATACATAAATCATTAAGGAATCAATGAAAATGATCCATGAGAGCATAATGTTGGTATAATACATTGATTTTTGGCATACACGTAAGCATAGATATTCTTTGGTAAAGATTACCCACAAAAAAATCATAACACATTAGGATTGATCTAACCACTTGTGTACCTATTTCAGGATTGGGATAATATCTCATGTACCCTCTTTTTTGGAATTTGGATAACCTCTCATGTACCCTTCTTTTTGGTCTTTGTATAACATCCCATGTACCCTTATTTTTTGGCTTGGGATAATATCCCATGCACCCTTTGATCTCAAAGAACATGAACCATTACCCAATTCATTTGAGGGATATATAATTCCAATAATATCCCTAGAATAATTAAAATCATACATATGTGTTCCATAAAATCATTCGTCAAATTATAACCCGTTAAAATGAAATGGATTTCAAAAACATTTTATCTTAGCATAATCCATGGGAAAGAACCTGGTTTCAAAAAAAAATTCATCATAATCATAAAACATATAGATATAGGATGAGGATTTAATTTTTAGATAATATCACTAGTAAATATTATGCCAATTATTATAGTAAATTGGACACTTGAATATTTTTTTATTGGTTGATAAACCATGATCTATACTGTGAACCAATTTATAGGTTTGTTAAACATTTTTTTAGTATTGGTGAGGTGATATAGATTAGTTATTATCTTTATCAGTTCTAATTACACAATATTTTTTGTGATTAGTGGCTTCATAGGTTCACACATGAGTGTCCACATTAACAAAAAAATAGTAACATTATATTTTCATAGTCTAAACCACCACATATCGACGTTACATTCCTCGATCATCAGGGATCAATGACAAGTGATAAGTGTATAAGAATTTTTTGGGAAATAATTCATCTTTTTTTATTGTTTCAAAATATGTAATACTAAATAGAGAGAGATAATTAAAAAATAAATAGACTCACCATTAAACTACACAACTCATTTTTCCAATGTGGGACACGATCACTCTATATTTTGATGGAGTTAAACTCCACTAATCTAGCCCAATGATAGTCCACTGAATATTCAAGAAGCTCTGCTTACATACCTACTTATAACACCAATTGAAAATATTATATTTTATGTGGTACATGTATCATGTGAATGGTGTGAGTAAAATAAAAATTTAGGAACCACCAATAGAACTCATCTCTAAAAGAAGAATATTCAATTTTATACATGTACGCACATCTAAAAAATTTATAAATTTAACCATTTAAAAGTTTAAATATTCTAAAAAAAATAGAATGTTAGGGATTACCTAAGAATAAATCATTGGAAAAATATTCCTATAATACCACATAGATTAGTCAAACATAATGCATAATAAAATGACCTCTTCACCACCAGGAGGATCTATGCCTAATTTGAGCCTAGTCGTGGATTATAGGGTGATAGGAACTGAAGAATAACTATATAAGGGAGATATATATATATATATAGGTACACACACATGTTTTCAATCATCTTACGGGAGGTGATGTATATCATGTTAGAAACACACATTTTTTAATATAGATATACTTTTATAAAAGGGGAAATATTTATATATAAATAAAAATTCTCTCTAGGAGGGAAATGAACTCTTATAGCAGTAATGTTCCACCTCTTAAATTGATTGAGGAACCTATATAACAAATCATAAAATAGTATAATTAGGGATACTAACCTCGTGGAGGGATACCACTATGTACATTTATAAAATCAATAATTAACTATTATAACTACCTCACATATTTATTAATTAGTACTATTTAACTTAATAAATTACCTCAGATAAATTTATAACTCATTATAGGGAAATTGAATGGTATAATGAAATTGATTTAAAAATAAAAGATTGGGAAATTATTTTAACCCCATTTTATGTTATACATGGAACATTTCCATTAACCTGATATCTTTTCAATCCTATCTATAATAAAAAATAATAAATAAATGTAAGTATTTATTAACCTCTATCAATAAGAAAAAATACATTAAGATTATTATTTTTTAAAATTACCCTTCATTTAAATCAAACAAGAATCAAATTAGCCAACCCATATGTATAATTAATCTCAAATATTACTTAACCACAAATTTAAACACTAAAATATATGGAAAATAAAACCCAAAACAATCCATAGAATTTGGAGGTCACTATCTTAATTACCTAACCATAAGGACCCCATCATATATGGGTCTCAAATTAAAAGATAATAATGAAACAAAGTAGTAAATAAAAAACTCCAAGGAGAAATAAAATAAACAACAAAAAACAATTTTTCCAAAGGATATTTCCATACAAGAAAGCTATTGTGAAAATTATCATTTATAAATTACAACGCATAATAAAGAATTAAAGGATGATGAATTTAAATAATAGTAGAAAACAAATAACATAAAATCTAAACCATATTGTCGATGAATTTATATGCTAAATGTTTATTAAAAGTCACCTATTATGGTAGCATTATTGAACTCTCATACATGAGTTGGCTCAATTTCCCACACTTATAGGAGATAGGGGTTATATATAAAACAATTTAATTTTTTAACTATTTATTATTTTGTAGAAATTTGTCATTATTAATAGAATAAATCATCACTATCTAGTCTTCCAAACCCAACCACTTTATCAGCTTTTTTGAATCCTCTTAATCAATATCAAGGGTTTATTCGCTGAAATATTATTCAAGAAAGTATTCTAAAAAAAGGAATAATTTACCCTATTAAAATTTCAAAACATAATATTTTAGGAACAAATAATTGATACTAAAAAATATATCAATAAAAACATTACTTAATATGAAAATGAAAAATTATATGAGAAATACATAAATAAAAAATTTGTATTCATGGCGAGATAACTGTAAACACCGTCAAAAAATATTTTAAAAAAATTAAAAAAAATATACATTTCACCTATGATTCTAGACATGCCCAATATTTTTTTAAGATTTATCCCCAAATTATAAATTCATATAATACACCAAAATAATATGGTATATCATATATTAAAAGAAAATTCCTAGAAACTTTAAGTTAAATTTTCGTAATTAATTTCATCTAAATTGTAAAGTAAAATATCTATAAATTACACACAAAAATCCACCTAACACTACCACATATAAATCCCTTAATTATTATCAAAAAATTAATAATTAATTTTATCTAAAAAATACATAAAATAATCCATTGATCAACTGAGCATTATCAAAAAATGATTAATGTAGTTAAATCCACAATACATTACCACATCTAGTCGTTAGATAAAAATATTATTTTTAATAAAAAATGATTTCAAAATTCTATAGTGGAATCACAAATTAAAATCCCTATCCCATGGATAACATTTAGTGAATATATACGGATCATTGGAACACATAAGTAATAGGAAATACTTACCTTGATTTTGGGGCACAAATTATCACTAAAACCATGGATAAAATGGGGGTGGGGAGTAAAGAAGGATATAAATGAGAGTCTCTCTCAAATATTGTGGACCGTTGAGTATCTTGTTATATCCACTAGACCCCAAGAAGAGTGGCCCACATATTTTGGTATGCCACTAGAAATCTAGTTTCCTATAAATATTTTTCTTATGGGGTTATTGAAAATTGAATCACTCCCAGTTCATTCAAAATGAAAATAAATTTCTTCTACCATATATCTCTAATCATATCACTATCTCCAAATGCTCTAATTTAACTTCCTAAAACACAAACAAAATAAACCCTTAATCAGTAAAAACCAAATAATTCAAACAATTTTGGATTTCATCCATTAAATTTGTAAAGTGAAATATAAATTCACATTTAATTTAATGTATAAAATGATGTGTTATTAAGAAATCCCAATAACTACACCTTTCTTCCCTGAAATAGAATTCTAATATATCATATGAAATTTAAGAAATGTCTCATTCAAGAAATTACTATTAATACAATAAATCTTATATAAAAGTACTCTTAATGATTTTAATTCAAAACTTTCATAATCATAATTCACTACACAATACCCAAAATTCAAATTCCGAAAATATAGATAACACAATTAATATTACAAAAATACTGAAAATGATTTTATTACTTTTTATATAGTGAGACACTATATAATAATTACCAATGATTTATCATTAAATAATCTAAACTAAATTTCCAAATTAACCATTACCCATAATCAATTTAATCATCTTCTATAATAAATTAGTTTTTAGTATAATATTTTTATTCATAATTTACTTCTAAAATTCATTATTTTACAAAACCAACCATTAATTATAAATAATATTTTCATAAAAACATATATTAAATTACGTCATAATAAAAGAAAATTTCTATAATTACTTTTCAATTTAAAAATTCCACTGCAAAAAATATCCTTATTTTCAAAATAAAAAAAATATCAAAACATTTTAAACATTAGATTTTCAAAAACATCTCTTGAAATATTTAACATCATAGAATACAAAATAGAAATAATAATATCATTCAAATGTGATTTTCTTTTGTTAACTATGTTAGTAGAATCATATTATGTATCAAATAATTATATAAGATGATATAAAAATAGTTCTTTATGAATTAAAGAAAACTAACTCTCAGCTAATCCCAATGAAATATCTTATATCCTGCCATTTTTTACATAGGTTTCCTAGGAAAAAAATCCCCGATATAGTTAATATTACCAAAATAAACTCTAAAAAATCAATGGTATCATTAGATTCCATCATAAATGGCTTAATAAATATTATTTATGAGTTATTTATCAACTCAAAAACAATTATATCTCCTGGTAATAAAATCCTAGAAACCACAAACACCACTTTTGGTGGTAGATTTTAATGACCCGAACTAGCTCTTATATTGACCCTATCTAGATCACAGTATCCTAGGGTAACATCCCTAATCACCACATATTGGGAATACAGTATGGGTTATAAAGTATTCATTTTTTGAATTTAATAAAATATTTTGTTGTTATAATAGGTTATTATGATATTTCTCTGAAAATATGGTATGACTCAAATATATGAATGAAATTCATAAAATATATATAAAATAAAATAATGGGAACATGTTATACATATATGATGATATAAAAAATCATATATATATATATATAGTTTTAATTCCCCAGAAATCCAACCATAAGTAATACAGATCACACATAAAACACTAAAAAAATATACTTGGAAGTATTTTAAATAGATTCTTTTATGAAATTTGGGCAATAAAAATACATGTTTTAATGGAGTCATTAATTTCAACTCCTACCTCATTCATGTCTATCTAACATCCAAGTATCTATCCTCATAGTCCTTCTTATACCAGAAAATTACTCATTTAAAATAATTACTGCATTGAGGTGCACATGTAGGGTGTGAATAAAATGAACCAGTTGGAACATACAAAAAACCTCAACTCCCATCGATGAATATCAAGTGTATGTTTATGAAAATTCCTTTGGGATTTATATATTTACTAATTTATCAGTTGAAAATAATAAAACAAGTATTTCATGATAAGTATCACCCAAAGATAAATCAAGATATAATAATACTCATCATACACCATAAAGAAGAGTTCTACCAAATAAACTATATAATGAGACATATACTAGTAGGAGGATCCATATTTTCTATGATAGTATTTAAAGAATGAAAGATGGTAGAAACAAGACACCCGATTTATTAAAGAAATAACCATATATTAATATACATAAACAAAAATTTTCTCATATGGAAGAAATAATATAATGTAATAAATTTATATCCATGTATATAAACATAATATTATAAGAGTTAAAGGATATATGTATATACACACACACACACAAACATCATCTATAAGTGGGATATAAATTCATAAAAAGGAAATGGTATACCTCACTAATGGATAAGGTAACTAGTAAACAAATATAATAATAATTATGACATAAATTCAAACATGATGGTGGGATAACACTCATCCCATTAGTATAATAAAAATTAAAAAAAAACAAGATCACATAATTACATATTTATATTATTTTACTCAAGGAATTACATAAAATTTAATTACATCACAAAAAAATAAAAATCAATTATTTTAACAATTTCATTTTAAAAAAGATCAATTTATGGAGTTTAAAAAAAATACATTTTCATTAAAACTAAATGTTTTATTTCACCTAATATCTCTTATAATATAATATATTTATCAAATAAAATAATATAGGGTTCTCACTATTCATTAACCCTAGTCACTAAAAGAAATCCATCAAGACTATTCTTTTCTCAACTTTATACTCACCAAAATTTAACATGAATCATGTTATTTATCCGATATGTAACCTTACTCATCAAACTAAATTGAAAATCTCCAAACATATACTATGAAATTTTTAAAACACATAAACACACATTTCTAAAACTATTATGGTCTCTAACCCAATCACCCAACTGAAATGATAATTTTGTATATGGGTATCCTTAAAATATATCATAATGGAAGTAAAAAATGTAAATAGATAAAGTATATAATGAAAAAAAGTATAATTTCATAGTACACAAATACATATACAATTAATAATGAATAATCACATTTATGATGTTTAAAGGTATGATAGACCATATATGGATAGATAATAGAAACATGAATATAAAGTAAATGAATTAAATTGTTTATATTTATTTAAAAGATTTAAATTAATTATTTGAATTCTCGTAATATGATAACATTTTAGAGATTTCATATATGACTTTCCCTTATTATATAAACATATAGGATAAGGGTTTTCATAAAAGACTATTTTATTTTAACAAATTATTAGTTTATGGAAAATTATATTAATATTAAGTGAATATCATAATTATAAAATCCACCAAACAAATCCAATAAATTATCAACAATGAACTGACTTATTCAAAGGTTAAGGGCTTTTTATTAACTTGTAATTCAGAAATTTTTTACCTAAAATGGAATTATTTACATGTGTAAAATATTAAATCCAGTTATTTTTTAGGATATTATTTATAGGGACCCAATCCTTTTTTATATATCCTTATATGATTTTAAGCATAATTATACATCAGAGTACAAGCCAAGGATCGTTAAGTCTAGTGTTTTGGAATACTAGTTACATAAAACATAAAACAAGGGGCTAAAAAAACTTCTTTATATAATCTATATAAAGATATCATAACTTCTTTTAAGCCCTTACATCATCATAGGGTACCCAGGGGAACACATGAACAAAGGGATGAGCTGAAAAGCCCAGTAAGGGAATGAAAAAAAGGATGCATCTTAAGCACATGAGTTAGGAGATGTGACATAATGATATCCAAAGCATGGAAAATATGAAATCATGTCATATAATAATGGGATAATAAAAACATGGAATTATATAAATGTGGCAGAATCATAAAACATTTATTTGGTATGGGTCAAGGCTAACCTCCAATCATGTCTACCATTTTAGTACAGGTCAAGGCTACCCGCCAACCCTGTTTCACATCGCATCTCATGAGACTAAAGCTTACCCAATGCATTGGAGTGCTATCTAGTCACACCCATATCAACATTTTAATGAATATTCTTGAAGCATAAATAATCTTTCTACATAAATAATTATACATAATCAACCATACATAAACATAAGGGTACCCATGGAAATAATTAAGTACCACAACCATGACAAAAATCATAACCAATGGGTGTATCATGAAAGTGTCCATGAAAAAAAGGGATTAGAAAATAAAAGGACGTTAATAATATAAAATAGGCATATAACATCATAAGTGGTGTCAAATAGATGTGACAACATATAATAAATTCATTTGAGTAACATTATCATTAAAACATTTTCGTGCGGTTTTAAAGAAAATGCTATAGAGATTTTAAAATAGAAAAGAGGAAAATCATTTATATAAAACCATAATTGAAAAAAGTAGTTTTTTATAATAATAATATTGATTTTATAAATACAATGGTGTCTTTAAAATAGAGTATAGAGTTCACTTGAAATTTGGTAATAATTTGGGAAGTTCCCTTAAAAGAGGTTTTCTTATCGGAAAGTTCTAAGGAAGAAATCTTTTAAAAACATGTATATCCCCAAAATAGATTGATGAATGGGTCATCATAAATGAATTTTTTTAAAACTACACATAATTTTTAATATTTTTATAAAAATATAAGATAACTCCATTTTGATATAAATATTAATAAGGCAACCCAAAGGAATAAAAAAGGTTCTGGTAGAATTCCTTACGGTTTTATCGGCATGGGGTCAGGTGTACCTAAGAGGGATTGATGAGAGAGAGGATGGGTTTCTCATCACTAATAAAACATTAGGACAGTATGGGGGAGGTGTGAAAACATACCCCATCATTTTTTATTACCCATAAAAAGGCACATCATAGAGGACAATCTTGATTAATAGAGAAATGGAGAGGATCCCTTACCTTAAATTTGGTGGCGTTCTCCACTTGTTATTAATGACCAGAATAAACAACTTTGGTTTATTAATTAATATATACCTAAAATTTTATATATTAAATTGATTTATTATAACCCTTTTTAGTTCATTAAATGCCTTTTTGATAAATTATATGGTTCAATTTCATTGTCCGGGATCATTTGTTTACTTGGTTTTAAAAAACCTGTTCACTTATATTCATGTTTGGATAAACATGGAAGATGGAAGTGGTTGTCTAGAAATGAATTTATACGATATTAGTGAACATACTGAAGATTAAATTGTTTTAAATTTAATTTGGTTACTTATAGTGACGTTGAAATATTATATATAAAACATTGGTGACAACCGCTTTGGTTAATCAGGGGGTTTGATTACAAAGAACATATTTTGCTTTATAAATTAATACCATTAGTACAAAAGGATTACAGAACCATAAAAACGAAATATTACATATCTAATAATCTTGTTCAACCATAACACAAATGGGTTCATGACAATAATTAAATATGATAATATAAATTGATAAATTGTTGTCCTTGAATGTGCTAAATTAGCACATCAAAAAAGGTGCTTTCATTTCTTTCAAATAAAAGGTGGTGAAAGGAGAGAAGATAATTAAATATTTCATTAGCCTAAGAAATATATGTTACATTTATGTTATTGGATTTATCATACTATTTGGGTGAATGGATGTGAGGAAAGAAACAAAAGGAAAAGAACTTAAAAGAAATGGAGGAATTAGAAAGAGGAATTTTCCTCTAGAGACTTCCTCCTTTGAAAAACTCTTAAGGGGAGAGGTTTTGGTATTTTGAAGAGGCTAGGAGATTTTGGATGTTGGGAGGATATTGGGTAGAGATTTTGGTAGAATATTTCCAAGGCACAAGTCTTGATAGTAGTGAAGAGAAGAGGGAGTGAGGGGGGTTTTATAGCGGAGGAGATGAGGGTTTTCCTAATTTTTTAATCATTGGTTTATTATTTCTTCACAAGAAAAGAAATAGTAAGTATTACATGACCAAGAACAGTAATATATGAATGTGACTTCGAACCAAAGGACATTTACATCATCCATGACTCAAGCATGATGCATAAATTAAGGTTTTAGAATTTATTGTGAATTATCGGATTTTACTATTCATCAAAATTTCAAGTATTTTATAAAAGTCTCAAAAAATCACACTAACCATTTTTCAACATGTAGAATCCAAAAAATGAAGTCCATTTTTCAAAAATAATTCTCTAAATTTTATTATTTTAATATTTAATTAAAATCCTAATTTATTATCACAAACCAATTTTAAAACATTCATTAACTTATTCTAAAATATAGGTATATCATACTTTCAACTTAAATATTTTTTATATATTATCATAGGTAAGGTTAATATTAATTATGGTATATCCCTATTTATAAGGGTATGTTACTATTTATAAGGTTAGGTTACTATTCACCAAAAATTATGTTTTTCTTATCAGACTCCAAATAACTTACTGATCGCAATTGTGTATGTCAAATATTCAAAATTCTAAACAAAGAAGTGACAAACTTATGTTTAAAGGTCACTTTTCACTTATTAGTTCATTATTTTGTGTTTTCATGTGATTTTATGACATATTTATAATAAAGTAATATCTATTTATAAAAAATTGGGTCATTACATTCTTCCCCCCTTATGAAATTTCTCCCTCAAAATTTAGTTTTACATTCTAAGACAGAATAAGGTGTGGGTACTTTTCCTTCATTTCTTCCTCCAGTTCCCATGTTTCCTCTTCATGCTTATGGTTTCATCATAGTACCTTGACCAGATGAGTAGTCTTGTTGTGTAGAAATTTTTCTCTACGATCCAAGATCTTCACTGGCTTCTCCTCATAGGAAAGATCATCCTTCAACTATACCACCTCTGAAGAGAGTACATGTGAAGGGTCTGATATGTACTTCCTTAAGAGGGATACATGAAAGACATCGTGTACGTTTATCCTGGTAGGTGGAAGTTCTAGTCGATAGGCCATAGCTCCAAGTTGATCAAGGATCTTGAAGGGGCTGATGTACCTGGGACTTAACTTCCCTTTCTTTCCGAACCTCATGACCTTCTTCCATAGAGATATGCATAGAAATACCATATCTACAACTTTGAACTCAAGGTCTCATCGACGGTTATCTGCATAACTCTTATATCAACTTTGGGCTTCCTTGATATGATGTTGAATTGTTTTCACCTTCTCCACCATTTCTTCGACCATTTCATGTCCTAGCAGCTTACGCTCACTGAATTCATCCCAACATGTCAGTGTTCAGCACCTTTTCCCATAAAGGGAGTTATATGGTTCCATTCAGATGCTCGAGTGGAAACTGTTGTTTTAGGATAATTCAAGAAGTGGGAGATATTGGTACCATCCTCCATTGAATTTCATAGAACACTCTCTCAACATGTCTTCTAGTGTTTTAATAGTTTTCTCAGACTGGCCATTAGTTTGAGGATGATAGGCCATAATGAAGTTCAATTCAATGCTCAGAGCATGCTGGATACTTTTCCAAAACCTCAAGGTAAATCTCGGATCACGAATGGATATAATAGATAGTGGTACTCCATGGATAGTTACCACTTCTTTGATGTAAATCCGTTCAAGTTTATCCAATGAGAAGTCCTCTCAAACCATGATAAAGTGAGTTGTCTTTGTAAGACAATCCATGATGACCCATATAGAATTATATCCTTTGGATATCCTTGGAGTTCTAGTGACAAGTTCCATGGTAATGTTCTCCCACTTCTATGCTGGTATGGGTAGTTGTTGCATCATCCCCTTAGACTTTTTTCTCTCAGCCTTCACTTTCTGACATACCAGGCACTTTGATGTATATTCAGCAATCTCTCATTTCATATTATCCCACCAAAAGCGTTCCTGGAGATCTCGATACATCTTTGTGCTCCCTAGAAGGATAGAGAATGTCGATCTATGTAAATCATTCAATATATCCTTATTTATCTCTAGATCGGATGGTACAAATAATCGTGTAACAAATCTTACAAATTCTTCCTCATAAATTTTGAAATCATAGGATTCCCCATTTTTAACAGCTTACACCCTTTTCTGAATTTCCACATCATGTCTTTGAGCACACCTTATTTACTCCAAGATGGATTGTTGAGTAATCATTTGTGAAAGGATTGATGATGTTACTCCCTTAATGATTCTCATTTCCATCCTTTGAAAATCTAAGAAGATCAGATCCATTTTAATTCTCGTCATCGATGAAGATGCAGGATCCCTTCTATTTAGAGCATCTGTCACCTTGTTTACCTTACCGAGATGGTAGTGGATTGAGCAGTCAGAATAATTAATGAGCTCTATCCATCTTTGCTGGTGCATATTAATCTCATTTTGTGTGAATAAATATTTGAGACTCTTGTGGTCAATATATATCTCACACTTCTCCCCACAGAGATAATGTCTCCATATTTTCAACGCAAAGATCACAACAACCACCTCCAGATCATGTGTAGGATTATTTCACTCATGGATTTTCAGCTACCTTGAGGCATAGGCTATTGCTTTATCTTTTTTCATTATCACACATCCTAATCCTTTCTTACAAGTATCACTATACAGCACAAATAATTCTCCACTTATAGAGAGTGTGAGTACTGACATAGTGATTAGCCTCTTTTTCAACTCCTTGAAACAGTCTTTGCATTCCTGAGTCTAGAAAAACATTACTCCCTTCTATGTTAGCTTCTTCATTGGGTTTGTAATCGTGAAAAGTACTTCCCAAATCATATATAATACATAGTTAGACCCAGAAAGCTACGAATCTTCGTTACAGAAGTTGGATTGGGCCACTCTTCAATTTCCTTTATCTTGGAAGGGTCTACAGATATCCCTTTACTGGTGATAACATGTCCCAAGAATGATACTTCCTTTATCCAGAACTCACATTTACTGTACTTTTCATACAACTTATCCCTTCTCAAAGTCTTTAACACAGTATTCAAATTCTCCACATATTCCTCCTTTCTCTTGGAGTATATCATAATATCATCAATAAATACTACCACAAATTTTTTAGGGTAATCTCTAAAGACTCTATTCATTAAATCCATGAAAAATTTTAGAGAATTAGTTAGTTTTAAGATCATCACTATGAACTCATAGTGTCCATACCTCGTTCGAAATGTAGTCTTGGGAATATCTTCTTCATTCACCTTTAATTGGTGATATCCCGACCGAAGGTCCACCTTAGAGAAATAAAGGGCCCCAAGAAGCTGATCAAACAAGTCATCTATCTGTGGAAGGGGATACTTGTTCTTTATTGTTATTTTATTGAGCTGACAATAATCAATGTAGAGGTGCATTGATCCATACTTATTCTTGATTAAGAGGATTGGAACACCCCACGGTGAAGCACTCGGGCATATAAAACCCTTCTCGATATTCTCTTATAAATTCCTCTTCAACTCTTCCATATCTATGGTGGACATTCTATAAGGTGTATTTGAGATAGGAAGAGATATAGGGGTAAGTTAAATTGAGAACTCAACCTCTCAGTTAAGAGGAATACTAGGAAACTATTCAATAAATACATCAGTGTAATCCATCACAATGGGCATGTCTTCAATCATGATTCTCTCCTTTGTCTCAATCATTTGAGCTAGATATGCTTTCTCATAAGTTAGAAAAATCCACACTTGAGACGATGATTATAAAGGAGACTCATCTTCCTCCTTACACTTTTAAGGAATCATAGGATGCTTCGAGATGTGAAAAGTGATCTCCCATTCCCAATAATTGATGTTTTCTTTATATAAAGATATCCAATCCATTCCCATGATAGTGTCAAACTCTACTAAAGGAAGTATAAAAAGATTTGATGGGAGGTTCAGTCAACAAACATTAACCAGGGAGGAGTTGTAAACCATGGATGCAATGATTTCCCCATTCATTGTTCTCACAGATAACTTTTCCTCTAAATTGTGAGGTGGTGTTTGAATAGTTCTACTAAACTTGAAAGATATGAAAGAATGTGTAGAGCCAGAATCAAATAGTATGTTCACTATTCTTGAATGAATAACTAGCATAAAAGTTTCCACATCATTGTCAAGCTCCACCTTAGAAGTAGTGATAGAATAAGACCTTCCTTGTTTCCTTGGAGTTTGTTGTTGATTTCCTCTGACAACTCTCAGCTTAGGGTAATTGTTTTCATAATTCCCATGCTCCTTACAGTTGTAACACTACACTGTAGGCTGAGTTTTGACTTGAACCTTCCTTTCTTCTTCTGCATTGGTGGGATTCTTCATATCTCGATGGCAGTTCTTCTCCAGATGACCAAACATTCGACATTTGAAGCAATTCTTGGATCCCTTCAGACAGTTACCAGGATGCTTCTTCCCATAATTTTTGCAAGGGGAAAATTCGGGCTTCTTTCTATTATGGTATTTAGTTGATGGAGCACCCATGTTGTTCTCCATTTTCCGCTTCTTATCACCAGTCCCATGAGACCACTAAGAGTCTCCAATATCAATTTCAACCTTGATGGAGCAATAGACAATCTCCTCAAAACTATTGAAGTATCGAATCACCAACACTTTTCGTAGACTTGGCTTTAGTCCTCTAAAGAAGTGATCCACCTTGATTTCGATGTTCATGAAAAATCTAGAGGCATACCTTGAAAGACTTTTAATGTTTGATTCATACACCCCAATGGACTCATCTTCCCTCTGCTTGAGTCCGAGGAACTATCATTCTATCTTGAGACAGAGGGTTCGAGGAAAATATTTGTTTAAAACATCCTCTTGAATTACTCCCAACCGATGGAATAAATTTCCATTTGGGAATTTTTATTCTTGATTAGTGTCCACCACTGATCAGCTTCCCCATCAAAATGATAGACTTCTAGAACAACCTTCTCTTCTTCTAAGAACTGGATGATAGAGAATATCTTTTAAAGGGAGTTGATACATTGTTCCACGTGGAGGGGATCAGAAAATCCGCTGAACATGGGAGGCATTTTCCACATGAAGGATTCTACGTAAAAATGCTCTTTCCATGGAGGAGGAGGGTCTTCCACATGATTCAAGTTATTATTCATAACTCAAACTAGTTGAACAAGTACTTACATAAAGTTTTGAGCACCCTCTCCTGTCATATCAAGCATATCATTAGGGAAATCTGCACATTGCTTATCACATAGGTTGTTAGAATGTGTTCATCTATTTCCCACCATTAAATAAAAAAATAATGTATAATTAGAGGTCTTGAATACTTATCTATTGATCCTAAAAAAGGAAACTTTGAACATAAAAGGGAAAACTTATAAAGAAGAAGTATATCCTAACTTGTGATAACTCGGGTTTAAATCTAGGTTATCCTTGATATATTTCTTAACTTATATTCTTATGGGATTTTTTTATTATTTCTTCCTCAATAATGGTTTATACCAATCTCATGAATCTACCAAAGCATATCCATTGGGAGTGTCATAACCAAGAGTGCAGCAAGACCCATTTTCATGTACCAAGATACCTCAGGTCAAGCCCTAAACTACGTATCAGAGTTTTTACTCCTAGGTACATCTGTTCTAGAGCTGCCTCTACCTGCTTGTATCTATACAGGGATGTATTTTTTTTATAAACCACTTACTCAATACTCACCAAAATTTATGAATGTTTTCTTATAATTAGTCTCATTCTTAAGGTTCTCATTAAGGTACTCTATTCCTAATCTCCAAAAATAACTATACCATCCTCTGATACCAACTATAGTGACCCAATACTTTTTCATATATCATTACATGATTTTAAGCATAATTATACATCATAGTACAAAAAAAATTATCATTAAGTCTAGTGTCTTGTAAGAAAAGGTACATAAAACATAAAACAAGGGAATAAAAAACACTTCTTTGTTTAATCTCCATAAATATCTCCTAACTTTCTTTGAGACCTTACATCTGCATAGGGTACCCTAGGTAACACATTAACAAAGGTATGAGCTGAAAAGCCTAGTAAGGTAATTAATGTAAGGATACATCTTAAGCACATGAGTTAGGAGGCATGACATAATGATATTCAAAGCATGGAACATATGAAATCATATCATATAAGAATGGAATCATATAAACATGGAATCATATAAATATGGAAAAATCATAAAACATTTCTTTGGTATGGTTTAAGGCTAACCACCAATCCCACTTCCCATTTTAGTATGGTTCAAGGCTAACCGTGAACCCCGTTTCACATCGCATCTCATAAGACTTAACCTTACCCAATGCATTGGAGCACTATATGGGCACACCCATCTCAAAATTTTCATGAATAGTCTTACCACATAAATGATATTTCCACATAAATAATCATACATAAAAAACCATACATAAACATAAGGTACCCGTGGAAAGAATTAGGTACCACAATCGTGACAAAAATCATAACCAATGGGTGTATGATAAAAGTGTCCATGAACAAAAGAGATTAGAACATACATTGAAGTTAATAAGGTAAAATAATCATATAACATTATAAGTGGTGTCAAACAAATGTGAAAACATATAATAAATGCATTTGAGTAACATTAGCATTAAAAAAATTGTGTTGTTTTAAAGAAAATGCTATAGAGATTTTAAAATAGAAAAGAGGAAAATATTTTATATAAAACCAGAATTGAAAAAGTAGGTTTTCATAATAATAATACTGATTTTATAATTAAAATTATGGATTTAAAACATAGGGTAGAGTTCACTTGAAATTGGGTAACAATTTGGGAAGTTCCCTTAAAAGAGGATTGCTTATCCGAAAGTTCTAAGGAGGAAGTCTTTTAAAACATGTATATCCCCAAAATAGAGTGATTAAAGGGTCATCATAAATTAATTTTTTAAAAATAAACATAATTTATTATATTTATATAAATAGATAAGATAAATCTGTTTTGATATAAATAAAGATAAGGAAACCAGAAAGAACAAAGAAGGTTCGGGTAGAATTCGTTACGGTTTTATCGGCACGATGTCTGGTGTACCTAAGAGGGATTGATGAGAGAGAGGAGGGGTTTATAATCACTTATGAAACATGAGGGAAGTATGGGGGAGGTAAAGAAACATACCCCATAATTTTTTATTACACATAAAAAGGCATAGCATAGATGATAATCTTGATTAAGAGAGAAATAGAGAGGATCCCTTACCTTAAATCTGGTGGTGTTCTCCACTTGTTATTAATGACCTGAATAAACAAATTAGGTTTATTAATTAATAAATAAAGAACATGTTATATATTTAAATGATTTATTATAACCATTTTTAGTTCAATAAATTCCTTTTTGATTAATTATAAGGTTCAATTTCATTGTTTGGGCTAGCTTGTTTACATGGTTTTAAAAGATCGGTTCACTTATATTCATGTTCGGATAAACATGGAAGATGGAAGTGGTTTTCTAGAAATGAAGTTATATGCTATTAGTAAACATACAAGATATTACATGGTTTTAAATTTAATTTGGTTACTTATATTGAAGTCTAAATTTTCTATATAAAACTTTAGTGATAACTGTTTTGGTTAATCGGGGGGGTTTGATTACAAAGAACATGTTTTTCTTTATATCTTAATACCATTAGTACAAAAGGATTTCAGAACCATAAAAATGATATATTACATATATAATAATCTTTTTCAAACATAACACAAATGCTTTCATGACCAGAATTAAATATGATAATAGAAATTGATAAACCTTTGTCTATAAATGTGCTAAATTTGCACATCTCAAATGGTGCTTTCATTTCTTTCAAATAAAAGGTGGGGAAAGAAGAGAAGATAATTAAATATACCATTATCATAAAAAATTTCCAGTACATGTATCTTATAGGAGTTATCATTCTATTTGGGTGAATGGAAGTGAGGAAAGAAACAAAAAGAAAAGAACTTAAAAGAAATGAAGGAATTGGAAAGAGGAGTTTACCTCTTGAGACTTCTTCCTTTGAAAACCTCTTAAGGGGAGAGGTTTTGGTATTTTGAAGAAGCTAGGAGATTTTTGACATGGGGGGGATATTGGGGAGAGATTTGGGTAGATCATTGTCAAGGCACAAGTCATGATAGTAGTGAAGAGTAGAGGGAGTGAGGGGGGTTATAGTGGAGGAGGGGAGGGTTTTCGTAATTTTTTTAATCATTAGTTTATTATTTATTCACAATACAAGGAATAGTAAGTATTCCATAACCAATAACAGTAATAAATGCATGTGACTTCTAACCAAAGGCCATTTACATCATCCATTACTCAAGCATGATGTAGAAATTAAGGTTTTTACATTTATTGTGAATTATCGGATTTTACTATTCATCAAAATATTTAAGTATTTTAGAAAAATCACAAAAATTCATCCTAACCATTTTTCATCATGTAGAATCCAAAAATGAATTCCATTTTTCAAAATTAATTCTCTAAATATGATTATTTTAATATTTAATTAAAATTATAATTTATTATCAAAAACCAATTTTAAAACATTCATTTACTTATTCTAAAATTTAGGTATATCATACTTTCAACTTGAATATTATTTATATATTATCATAGGTAAGTTTACTATTCATTAGGCTATACCACTATTCATAAGGGTATGTTACTATTCATAAGGGTTGGTAACTATTCACTAAAAATTATGTTTTTCTTATCGGACTCCAAATAACTTACTGATCGCAACCGTGTATGTTATATTTTCAAAATTCCAAACACAGAAGTAAAAAAATTTTGTTTAAAGGTAACTTAGCACTTAGTAGTTCATTATGTGTTATTTTCATGTGATTTTCTGACATATTTATAAGAAATTAATTTCTGTTTATAAAACATTGGGTCATTGTATTATTAATATTGAATAATATAATACTAAAAACATAACTTATGATTAAATCCTATATCATATAATAAATACATAAATAAAAAAATTCATTAAAGGTGATATAACAATTAAAATATCTATTAGATTTACATTTAACTATATTAATCAAATAAACATTTCAATTGAGATGATATAAAACCTAAATTCATAATTTAAATGTTAACACTCTAGGAATATTGGATGTATCATATAAAATAAAAAAATTAAACTATTCTTGGACATATCGTAATAAAAAAATAAAATTAAGTAAGGTTATTGCATATAAAAAATATCCATTTATCATTAAAAATTATTATATAAATTTTACAATTATGTTGGAATTAATATACAAGGTAGATCAATGGAATAACCCAATTAATAAAAAGGGGTTGAAAATAACAATCTTAATATTGTGTTTGTGATCTCACCATAACATAGAAACTAAAAAGAATATTATTTGAATCTATATGAAAAACACACACAATTAATTTTAAGAAAATACTAAACTAAGACATATATAGAAAGCCCTATTTATCCGCCCAAAACTCACATAAAAACCCTATGATTTATGACCTTTTATTAAATAATTTCTTTCTATAAACTATGAAATGATTGAAAACCCCCATTTTGATAATATTCATAAATAAAATAAATAAAATAGAGAAATAAACCATCTAAGAGATCCTATAGTTCATAAAACACCAAATACCTTTAAATTAAGATTGATTCCACCATACTCTAATGGAATTAAAAATTTGAATCCCTAGGCCAAAGTCCAAAATCAATTATTAGAAATGAAAGAGGAGAATATAAGAGGAAATATAAATATTTTACATTATTTTGTGAGAAAATGTATCTTTGAACATCATAAATAAAATATAGGTATGTGAGGGTAGAAGTAGTGAAATGTGGATGTCTCACCCTCTACAATAAATTCAAAAGTAATTTAACTTTGATGGGGTTTTTTAAATTAAAAAATAAAAAAATAAAAAAAAATTATTTTAGAAAAAAACAACTAGTCTCCATTATGATTTTAGAAGCCTCCATCAGGGTTCCTATGGAAAAATGAGTCTATGGTTCCATAGATAGTCCTTTAATAGTGTGGAACGCTACTTTTTAATGGTCATTAGAAATTTTGTGGCTTCCATTAGGGTTATAATGTGTTTAAAATATATGAAATCACCCTCTAGGTTCCCATTTCATGATGAAATATCTTCCATTTGACTTCATTAATCATCTAAATATCTTTATTTACTAACATTATGCTTCCTTAAAAATTATCACTCTCTCAATCAAAAACCTAAAATATAAAAAAGCTCACATTTTTACCCTTTTTTATATTTTCATAAAAAATTTAATAAGATTAGTGAGAACCATAAAAATACTCTTATTAAATCTCAAATCATCATATAATGCGACCAAGAATAGATTGAAAATTTCCTATTTAAAAACAAAACCTCATAGAAAAAACCAATAAAAACTCTAAAACTACATGGTAAGAATTGGTAAATCCCTTTTTTAGTCTAGGAAATTTGGGTGGCCAAATAGTTAATGTCACACAACATGAACCAAGTGACACCTTAGGAACCCACATAATGGCTCAAGATGTGAGTTCCATTAATAAACTGATTGATTGAAGGTTCCACCACTTATAAATATAATTAATCTAGAGAGAATAGAAGATTTCCAATAGTCAAACCAAAAATACCATTTTCATATAGGAATAAAATAAAAATTGAACCCTCTAAAAATGTTCTAAAATGATCCACTATCTTTATTAAATGAGAAATCACATCTAAAAGAAGAAAAATATATTCTACAACATTTTTTGAGTTTGGGAAAACATCATATTAAATCATCATTCCCAAGATCAACTAGAAATCCATCCTCCTTTAATTGGAACCCAATCATTACCCATCTCAATCATAGTAATAATATTATATTAATGAATCTAAAACAATACATCCTCTCTAAAGATAAACTATATAAAACTTTATAGAGAAAAGAACACCATCCCAATCTATTATAGGTAGAGGAAAATAATGAAGTACCCTAATATTGTGACTAAACTATAGTAGAAATAGATAGAGTATATTAAAATATTGATGTAAGAGAGACCATCTGGGGTAATGAAAAACATAGAAAAATAAAATCCAAACCATCAGAGTAATGACACAAAAGGATCACTAGTAAAATATTTTTGACCAGTACACCACTAACCTTAGTGAACCACTAAGGTTCACCACCACCCTCCATCAAAGATACCCCTATATTATCAACCATATCCCTCCCTATTGGAACCAAGGCTACTCATTTATAATAATGGTGGTTGGTTTGTTTTTTTGTTAATCTACACATGGAATACAAGGTAGTTTGTAATGAATAGGTTCATACATTTGAGGCTAAAAATGGTATTGAAGGTGGCGCAGTTTTTCAATGTTTTCCAAATTTTTGGGCCACAAAAATAAATAGTTTGGTAATAGTTCATAGAAATAGTTTGTGGTGAAGTTGTGCGGTACGCGGTGAAGGCGTACGATACACGGTGAAGGTGTGTGGTACGTGTTGAAGGTGTGAAGTATTTGGTGAAGGCATGCAGTACACTTAATAGTGCGCAGAATAGAAAATAGTTTACATTTTTGGTATGTGGTGAAGGAATTTGGTACGTGAAATGATGTAGAAAATAGTTCACAGTGATGGTATGCGGTGAAGAGAGGCAGTACGTGGACTGACAGACATACGGTGCATAGAAGGATAACGGTACGCGATAAAGGTTCACAGTTCATAGGATTGTAGTATGCGGTGGAGGATAACAGTACGCAGATAGAGTTCAGTTTATAGTGAAGATTTTCCCACATTGAATATTTGGATAAATCGGATTACCAAAATTTGTGGAGTTATATGCCTATTTAAGGATCAGTAATCCCCTTTGTTGAAGGGTGATATTAGAGATTAATATTTTTGGAAGAAATTTGGTGAAGTCTGAAGTGGTATGCAGAGGAGAAGATAGTACACTGAGAGAATCATCTGTATAGGGAAAAAAGTTTGGGGAAGAGAGTATTGTTCACACTAGAATCTCTTGTAGTACGTGATTGAGAAAGGCAGTATACAGAGCAGGACCATACGTAGAGGAGTGGAAAAATATGCGGAGTAGGGTAGTACAAGGAGAAGGACAGTTCATGGAGGAGTTGGATGGTATGCATAAACAGATGGGCATTACGCGAAAACAACTAGACGGTACACAGAAATAATGGCGATATGCAAAAATAGCAACGGTATGCAGAAATAGCAGCAGTACACATAACACCCATGGAAGCATGAAAATTGACCAAATCAGTTTGAAAAATTAATTTCCATAACATATCAGTGTACAAGAAAATAAATTACATATGTAGGTGATTACGGGACTTCAACATAGGATCCATTTATAGTTTATGGTTCATGATCTAATGCTAAACCATTGAAGTGAGATTCAAGTTGTTATACTGAGTGAAGATTCTTCCAACGCAATGAGAAAGGGGTAGTTAGCAGAAGTGATCTGAGGGACACAGTATGCTATCCCTAAAAACTTGTAAAGGTAGTTCTCCTAGCATAGAGTGACTTTTCTAAACTCTTATAATCCACATCTTGTGAATATTAGTGGTTTTTGGTATGACCGACACACTATCAACATATTCTCCTTAGACATATCCCTCAGTGGTGAACTAAGTAAAATTGTTGTGTCATTGTATTACATGTGATTGTTTATTTTCTTCACTTCCTCTTCGGACAGGTATAATTGGTTCCTACCAATATGGGAACAAGATCCATCAGTTTGAAAGAAATATTTAACACCATGATTCACCCCTCCCCTATCAAGGTGTTCTGGGGTCCTTCAAGTGGTATCAGAGGCAGGTTACTAGTGTGGAATCCGTCTATCATGGAGAATCCATTCAATGTTAGGGGAGTTCCCCTCTTTTATGGAAGTAATTTTCAAATATGGAAAAACAAGATGATATATCACATAAGATCTCATGAAATGGAAATCTTATTTTATACTGCATAGGGAATACAATTCATTGGTCCTATGGGACTATCGATGACAGATACAGATAGGAAATTCCATGATGCTGATGAAAAAACACATAATGCTTTCACTACGGCACTTTCTGATCATATTTATCTAAAGTTGATGAGTTTCACATCTACCAAGTCAATGTGGGATAAACTGGAGAATATTTATATAAGAGATAGAAAATTGTAGTAAGAAAAACTTAAAATACTAAAAAAAAGGTTTGATTATCTGAAGATGAACCCTGATGAGAATTCAGACTCCTTTTTCAATAAAATTACTAAAATTGTAGGAGTAATATGAGGTCTGGGTGAAGAAATAAAATACATTGACATAGTGAGTAAAATATTGAGAAGACTTCCACCACTTTACAATGAAAAGGTGTCAACCCTTGAGGAAAGATATATCTCTAAACTGTCAGTGAATGATCTTCTGAGAAATCTATCAGCTTATGAAATTAGAATCAATCTAAAAGAATCTATGACTTTTGTGAGCAATGAAATGGAACTCAAATCCATGGACAAACAAAAAGTTTCAAGAGATATCATTGGTGAAGATAATGGGGAAAACAAAACTCTTTATCTCATTTCAATGAAACTCTGGAAGGGAATAGGCAAATTTGAAGGCAAGCTACCTCTGGCTTGTTTTCATTGTGGAAGATTTTGTCACATTGCCTCTCAGTGATCGCGATAGTTTGATGATTAAGAGAGAAAAGTTGAAAACATAGATAATCCTTGAAAAAGATTATTCAAAAGGGGAAAGTTCAAATTTTAAAATAAAGCATAGAATAAGAGTATTGTATGTGAGGTGGAAGATGATGATAATGAATTCTGTGAGGAATAAGAACCAGAATTTAAGACTAGAAACCATGCCTCCAAGATGGATACCATTGAAAAGTCAGAACCATTGATAGATAAAGATAGAGATAATCAGTTGACTACTAATTTCTATCCTAAGATAAAACTTAAGGATTATTTTGGTAATTTTAAGATTAAATTTAATAGATGTAATAATTGTAAAGAAATGGTGGAGGAATCATTAGAATATATTGATTAACTGGAAGAAGAAATTGAATGACTAAAAGAATTGGTGAATGTAAAATCATCATCCCTTAAAAGCACCGATGATTTTGTGGAACTAAAACTTAGAATTGAAGAAAAAGAAAAGTTCATCAATGACCTTACCTCGAGACTGTAGGAGAAGTCCAAGACATTTGAGGGACTCAAAGATTAAGTTTTTACTCTGATAAGTAAACCTGAAATTGAATTAATTTCAAAATAATCAAAGAAGAAAATACAATTTGGAAGGTTCTTGGATACTAAGATACTAAAGAGAGAAAAACATGGTTCTGATAGAGTTGAAAATATCTTGAGTGATCAAAGACCCACAATCTTGGGAAATAGTGGAATTGTTTGTTATTCTGAAACATCAAATGCTATAAATAAAGTTATTCATAATAAAGGAATGATAAAAGTTGTTCATGTTGAAAAGCCACTAAAAGTGCTGAAAAGGAAATCCTTATATCAAACTGAAAGGGGAACTAAAAGATTATCCTCATGTTTTTAGAAATGATAGGAAGTCAAACTATTTTCCAAAGGAAGAAGGCATGGGGGTAATATAATTGAGAAGACATTTCCTTTCATGAAGTGTCATTTGTGTGGATATCTAGGCCATACCATGTCATACTACGAAGAGTCAAGGAGCTGTATGAATGGGGAAGAGTTAGGAGTTCAAAAAAGGAGAACATATGCATATCCTACTTCTTATAGAAGAAATAATTTCTATGTATATTGTTTTCACTATTATAACTTAGGAGATAAAGCTATGTATTGAAGGAAAATGTATAACAGAAGAAATTCATTCAAGGCTTAGAGATGATTCAATACTCATTTACTAGATAGTGTTTCTATTTCCAATAGGTTTTCTCCTCTAGAAAAATAATTTGAATATGAAGAACCCACTTACATGGAAGATAGAATTAAAATACCATCAGTATCCTATGATCAATCCAATATCTCATGGGAAAACAAAGAGGAAAATTGAAAATTCTAATTTTACAGAATTATCCCTCAAAGCTACAAATAATAACATAACATGGATTCTTGATATAGGATGTTCATCCCAGATGATGGGTAATGCAGACCTATTAACAAATGTCAAGAAAAAGGTCGATGGAATATTGAGGTTCAGTAGTGATGGTGCTTTGAAGATAAAAGGAAGTGGAAGTAATTAGCTAGCTAATGTAGAGCTGAAGAAAACTGAAGTACAATATGTGGACGGTCTATGTCATAATCTTCTTAGTGTGATTCAACTCTATGACTTAGGTCTTATTGTGACATTCAATCAGAATGGTTATACTATAAGAGGAAAGTCTGGGAATTCTCTCAGGAAAGTCTATAGAACAAAAAGAAACTTATATGAGGTTTACAGCAAAGAGAACATTTTCTACCTAACAATTGGAGAGGAAAACAACTTATGGCATCGAATATTGGGTCACATCAATCATAAATACATAGAAAAGATATCTAAACCGATTATAGTTATGGATATCCCTAATCTGAAGCATGAATATGAAAATACATGTGATGCTTGAATATGAGGGAAACTGTTCTACAGTTCCTACTAGACAAAGAAGAAAAGAGCATAAAATCTTCTTGACTTCATCCATGCATATGTATGTAGCCTGATAAATGTTTCTAGAACACATGTAGAGAGGTACTTTGTTCTTTTCATATATGATAAAGTAGAATGTCATGTGGGGTCATTATACACAGGAAGCGACAAGTGCTTGATTTCATGAAAACCTAACGACGAATTTCCAAGAATGATACTAGACAGAAGATCAAAGTCCCACGGTCTAACAATAGAGGGTAATACACATCCATTGAATATGAAAATTACCTAGAGAATCACGGAATACAACATTAAGTGTTGGTTGTGAGAACTCCCTAGAAAAATGGAGTTATTGAGCACATGAATTGATAGGTAAACAATATGGCCAGAACTATTCAGATTGAGAGTAGTATTCCTCGACATTACTGGAAATAGGTAGTACAAGATGTAGTGTATTTTCAAAATCAAATAGGGCTATATATGGGTGAAAAAAAGAAACCATATGAATTGCGGCATGGATGGAATCCCTATTTGAAATATTTTAGTGTTTTAAAAATAAAATGTTTTATCTAAAACAAAGAAGTAAATCAAGGTAAGTATGGAGACAATGAATATGAAAGAATAATTATTAGATACTCAATGGATACAAGTGTTTCAATAACCACTTGAAAAGAATTGTTGAAAGTAGTGATGTAAAGATCATTGAAGAGAAAAACCTAAGTGCTTCAAGGAATTATTATGCTGATGTGATATAAGATGAGGAAGAATGTGAACATGGAACAAATGCTAATATATATATAGAGGAAGGTGTGAAAAACTATTAGGATTCACATCATGACATTGACTCTAAAGAAGATTCAGAAGAGGAATCCATAACTAGAGAGAATTTGGTCGAACCCCAAAGATGAAATCGATAAGCAGATATTGGTCAGTCCAATATTATCAGGGATCATAATGAACCTACAAAGATAATGAAAATGATTAATAATGCACAATATGCATTTTTATCAATTATGGAACAATTCTTATTTGAAGAGACTACAAATGATGAGTCATGGGTGAAATAAATGAATAAACAGTTAGACAAGATTGACAAAAATCAGACATGGGATCTTGTTAAAAGACATGAAGATCATAATGTGATTGGTAAAAAGTGTATTTTGAATAAACAAATTTGAAAAACATGGAAATGTGATCAGAAAAAAGGTGTGATTGTTCTATAAAGGATATTCAAAATTCGAATGCATTGATGTTGAGGAGAAATTTTCTCCCATAGCGAGACTGGAGTCAATCAAGCTATTTCTTTCCATGGAAATTAGAAAAGGTAATGAAGTAAATCAAATAGATGTCAAGACATCATTAATAAATGGATTATTGGAAGTAGAAGGCTACATTGAACAACCTGCATGGTTCTTTCTTGACAATGATGAACTGAAGGTTTGAAAATTAAAGAAATCTCTTTATGGCCTCAAACAGGCACCATGGGCATGGTACTCTCGGTTGGACTCTTATCTAAGAAATATTGAATTTAAAAGAGGATTGGATCACAATCTCTATATTAAGAACTCTGAATAGGACTAGTTCATGGTATTGGTATATATGGATGATATTATTTTTGGTTGAAGAAAACATGGATAAGTGGGTGAATTTTCTAGTCACATGAAATCAGAATTTGAAATGTCCATGATTGGTGAAATTTCCAACTTTTTAGGGTTTCAGGTTCTTCACAAGAAGGATTACACTTTCATTTCTCAATAAAATTATATAAGATTTCTACTGAAGAAATTCAATATGCATGGTTCCAAAGCAATGTCGACTCTGATTATAGTCAGATCCAAGCCTATAAAGCTTGAGGAAGGGAATTCTGTGGATCCCACCATATACAGAAGAATCATTTGAAGCCTACTTCACTTGGCGGTAACATGGATAGATATTTTCTTTGCAACTTTCCTTGTGGACCAATTTCAAATTAATCTTAAGGAAAAATATATGGAGGAAGTGAAAAGAATCATGAGATAAATTCAAGGTACACATAATGTTGGGCTATAATTTGTTGCAGGAAGAGATAATAAACTATCAGCATTTTATGATGTGGACTGAGCTGGAGATGTAGTATACAGAAATTCTACAAGTTGTGGTGCATTCTATATAGGGAAGAATTGTGTGGGCTAGTTAAGAAAGAAATAGGAAAGTACTTCACTTATTACTGGTGAAGCTGAATATATATTTTCTACCAAGGAATGCACTCAGTTACTTTGGATAAAGAAGAAAATGAGTGCCATAAGTGATGGGGAGAAACAACCAATGGTGGTTTACTATGATAACAATAGTGAAATTGATCTTATGAATAATCATATTCATCATTCTCGTACGAAACATATTGTTATCAGATATCACTTCATCAGGGAAAAAGTTGAACAAGGATTGATCAAAATAGACTATGTGGGAACTGATGGGAAAGTGGCTGACATTATGACCATGCCACTGTCAGTGGTTGTGTTTGAGAAACATCAGTTAAACCTCGGTGTTCATCCACATCCTAGTGTATAAGAAGGTTACAAGATTCCCCTCTCCCCAGTTTTTTAAACTTTTTTTAATCTATTTTTGGAAATGATGCAGGTTTATAGGGGAGATACGATCTAGGGGGAGAATGTTTTTACTCCACACATCAAGATTTGATTCATTGGGTTTATTTCCAATTGGGGAGAATGGATAAATTCATTGGAGAGTTTTCTATTTATTTTTGGTTACGGGAATGATGGAGAATAGAAAAATCAATAAATGAAACTATGATAGAGAAAATAAAATGATGATAACTCAATTCATGTGATTAAAACTCAATTAATGTCCTCTATCTTGTTTTATACACTGAAAATTACTCACGTAGACTTAGATTGATGGATGAGTTGTTTCTTGAAGGTTCATGTTTTCATCGTGGTTGGTGCATCGGTGAATTTATCTGGAAATTGCCAACAAACCCAAAGGAGGAGATTTTTGGAACCAAGGCTACTCGTTCCTAATAATGGAGGTTGGTTTTTGTTTGTTGTTAGTCTTCACATAGATGACTAGAGAGTTTTCAAAGCATAGGGTCATATGTTTGAGGCTGAAAGATGTATTTAAGGTGGCATAATTTCCTAGTGTTTTCCAAATTTTTGAACCTCAGAAATCGAGAGTTTGGTAATGGTTTACAGCAATGGTGCATGGTGAAGGTGTGCGGTACGGGGTGAAGGAGTTTGGTATGCGGTGAAGGTGTGTGGTACGTAGTGAAGGCACATGGTATGTGGTGAAGGCATGTAGTTTACAGTGAAGGTGTGAGGTACATGGAATGGTGTGAAGAACTAAAAACAATTCGTAGCAACAGTATGCTGTAAAGGCATGTGGTACGTGAAATGATGCGAATAATGGTTTCTAGCTATGGTACATGGTGAAGAGATGCAGTATGTAGACCAAAAGACATACAGTACACAGAAGGATAATGTTACGTGATAAAGGTTCACAGTTAAAAATATTATAGTATGATGTGGAGGCTAATAGTACACTGATAGAGTTCAGTTTATAGTGAAGATTATCCCACATTGAAAATTTGGGTAAATTAGATTACCGAAATTTGCAGAGTTATGTGCCTATTTAAAGATAAGTAATCTCCTTTGTTGAGGGAAGATATTGGAGAGTAAAATTTCGGGAAGATGTTATGTGGCGAGAATCATCTGCATAAGGAAAACAAAGGAGAAGATGTTATGTGGCGAGAATCATCTGCATAAGGAAAACAATTTGCAGAAGTGAGCACGGTTCGCGCAGGAAGCTCTTGCAGTACACGACCGAGTAAAGAAGTACATGGAGTAGGACGGTATGCAGAGGAGTAGAGTAGTATGTTGAGTATGGTAGTACGTGGAGGATTTGGACGGTATGTGGAAATAGCTAGATGGTACGTCGAAATAGCTAGATGGTATGCAGAAATAGCAGCAGTATGTGAAAACAACAGCAGTATGCAGAAATAGCAGAAGTACGCAGAACACCCAACGCAGCCTGAAAATTGAGAAAATCAGTTTTCAAAATTAACTTCCATAACATATAATTTTACATGGAAATAAATTACATTTGTAGGTGATTATGGGACTTTAACAGAGCGTCCATTTATAGTTTAAGATGCATGATCTAATGTTAAACCATTGAAGCGACCTTCAAGCCATTAAATTGAGTGAAGATTATTCTAGTGCAGTGAGTAAGGGGGAGTCAGTGGAAGTGATATGAGGGGCATACTGTGATATCCCTAAAACCTTGTAAAGGCAGTGTGCCTGGAAAAGAGTGACTGTGCTAATCTCTTGCAATCCAAAACTTGTAAAGATTAGTGGTTTTTTTTATGACTGAAACACTATCAGAGTATGTTCCTTGGGCATATACCTTAGTGTTGAACCAAGTAAAATGGATGTTTTATTACTTTTAATGTGATTGTTTATTTTCTACACTTACTCCTCAGACGGGTTTAACAGGTTCCAACCAATATGGTAACAAGATCCATCAGTTTAAAATAAAAAGTTGACACCCTGATTCACCCTTCCCCTCTAAGGGTGTTCTGGGGTCCTTCACCCCCCCCCCCCCACCCCTCATCACCACAAAAAAAACCTATATAATTAAAAAATATATATCAATCCACCCTTAAGGTAATAGAAAAAAACTCTACCACAAAAGGACTTGGAGAAAAGTAAATATCAAGAATATGTAGGAATATAGATACATGATAGATACACATTAGAAGATATAGTAAAAGTAAACACACCCCTTGGGAGAAACCAGAGGATAGATAATAATGATAACTTATATGATAACACCAAAATATTTACTAAAAAATGATTATAGATAATAATAGATGAGGAATAAGGAATCATTTCCTAAAGAAAAAACACTAGAATAAAAACTTTTGACCTAATCTCCCAAATTAATTCCACCATTGAAAATAAAAAATGATACAAGATAATGAAACAAATATGTATATATATATATATATATATCATAAAACATCCCCACCAATAAACATTTCATTAGACACCACCAACAAGCCATGATTCTTGTGGTTTAGAAAAAGGAATAATCACTTATTATGGATGATAATCCCACAACACTGAAACCCAAGGGGAGCTAAAAAATACCCCACTTTGATACATTGAGATCCACTATATTGGTATGGGATGGAAACTAATTGAAAACACATAGAATATATAATAATGGATGGAAAATTTATAACCAAAAATCTTTGAGATTAAAAGAAAACCAATAGTAGAGGGCCAGAGTGCTAAAAAAATAAAAAACACCTAAATATGGATCCAGTATAAAAGGATAGAGAAATATAAGTGATTTATAGACAGAATAAAAATAATAATAATATAAGGAGGAATTGGAATGAAATGATAGACATTATAGAAGTAAAAGAATATATATGTCTATTATAGGAAGAATAAGGGACTCAATCTTTGGTTGAGATAAGAAAATGGACTTTAGATAAAGAGTCCATCCTCTCAATTTTAACCACGAAATTTCAAAAATAAAATCTAATTTCATCATTAATTTAATGAATAAATAATGGGTTATTATATATAAATTTTGTGAGATTACGTGAGAATGAATATGGAATATATGTGTGTTACATATAAACAGTCACAAATGTGAGATTTTCATTTAGGAGGGGCTTATAGAAAGTGTGTATTTTTTTATTACAAAATTTATGGTAATTATGATAATATATAGTGGTTAATTTGTAAATATTTAAAATATATAAGGTAATGGTACTACATGGTTTTTTAAAAAACATCATGCCAATTTTCATGTCATATCACCTCAAGATTATGAAACTGGTCTATAGTGGTATTCTAGAATTATATTTTTCCTAATTTCCTTATTAATCATATATTTATTTATAGATGTTATGATTATATACAAACTGAATTTCTATATTTTTTGTATAGGATTCATTTTCAAACACATTTATTATTTATGTTTGGATATTTTTCTTTTTTCAACTAAAATCATAAAATATAGAAAGAATATTTTGACCTAGATTTAATTTTTTTTATTGGAAAAAATGTTTTAACTATGGGGAAAATGTAGTAACCTATATTTTTTTCATGGAATAAAATATTTGAAGGTGGGGAGGATGTAATAACTTAGTTTCTTTCTAAAAATAACATAGTTTGAACTTCTAATTTGATATCCACTTTCATTCCCCTATATTAATTGATATACATATTTATTTAATTTTATTCCTTGTTAAATTCTATGAGTATCATCAAAACATGGAAAAGAAATAGTCATATTGGTATCTCTGGTTTACTAATAGTTTAAATATAATTTTATCATATATGATATATTGAATTTGGAAATGATCTTTGTTTTTAAAATAGGATATAAAGTTATTTTTGTGGGGATAGATTATTTTTGATTTAATACAATTGGAATTTATTCATTGATGTTTTAAAAATCTAATAATTATTAAATTTTTAAAAATACTTATTTATAGTGGTTTTGAATTGAATATTACCTTCTTATTATCTCTAATTTTCTCTATGTGGAATCCACTATTTGAAGGAAAAACAATGGGTATTATATGGGAGAACTTTTGGGAACTAATAAGAGATATTATTCATTGATTATAACCTTATACCTACTAAATATATTTACATTAATTTATTTACTTATAGAATTATATTTATGTTACACTTTTTTAATTCCTCAATCTATTATATATCAATATGATTATTTTAACTGGAATAATTAATAGAAATAATAATTATAAACAATAAAACAAAAAATAAATTTCTATAATTAGTGATAATTTCTTATGAGATCTAAATTCTCACTAGATTCTTAAGGCTTTAAACTAAAATTAACACCAAAAAATTTTAGTTTTTGTATCCTTACAATGATTTTAATACAAGGGGAAAATAATTTTAAATATCCAACATATGGTTCTACAGATATTTTAGAGAAAAGGTTTAAATTTATTTTCATTAAAGTGAGATAAAATTTCACCGTGATTAAATCAAGAAATATAAAATTTATAAAATTTAGGGTACTAATGAAAAAAAATATAATCCTATATGAATTATATATAATAGAATGTTGATAATTTATTGGTCTAGTCTCAAAAAAATAGTATTATTCAATTTTACTTTAACAATCTCACAAACTACAGAGATTTTTGATTTATTATAGAGGATAAAGATATAGATCATGTTTAACTTAGTCTGCACCAGCATTTTGATAATATTATGTCTCCTTATATTCTAAATAATTTTTTAGGTAAATAAAATAAATAATAAATAAAATCCTTGCCAATTAGTGATGCATAAATATTGTAATGCATGACCTTTTATGAGGTGAGTAGTATATTTTACGATTATATATATATATATATATATATATATATATCCATGTGTGTTTTTTTAATTATTATATTTATATATAAGTACATATATTTTAATTTTAAAAAAATATATTTAAAACAATATTAATTTTTGGGGCCTCACAACCCCCCCCCCCCCCAATAATATATATATTATTATATTATATATATATATTTGAAAAAATATATTACATTTAATTTATTCAGAGTACATTCAACATTGATAAATATTCAATTACCATTATTTTTTCATATACATCATGATGATTAAGTTTTCAATATTATTTGAGATCATTTAAATAGTTCTTATATATTTTTAAATATTATAAAATAATAATTTTTTATAATGAATCCTAAAGAAATATTTGATAATTTCATTTTGTATATTATTTTTTGTAAAAAAATCTTATATTCAGTTATTTACATCTTTTAGGAAACTAAATATTATAAACTATGATTTTGAACATCAATATGTCTAAATTTTGTTCAATGAAAGTTATATAAACAACAATGCATAAAGATATCTTAGTAGGATGCAATATCATGGGTAATTCTCTAATTAACCTTGATATAAATGATTCTATATAGTTGTTGGATGGTTCTTCTTTCTTGTAGTGTAGGGTGTTTGTGGTCTTGAACTTTTTGTCTATTGGGGCTATTTTTCTTATCTAAGTCAGTGATGTCATGATGGGTTTCTCCTCAGCCCTTAAAAGAAGATTATTCTCAATAAAAAATTAATTTTCAGTCAAATTATTCTATATACACTTTAGCAATAAATCATGATGAAATATTGATGGTGACATACCCAATGGACAGTACAGACACAACTGTGTGGGGGAGTGAATATAGTACTATCAAATTTTTTCTAATTCTAACTACATCGTTAAACTTTCTACCCTTATTTTATTTAAACCTATATATCCAGATAATACTTATATATCTACTCTATTTAACTAAATATGCAACACCACATGTAGTAATGAATGAAATTAAATATGGCAAGTGGTATGTGAAACTTTTTTCCCCTCCTAGGAAACCTACTCCTTATCACACTTGGGATATCTAAGGTATGAATTATATACTAGAAAATTATAATAATTACAAGTGGATATGGATAGTAAAAATCCTAAAACAAAATCAAATCATGTTATAGATTTTTTATCACTATATTGCATAGGTGAATTCATCTGATCCCATAGGTTCATTATACTTTCATCCCATGAGTTGTTTTCCCATCTTCCTTATCATGAATTAAATCATATATATTCACTGTGTTTCTATATACTAATAAACATTTATCTTCTTCCTTTCCTCATAGTGACTAAAACTTCCAAAATTTCTTAAAGCATAACTCAGGATACATGAACTTTGGTAGTCTACTCAGCTAATAATTCTTATGAATATGTTCAGTGGATTCTCATAACTCGCTTCTCAAGAACATATCTCATATCCAAGAATATATTTTTCCTAGATTTTATGCACTTGAACAGAGTCTCAAAATCCTCCCTGATGAGTAAAATTAAGCACATTGGTCTTTTATTTCTCACTCAATTCTTCCTTACTATAGGTTGCAGCAGCTTTTACCTTTTTTATCTTCTTCATCATCATCTTTAGTAGTAAGTTCTATCAGCATCTCCTAGTTTTCACTCTGTAGTAGTTGTAGTTTTTATTTATTTTTCAATTTTTTTATCCTTGAACTTATCAACGCATTATTTATATAGGTGTCCATATTAATGGAACATTTTATTTTTCTTCCTTGTTTTGTTGGTCAAGGATAGTGTAACTTCATGGAAGGGGGTGATGCATCATTCTCAACTTATTTCACTATTTCATTTTATAGAGGGGGTGACGAGACTTTAACTAATTCTATTCTTGAAATTTTCATTCCTTTAGAAACTAATGGTCATGTTTAGACATGTAGGTCATGTTTCTTTAAGGCATATTTACCTCTGTGCATGTAACAGTTTCTTTCTTTACTCAATTTTCAAAAGTGGTTTTCTTTTTTATGTTCAATAAATGGGGTTTGACCCTCAACCTATTTAAAAAAATTGAAATTTTCATTTTAAATGTTCCATAAATAGAATTCATGTTGAAAAAATAAGATTAAAAAAATTTATATTGTCAAATAACATGATTTGGGTTCCCAGGATTTTCTTTGGATTTTATTTTCAACTCATGTTTTATTGAAAGAATACCCTAATGCAATGATACTAAAAGTTTAAATAATTTTTAATAAAATTTAACTTTAATTATTATCTATTAGTGGATACTATTTTTCAATGGAATCCATAAAATATATACTCTAAATCTTCAATTTTTATTAATATCATAAAATAAATCATTTCATTCATGTCATGGAACATTCTTTTCTTCCTTATTCTTATATTTTTTGGAACATTCCCATATATTCATATTTTTTCTTCTCAAACCTAACTCAGACAAGCTCATGTCATAATGGTGTATGTGTTTTTAAATAGTATCATGAGTTTCAATATGTATTCATATTCATTATTCATGAAAACTATAGAATTCTATTTTCCTCATCACAGAAGACATTTTATGGAACTATTCCTTCAATTTCTTTAGAATAAGATCAAATCATGTGTTTAATAAGCTTCATGATGATCTGAACTTAAAATCATAGCTTCAATATCCACATATGTTCACATCCCTTAGAATTGATAAATTATATAAACTCCATTTTTAATTATTCTTTAATATTACCTTTCCATGAGTGAATATGGGATTCTATTACTTCTCAATCTTAGATAACATATAAATTTTTATATTTTTTATGTTTATACCATGATTTAATATCTCTTTCATCATCCCAAAATTCACATATTTATAAAATCAAAAATATATAATCTTTATTTTTTATCCAGCATCAACATGTATTTTTTTAATGTATTGAATCCTTACACTAGGGACTTTGAATACATAAGTTCTATATTGTTTGATTATTAGATACCTACACTACATAGAAAAAAGACATAATATACACTCAAAAAGACTTATTCTATTAGCTTTTTCAATTATTTTTAGACTTTAATGACTTATGATGGAAGTGAATTCTTACAATGAAGCTTTAAAATCATCAAAAAAATATGATTATAAGGGTCATATAAGGGATCTCAAATACATATAATTGGTTTAATGTATTATAATAAACACTTGAATTCTTACACTCACAGTAAAGCCATATTCTCAAGTAATTAAAGTCTTACATTCAATACTTATCAATTTTTAGTGAACTCTAAAATTTTTATTTCTCCAACTTGTGTCAAACAGACTACTTATTTTCCCAGTGATTATCCAAACTCCCTAAAATCATCATGTAACTTCTTACAATGAAAGTTATAATTAATAAAATAATTAAAAAATAATTCCAATATATTTATGATGTGTTTTGTCATATGAAATACCCAATTTTCTAATATTATTATGAACTCCTCTTCCATCTCAACTTTATCTCTTCTTAAATCAGTCATAAAACTTTTCTATTCGCATCAACCTTATCTAAGTGAGTGTGGAAAATTATATAAGTATATACTATTATTTATACTCTTTCAATGGTTTCTCTACGTTTTCTTGTTCTACTCTAATATCTTTCAACCATATTTATATATTTTATACAAAACCATGAATGTTTTCCAGCCATGGGTTTAAAAACCAACTCCACTTTCTTTAGATCTTCCCTTAAATAAATTGAATTCAAATATTCATCAACTTTATAAATTTTCATAAAAATAGAGACTATTTTATTCAAACATCACATGTTTTATCCACTTCATAGAAGCTATCCATCCAGATCTTTCTAAGAAATGGTATCTTACACTTCCCTTGGGTGGATTCTTGCTCCATCACCAATGTTATCACCTTTTTAGTATAGCATTTAAAAACCTAATTAAAAAATACTATTTGACAATAAATATAATAAATATCATTTGGGTTCCTCATATTAGATCATTTATCTAAAAATATTATGTTTTTTTATGATATAATAAATGATTATTGAAATTTTTTATGGTAGAAAATTTGATAATTTCTGATAATTTTTTATAAGATACTTTTATCATTTTTATATTTATAATGTGAACTTATTATGGTAATTATTTTGAATTCTAGTGTATGTAACACAAACATAACATGGTGATTTATTGAATTTTTTATATATAATGTAATATTGTTTTACAATGTTGTTTGAGGTAGAATAATTGATTGGGTATCATGTTATGATTCCAAAACACATCACAATCTAGTTGTGGGATAAAGTACATGAATTATTTACTTCTTGGAATTTTTTTTTGATGATTTATACTTACTATAGTGGAATGATGTCAATATTTCCAATATTCTAAGATATATATGTTGGTTTGTGATTATTCTTTCACAAAATTAATCATTTGGATAATTAATATTTCTTTGAATTTCATTATGATAGATAAACCTTTTTAGATATGTTTATCTGAGTGTAATATTTTATTTCTCACCCACTATGTTGGGTTCATGGTAGATCATTCATAAATGTGTTCCTATAATGAGAATCATATAATTTTTTTATAGTATTATCATTAAAACATGAAAATTATGGGATTTATATGGTGTTATATAAGAATATTTTATGATATTTCCAATATATATTGTGGTTTTATTTTTCCCTTTATGATTATTGTTGAGGGATACTAGTGGATACATGATACATTTCATAAATTCCATGTGTATTCATGATGGGTTAGTTCTAAAGCCAATGAATGAAAAATGTAATTATATGACTCTAAATCATAAGAGTGTTAATATTTTCACCCCTATTCATGAATTTGTAGACCATATAGAGGCATGGGGTGAGTACATTAGTTCTTAGTATCCACTTTCTAGATATAGGTCATGGGTTTCCTTTTATATTATAAATATTATATTGAATTTCTTGTATATTTATATATTTAAATTTTTTTATTTTCATTATGGAAGGTTATGGGTAGCTTAAATATGATTTTCAATATGAAAAAGGATATTCGTGTTATTAATGTTATATATTTATTTTGGTATAAACTTTCCTTCATGACTATACATATAGTTATTAGTTAACATAAGGGATGAATCACAGTATGTGATGACTAAAATTAGTATTATCACTCACTACCAGATGCAATATTACAAATTTTAGTACTTGTGTTCGTGAAAATATGCATGTAAATATAGTATAATCTTTTTCATAATTGTTTCTTGGTGGTATCTTGATGTTTTATACACTTTTTTAGATACTTAACTTCTTTACTTTCATGTTTTATTTTACAATTTATATGGTGGTATATTCAACCAAGGGTTTTTTAATGGTATTAACTATATTAGATTGTATTATGAGGATGTATAGAATTTATACATGTTTGTATTCATGATATTTTATGTTATGCTTATTATATAAGTTATGTCATTTCATTTTAAACTATAGTATAGATGGGTGAATCCAACAGGGACCAATTGAAAGGGTACTCGAATCTACCTAACATGATTAAGTAGGGTTATGAGATTGGATAATTAGTATTTTGTAGTGTTATAGTAGTGAACTCAAACCCCAATTAATAACATTTTAGGGTAAGTATTATAGAATGACGAAACCATGTTGATTCCCAAAAATGTTTCTCTCCACTTTAAATAAAACTATAATATAATAAAAATGGAAATAGAAAATTCACCATGAATAAATAATTTTTCTTAAAAAATTATTTATCATTTTTTGTTCATATATCATTTGTGGGGTCATAGTAAAAAAATCTTGGTGACATCCAATTCTTGTGGATTTGGAAGTCTTATTATAGTGACAAGTTTGTCATGCTTTATGATCATATAAAATTAAATTGGATGATGCTTTCCAAATTATTTGACTAAAAAGGTAAATAAACTTTTTTATCGGTGCATTTATGGTATCCTAATTCACCACCAAAAGAAACCTTTTATATTTTCCAAGACACATTTATGAATCATTTATAGAATCATAGTGTAAGCCTTATAGAACTGTGTACTACCTTTTAATTTATAGATATTCTCTATAGAATCTTTTCCTCTCATACACACTGGATGGAGTTTAGAATTTAAAAACCTAGTTCCCTAGTTTGTAATACTAAAAAACTGTAGTATATGAATTTTGAGTCCCAAGGTCAAACCATTAGAGAGAAAAGGACCCTAACCTAGTGAATCGTTCTTGATTTATTATTTGGTAAAGAAGATAAAAAAATATTATTTGAAAACCATAAGTAAAATTATAAAATCAATTGATGAAAAAATTATAGGGAAAAAAATTTGGGATTAAAAAAAATAGAAGATGAATAGTGATAATGGGTAGATTTTAGAGGATTTATTCCATATAGTTATGGTATACCAATCTTGTGAATTGATATGGTTAATTAATTTTTTCACTACTTGAGTTAATTAACACCATGTGGTTAGTAATAATTTAAACTACCTAATTCTATTTAATTTCTATGGTAATGGTAACTGAGTAAGACCTTGATGCTTATGTTCAATCTTTAAGAAAAAAGTAAGAAATTATTATTAGATCTTTCCCTCTCATTCCCCTATATCACACTAGGTATGCTACCCAAATCACCATCACTCTCTCTAGTAAACTAAAGGGAAAAAATTATTAGCCTCAATGTACTATTAATATAACATAGGAAATTAACATACCAAATTAATAATTTATATAAAAGTGTTATCTTCTTACTCACAATCCACCATTCCATAAGATATTACTCACGAATTGATGGAATGGTCTACCATAAGTGATGAAATGGTGTTCCCATTTGAAGGAAATAAAATACTCATCTAAAAAGAAAAAAACAATTCATATAAATAAATATATAAAACATCACTACCATTCAAAAATCAAATTAAAATCCACATGTATGAATTCAATGCATCAATGACTCAATGGAAATGGTTAGTTCACTACATAGAAGTCTCATCTCCAACTGCATTCATCCTCTAGCATACTTTCTTCCAAAACTAATTCCAAAATATGAATCCATTAATATTTTGGAGGCTTTATGGTTAAATAGGTCCATACACCATCACATTACAACCGTGGTGATTACAGCATGAAATTATAAATTTTTTTCTATTAAGTATTAGTAAGTATCATGTGCAAAAGGATTAATTACAACATAAAGTAAAAATATATATATTCTCTTGAATATTCTATTACCCAGAAGACAATGGTGTGATCTACTAATATCATTAGTCATGGATTTACCCACCTTAAATCACACTCGAACATGTTGTCGTGTAAAATGCATTACTGTGTTGTGTGGAACATGTAACAACCCCAGGAAAGTTAATAGAAAATAAATTTCATACCTAATTAATATTAATTAATTAGATTTTATATTTTTATATTCTTTATAAGAATATTATGAAATATTTAAATCCAAAAATAAATATTCTTATTCATATTGAATTAATTTTCATGTATTGTAAGGTTTTATATAAAAACATAATTTTTAAATTTTAGAATTTTAATTTGAAAAAAAAATAACTTCATTTTTTAAATCAATATATGGAAGTTATATTGGGATGAAATTTTTTATTTTTCTAAAAATATTTATATTTTAGTGAATAGTGAAAATACTAATTTTTTTATAAAACTATCGATTATTGTCAATAAATAAGGTAATTCAAAAGCCCTATTTTCTCATAAAGTAGAATGAGTATACTTTAATTACAATTAATCCAATTAACTACATAATAGTCATCATTATACCTGATTTTGGTATAAGGTCAATTTTTGGCTTAAAAGGTTTTTTCTAAAAAAGTTTTCTGTTATGTTATTTATTTTAAACTTGAATTGATTTATAATACTTATAAAAATTTATTATTGAAAAATATAATCCATATTTTGAATATATATTCCCAAATTTTATAAAGAGTTCCCTTTTATTTTTTGTCATTATGAATAGTAACCTTAGTAAATATTTTTCACTTTAGTAAGGGTAAATGAGTTAATTAATTTTAAATATAATGTGATAAGGCCTACAAATATCCATAACACTTTTATTTAATTAAATTTATAATTTTGTTTGACAATAACCATAATATACTTGAAAATTTGGAAATTTCTTACCACATAACTTTCATAATGACCGTGATATTATTTTAGATAAAAAATAAAAAAATGTTACTTTCATTGTTCAAAAATATCTAAATTTTTTCATAGGGATAACTAGAGGATATATTTGGTTATGAATTTTTTATTTGAATAATAAATAGTTTTTTTAACAATGGTAATTTATTTTTAATATTTATTAATTAAATAATTACCATAAATTATTACACAATGTCGATAGAGCATTTGTACACGCTATAGAGAAATAAATAAAATGATTTTCAAAACTGTAAAAGTAATTTTTGTGTGAGTTACAATGTCCCAAAAATTTTATAGACCAATAAAAAATATTAGGGATGGTTTAAAGTTTTAAATTTTAATTACATTTATATCATGATGTCATTAGGGTCAGATTAAATAAATAGTTACAAAAATAACATTAATGAGATTTTATAATAAAAAATATTTTATCAAATGATTTAAAATTTATAAAAATATTATATTTTTTAAATTGAATGGGATATGGTTTGTAATATCAAAAATGTTCCATTTATAGTTCACTTATCTATTTATTGTGAATTTTCTCACTCCTTTAATATAATAACCTTTGATACCATGCTAACCGTAAAAAGGGTTGATAAGGGGTTAAAACAAATATATAAGGGTGAAAAAATAACCTAAACATAACCAAATTTTATTTTATGACGAAATTTTTACTCATTATAGTATTATATTTTAAACATATACATTTTTTTCATTTCTTGATGGAAATTAATTTATATTAATTTAATACTATATGTAACTCCAAGAGTGCCTCTCCCCTCACTTATAAAAGGCAACATCCACTCCTCTTTTCATAACACATTTTTATCATTGTAGTTCAGCCATAAAATATAAAATTATATAACTAACTTCACTCCCCATTTTATAATGGTATTTTTCTAACCCAAATATTAAACTTATAAGGCTTGAGGTGTAAGCCAGAGAGGTTATCTTTAGAGAATGTATAAATCATGAGCAACATAATTCAAGTTTATTTCTCCTTCCACCTCCTTAAAATATTCATTAAACTTAGTTATTTAATAACATAAGTATATTAAATGTATTAAAAATATATTATTATTATGTTATAACTTTTTTTCATTTTTTCATCTTATGGGATATGAAAACATCACTTGTGTGTACGAGTAGATTGTCACCACTATGAAGAATTGTGTTTCGTTTTCCATCACCACCAATCATAATTGATTATAATAATGGATTTAATGTATATATATTATATTTATGATATTATTATCATTATTTAAAGATAATATCTCATCTAATTTCTAACCTATCCATCCGTTGTAAAATGATAACATTGTTGATACGTACGTGTAGAGTTCCACCTCCATGAAGTGATGTTATTTATTTATCTTGTATGTCTTTCATGTATATTTTTATAAAAAAATCAATGTGTCATAATGATTATTATTTCATGATTATAATTCTGGATATTATATAATATTGACCCCTTGACCATAGTCAACCTACTAAATTTATTTTAGGATTATGAACTGAACGTTCCAAAAAAGTCAGAAGTAAACATAATTGATTATGTAATTAAATGAAAAATGGTAATAAATGAAATAAAGTGATAATAATAATGGTATAAAAATCAAAAAAAATTATAATAAATTAAATAATTAACAAAATTTTATTATATTTAAAATTATAAAATGTATGCGATGAGTCGGACTTGAGGTAAGTGGAATTTTAACTTAAAAGCTCATTTTAAATGTTCTAAATATTTATTTTCAAAAAAAATTATTTAAATTCTATATTCTTAAAATTATTTTATGGTTTTATTTATATGGATATAGATTAATTATAGAGGATATTTTTTATCACTTATTAATTTCTTTCAAAAAAATTCAAAATAAATCTTTTTATGCATTTTATACAAAAACTTTTGACTTTATTTAAAAAAGGGGGAAAATAATGTTTTATTTTATCATATAGGGCATCAAGAGTGTTTCCCGCCACCATAAACACTATTTTATGTTTTTATTCTATTAAATGAATCCATGTTTTCTACAAATAATAACCCTTCTTACCCTTGGTATAGGTATTTTATTTTTGAAAATGGGTTTTAAAAAGGAAAAGTTATTTTGATATCTGAAAGTGTTTTACATATGGGTTTGAAAGAGCTTTTCAAAGGATTTAGATGAAAAGGTAAAATATTAAAAAAAATGATATGGTACTTGAGTATTATATATTATGATAGGTTCTTTGTATTGTTATTATATTATGGATAACCATGACATGGCTTATATGATGGTTGAGCTCGATATAACTCTCTGATGCATTTGGTGATGTTTCTTGTCTTCAAAGAAAAGAAGAATGAAGTTGACTGAGGAGGTTTCTCCAATTAATTTAACTTGGATCCAGTTATTTTTGAAAATGGTTTTGAATATAATTCTATAATTTTCCTAAAAGGTATTCCATTATCTTTCTGTGGGTTTTAATGGAATTCTTTTACAAAAATGTGTGTTTTTTATGGATATGATTTTTTTTCATACGCTCAAATAATTTTTTGATAAATGTAAAAATTATATTGTTTTACATGTTTTCTAGTATTATAATTGATTTCTTACATTTATTTCCATTACTAGGATTGTTTTTCTCATACAGAATTTTTAAATTTTTTTCACAATGTTTAAGGAAGAGTAAGAACTAAGATGATGTAAAGTTGAAAGTCATGAAGATTTTTCATAAAAAAAAAATGTGTCTCATTTTAAAATCTATATATTGTGGGAGAATAATATTCTAATTATACATTTCCAACTTTTAAAAATGGATTTTGTATATGAGATTTACGACCTAATTCTATAAAACTCTGAACCGTAAAGATCCTCAAAATTTAAGAAAGTGAATTATTGACTAAAAAATCAATATTGTGTAGTGCTTTAAGGAAGGTTCCATATATTTGGTTTCCGAGGGAAGGTATAGATAAAATTATAGGTTTGGATAATGTTAATAAAATACGATTGAGAGATTCTACTTTTTTGTTTTGTTGAAATGATATAGAATTTAAAGATTTTCATGTTGCTCCATCTACTCTTTCCATTATTTATTTTGAAGTTGAAGATGATGGATGGTGGTCATTGGTTAAGAATACAATATAGAGAGATGAGATTGATACCAAGGAATGGGATAAATTTAACATTGTTTTTATGGATAAATATTTCCATAATCCTATTCAACTGAGTATGAAAAAAATAATCTTATAATTATGGTAAGAGGTAGATTTGATATCTATATACGAATTGGATTTTAAAAAATTGGCTAGGTACACAACAAATTTTATTCTATACCTTGATAGAAAAATTAAAAGATTTTATTTAGTATTGAAACTAAGTTTATAAATATAATTGGACTTATAAAAATTTTTAAGTTATTTTAATTTTATATTTTTGTATATGAAATTTTTCATCTAGTTTTCTAACACTTATGTTCCTCGAGATGACATGAGTAGGAATTGTTCAATGGGGTAAGAAATAGTGAAATAATCCACAATTAAATCTAAATCCAATCCCCCAATATGTTCCAAGTGTGGTCAAAACATTTTAAGGAATTTTAAAAATGATATATAATGTTTTACCAGTTTTAAATGTTTTTTTATAGGTCTTATGACTGTAAACAATAGAGTCCTAAATAATTTATAGTGAATGAAACCGAATTTTAATTGAAAACTGATTTTTCATCTCAATAATTTTTAGTGATAAATTATATTTTTAATTAGTTTTAAAGTATAATTATATCACTTTTATATCATGTAAACCAATTTATTCAATTATAATCAATTTCACATTGAAAATTGACATAAAAACATTTTGAACTTTTGAATTTTTCTCTTGAAAAACTCATTTTCTCATCCCGTCGGTGAGATTAATTTTAAATTAATTTCTTCTGATTATATGATTGGAATTGGGAAATTTATTTCATATTTTTAATAATAATAGTTTATAATTTATATAATGTTCAACTTAATTTTTGACCAACAATATTAGTGAGAGTAATTAAAATTAATTACATTAATTAAGGTAAAAATGAGCTTAATTAATGATTAAATTTAGAATATTAGTTGTAAAAATGACCCAAAACTTGTCTAAAAATTATTTTATAGACATATTTAGACCATGAAACCTATAAGTATATATAATGGTCTATTTTTTACCCTTTTGGGAAAAGTAAAATGTGGGGTGGACTCAAATATTTTCAAGAATACCCAAGGTTTCCTTTCCCTACTTATAAAATGCCTCCTCTCCTCCTCCTCCAATCAAACCTCTAGATCCATTTTTCTCATAAAAAACTACCCAATAATAACCCAATATCTCTCATATCATACTATAAGACTAAACTTGGGTATAAATAAAACCATGGGTATACTTTCATGCCAACCAAAAAGAGTTTCCTAAAAAAGAGGTCACATTCTTTAACGATCAATTTTTTTTATTTATTTATCAAACCGCTTAAATTATTCTTATTCCATGATTATATAAAATCATTAGTATCCTAAATATACTGATATTATTTGTGTTAAGTTTTCAACCTACACCATTTAACTCTTCCATCTAATGGGATATGCAATCATCGTTCGTGTGTATGGTGGACTACCGCCTCTTGAACTGATGTTGTTCGTTCTTCCATTACTACCTCTAAAGGTTGGTAATAATGATATAATTACTATTAATATATGATATATATTATATTTATAATCTATTTATTCTTTTTTTAAAATTATATAACACATAACTTCATAATTTCCATTTTATGGGAATACAATAACTTCATTTGTGGATGTAAGGACTACCACATCCTTAAAGTGATGTGATTCATTCATACTTTACATGGAATCTATTAAGAATGGATTAATTAAGAATATTTTATATAAATTAAATATTTATGATATTAATGAAAAAATTATATATCGGTACATATAACATATCATTTTTTTCTTTTCATTTCACAAACTTAAAAAGTGATAACGTCGTTCGTGGATGTGTAGGCTATTGCCTTCTCAAAGTGATGTGATTCTTACTTTTTCATCACCACATAATAAGAATGATATATATAATTATATATAATTAAATAATATTTTATTTATGATATAATGGTAATTTTGTAAAGATAAAACTTTCTTACATTCTTTCCATAATTATCATTGAAAAATAAGAATGTTAATCATGTGTATGTACGGCCCACTATCTCTATGATTGTAATGTTGGTTCATTTTTCATAAACATATTTCATGTATGATTTTAAAATTATAATTGATGTAAAAATATGATAATTATTTCATTTTTATTATTCTTGATATATTTAAATAATGACCACATTTACCATAGTCTACCTATCAAAGTCAGTTTTTGACACTTAAGTCAAATATGGTCAAAACATCCGACATAAGTATTATTGATTAAGTAATTGTGTATAACCTGTATATAAGTGGAAAAAAAGTAATAATAAACTTATAAAGTGTTGAAACAAAATTAAATAATTAACAAAAGTTTATTATTTAGGAATATAGAGAACAATCATGACAAATCAAACTCAACTTAATGGATTTCTTAACTCAATTTCCATTCATTGGGTTAAACATCTATGTCATTGGTTATGTTATGAAAAGAATATGTTTGAAATGACCTACAATTTTTTTATACCATATTTAAAATTTTATTTTATAGATTTATAAATGTCACACATAATTATTTCATTGAATTATTCACACTCCAATGATATGAACATTGTAAGGTTTTTTCTCGTCTCGCTATTATTTATGTGATATGTATTCCATATTCACCACTTATTTTTGTTTTGTGGGGTATATACTTCTTGTGAATGTATTTTAAATTTATTATCATTAAACTTAAGTGTTTTTACATATACTTTGGATTATATCATTTTCATGGGGTTTACACTTTCAAAGTTACCAAAGCAGTAATGGATTTTTGTTATAATTTTCCTTTATTAAGATGTTTGTTATGTTATACACCTATATTATTCTATAAGTTGTGTATAATTATCCTATAACATGATATATTATTAATATATTTATTCTCATGATATTAAAATTTTCATTAAATGTTATTCCTTTATGGGTATTATGATTCAAATGTTTCATGGTGGTATGGGACACTTTGGAATGTTTAAAGATTATTTTCCCTATGAATGTTTTTAATGATATTTTATGGGTATTTCCATTCATAAAAATCAAGAAACCTTGTTTTTACTTATCCTCCATTAGGGGTATTTTTTATTGATTTAATCCACATTATTTTATGGATGTATTAATATTTTTTCAAAGATATTTTTATGGAAGGTGATTCTTTTCCACAGGCGAACCATGTGTAAAAGAGATTGTTGTGGAAACCATTTATTTTCCATGGGATAATCATGTTTTGAAGAGATTGTTATTAAATATGTTTTTTATGGGTTAATCAGGTTTCAATGAATTTTTTATTAAACCGGTTTCTTTTTCATTGTTTAATCATGTTTCAAAGATATTGTTATGAAACCTGTTTATTTTACACTGGTTAACCACATTTCAAAGAGATTGTTTTAGAATCCATTAATTTTCTATAGGTTAATCATGTTTCAATGATATTATTTTCAAAACCATTTCTTTTACATGGTTTTATCACATTTTTATGATTTTTAGGATGAAGGTATTTTTTTCATGGTACTTGATCATTATATAAAATGGGTGATCCTGATATATCTTATATGAAAGGTTAATCCCCACTATAGCTCACAAGTGAGCCCAATATAGCTTATAAGAAGGGTTGATCCCCATTATAGCTCAAGGAAAATGGGTGATCTTGATATAGCTAATACGAATGGTGATCCCCACTATAGATATCAAATGCCTTGGGTAATGTTAATACTGGAAGTCATTCATATGGTTATCATAATTGAATGGGTTTTGAAAGGGTTTTAAAAGGGTTTTATGAAAGTGATGTTCTGAGTTACCAAAAAGAGATTTTAATTTATTTTTATGTGTTTTAATGTTTCAAATTACTAATATTGATGTCACATGGCTCTAGATTATTGACTCAGATGACTCCTTTTCCATATTTTCATATTTTATGATCAAGGTATTTATGGGTGTGAGTTCCTTTATGACTCACTCATGCACTTTGATTATATAATCATAACCTTGTGAACTCTTATGGTCATTGATGAAATTAAATTGTTAATTCTAATGTTTACCCTTACTGGTCATTTGAGATCACCTTTCTTATCTTTCCTTTTACACTTATTTTAAAGAATGATGTTTAATAAGATATGTATTGAAGGGATTTCATATAGATGATAATGATGTATTAATGTGAAAAAAGATAAGTTTAGTTAAGCAAGAGAAATTCGCATTTAAATTCATGTGATTTTTTTTGTAGGAGTTTTTTCTAATTCTCCAAAACTCTAAACCTATAAGTTTCACTGTAATATAATTGATCCAAGTTTTTATTATGATTTTGTATGGTTTAGATGAAAATCTTAGGTCACAATTATCCACATCAAATCCAATATTGTAAAGTTGTAGATTTCAGCTCAAGATCCTTGAGTGTGGGTTCTGGGCTATTATAGTTGGTATCAAATAGTTGGTTTAGATAAATTTGGAGATTGGGATGTTTTCATGTGAGGCTATATTAAGATTTATGGATACCATTATAGGTTTATAAGTGTATGGATGATCATACATAATAATTATTAGAAACCCCATTGAGGTATTAATAAATGATATCTTAAAGTTATTTTTATAGATGTTTTACTTTTGGAGGAGTTATTTTAACCCCTAGTATCAAAATGATGTTTATTTGAGAGGAGTTAGTTTTCATTTTCAAAGAAAAAAAGGATAACCCATATACTCCGTGAAAATCCATCGCATCTGGTAAAGTAGTGGGGCTTGAACCCATGACTAAAGGATAATAAGGGTTCCATGCACTACCACTAGTCTACATTATTTCCAAGTTACTATGACATTTTTTTGGTAAATATTATGTTTAATACAGAAATATATGGGAATTTATTTGATTAATAATGGTTGATTTATCTTGGAAGAATATATTATCAAATCCTTCTAATATTTGGCTTTAAAACATAGTTAGGAAATGTTTGATGAATTTCAAGGATTGATATAGAATGATTTAGTTTCAGCATTGGGTATTACTATTAAATTTTAAAGATTATTTTATCATATTAAGGTCAATTCATTTTTGTAATTATCTTACCATGTGCTGGCCAGTTTTCTTAGTTAATGTGGAAATATAGGTGGAATAGATTAATTATTCCTTTTATGGTTATGTGGTCTTTAAAAGTTTGTTTTAGTGCTTCATGAGTTAATAATTCACCTTAAATACTCATAATTTGGAGAAAAATATTATATTTGGGTGGAAATTGAGTAAAGGTTGAAATTATACTCATCAATTATATTTCTTTTTTCATTTCCTCTTAATCTATATGGTAAGATAATTCTTTAACTCTAGGAAAAAGATATTTAAATAAAAATTAGTATCCTAGAAACTTTGATTATGATGAAATGATTTTATTTTGATCATCACAAATTTATTTTTTTAGGCCCTTAACTTTTCATTGATAATTCACTTGTTTGTGATAAATTACTTCAATCACTCTATAATTATTTACATTTTTCCTCCATATCAACTATATTATCCCTATGTGGAAACCTAGTTATGCATAACTTCTAGTAAAATTTATGTCTCCCACTTTACATTTTTAAAAGGATGTTTTATTAACCCTTTTTACAATTGTGGGTTTCATAAAGGAATTTAAAAATGTTCATCCTTTGATAACCAAGATGAATTTTGATGGAGAAATTCTTTTTAAGGTGGGTATGATGTAACATCCAAATAATCTAAGAAATATCTTATTAGAAATTAATTTATATTCTTTTATAGATTGTGTTACATGAAATATATGGTTTATCATGCATTTTATACAACACGAATTTCATATTTTATTTCATGTAACATTGAGTTTCTTAGATAACTTGTGTTACACGCAAGGTCGAGTCTTACTAGACAATAATATACTATTAATATTATTTATTTAATATAATATTTATCACCTATAAATTGGAATGTTGAGAATTAATATGATTAAATAAATTGTAAAATAAAATTTTAAAAATTTTTATAAACAAATTCATTGGTTACTAATTAATCATAAATGAAAATAAAGATCAATTGAATATAAAGGATGTGTTTTTATGAAACAATATTTTTATGAATAGAATGATATTTTATCCTAATAAATTAAATTAATCATTATTAGTGAAATATATTAATTAAATTTATATTTTATATATTTAATAAATTATTTTTAAATTTATCCAATAAGTTTGATAGTCTTATGATAAGAATAAATCCAATTTTAATCACAAAATGTTGTATATTTTTTAAAGGTATTTTTACATCCTTTTATTTGAAGTATTTATTTAAATATAATGTTTGAAACTTTATAATTTTTATTTGAAAAAATAAACTTAATTTTGTAAAGAGTAATATCAAAATTTACTTTGGTTTAATTTTTGGTATTTTTCTGAGAACTTTAATATTTTGATGAATAATGAATGATACTGAATTTTAATTGAAAAATGCATTTTCTAATAAATAATTTATAGTGTTAAATTGTATTTTTTATTTTTTTTTTAAATTATATTAGATAAATTTTATGTAATTTAAACCAATTTAGTTCATTTTAATCAATTTCACATTGAAATTTGATATAAAAACATTTTGAACTTTTGAACTTTTCTATTGAAAAACTCATTATCTTGTCCCATCTGTGGGATTAATTTTAAATTATCTTATGTCACTCCTATTATTAGAATTTTTAAAAATATATTACATACTTTTAATCATAATATTTTATAATTTTCATTAATTAAAAATTAGTTTTTTTCCAAAAATATTAGTGAATGTAATTAATGTTAATTATAGTGATTAAGGTAGAACGAGATTAATTAATAACTAAACTTAGAATATTAGGTGTAAAACTGACCATAAAATTTTCTAAATATTATTTTATTGACATATTTAGACCATTAAAGCTCTAATTATCTATAATGGATCATTTTTTACCCTTGGGGGACATGTAAAACATGGGTAACAATCAAATCTTTTCTAGAATACCCAATATGTCATTCTCCCACTTATAAAAGGCCTCTCCTCCTCCTCCTCCTCCTCCTCCCATCACACATATAAAGATCTTTATCTCATCCAAACCCTATCCAAATAATATCCTAACATACCTCTCCTCATCCTGGTAGCCTAACTTTTTTTCAAAAATAAATTCATGGAAGTCCTTTCATGAAAACCAAAATGAGTTACCCGAAAATATGGTAACATTCTTCAAGGATCACTTTTGTTTTATTTATTTTTCAAACCACATCAATTATTCTTATTACATGATTATATAATAACTTTAGTATCATAAATATTCTTATATATTTTTATGTTAATGTTTTGACCTACAGCATTACACACTTCCATCAAATGGGATATGCAATCATTGTTCATGTGTATGATGGACTACCGCCTCGCAAACTAATGTTGTTTGTTCTTCCATTACCACATCTCAAGGTTGGTAATAATGATATAATTACTATTTTTATATGATATATATTATATTTATGATATATTTATGATTCTTTAATTTTTATATAACATATACCATCATACTTTCCATTTTGTGGGAATACAATAACTTTATTTGTGGACATGTGGACTACTGCCTCCTCAAAGCGATATGAATCGTTCATGATTTACATGAATATTATTAAGGATGGGTTTAATAAAAATATATGATATTAATGAAATATTTATGATACTAATTAAATAATTATCTATATGTAAATATAACATATCATCTTCTTCTTTCCATTTCACACACTGAAAAAGTGATAACGTCATTCGTGGACGTGTGGACTATCACTTCCTCAAAGTGATGTGATTCTTCCTTTTTCATATCCACATCACAAGAATGATATATATAAGTATATATAATTAAATAATATAGTATTTATGATATAATTTTCATTCTGGAAATATAAAAATCACTTAACTTCTTTCCATAATGATCACTGAAAAATAGTAACGTTACTCATGTGTACGTACGACCTACCATCTCCATGATGGTAGCATTGGTTCATTTTTCATAAACATTTTCATGAATGATTCTAAAAGTATAATTTATGTAAAATTTTGATAATTATTTCATTTTATTATTTCTTAAATATTTAAATAATGACCTCATTGACCGTAGTGAACCTATTAAAGTTAGTTTTGACATATAAGCAGAATACGGTCAAAACATCTGACTTAAACATTATTGATTAAGTAATTGAATATAAATTAATTATAAGTGAAATAAAATTAATAATTAAATTTGAAATGGTTCTGATAAAATTAAATAATTGACATAAGTTTATTATTCGTGAATATATAGTACAATCATGATAAATGAAACTCATGGTAATGGATTTCTTAACTCAATTTCCATTCATTGGGTTAAACTTATATGTCATTGGTTATGTTATACCAATAATATGTTTTAAATTACCTCTAATTGTTTTATAAATTATTTCCACTTTTATTTTTTGTATTTAAAATTTTGGCACCTAATTATTTCATTGATTTATTCTCAGTCAAATGATATGATATTTGTAATTGTTTTTCTCATCTCACTTTTATTTCTATGAGATATATTCCATATTCACCACTTATTTTTGTTGTGTGATGTATATATTTTGCATGAATATATTTTAATAATCCTATTCTTATATTTATGGAATTTATAAAAACTTCTTAATTGTATCTCTTTCATGGGATTTATAGTTTCAATATTAACAAAACGGTAATAGATTTTGGTCACAAATTGCCTTTTTTGAGACATTTGTTATATTATGAACCTAAATTATTTTATTATGTGTGTATATATATACTTTTACATGATATTTATTTATCATCATTATATTATAAATTTTTTTTACATCATTCCTTCATCGGGATTATAATTAAAAAAATTCAAGGGGGGTATGGGACACTTTGGAATGCTTAAAGGTTATTTTCCTCATGAATATTTTTAATTATATTTTAATGTTATTTCCATTAATCAACCTCAAAAACACTTTTTATTACTTATAATCCTTTGGGGATATTTTTTACTGATACTATCCCCATTATTTTATGTATGGGTTAAGATTATTTCAAATAGATTGTTATGGAATCAGTTTTTTTTCCTCGGGTTAACCATGTTTCGAAGATATTGTTATGGAAACCATTTCTTTTATATAGGTTAATCATGTTTCAAAGATATTTTAATTGAACATATTTATTTCCCATGGATTAATCGTGTTTCAAAAAAATTTATTAAACCCATTTCTGTTTCATGGGTTAATCATGTTTCAAAGATATTTTTATGAAACCTGCATCTTTTCCATGAGATAACCATATTTAAAAAAGATTGTATTAGAATCCATTTCATTTCCATAGGTTAATCATGTTTAAAATAGATTTTTATGGTTCCCATTCCTTTTCCAAGTTTTTATCATGTTTATATGATTTTTATGATAAAAGTGTTTTATTTATAGTACTTGATCATTATATGAAATGGGTAGGCCTGATACAGCTTATACAAAGGGTTGGCCACCATTATAGCTCAAGAGTGAGCCCAATATAGCTTATATTAAAGTTTGATCCCCATTGTAGCTCATAGAAAATGGTTGAGCCTAATATAGCTTATATTAATGTTGATTTTACATTATTTATCTATGATGAATTGGGTAATGATAATGTTGGAAGTCAGCCATATAGTTATTCAAATTTAAAGAGTTTTAAAGGATTTTATGAAAGTAATTCTCCAAGTTAAAAAAATAGGTTTAATTACTTGTTATGAGTTTTTAATGTCTCTAATGATCAAGATTTATATCACAGGGATCTTGATTATTTATTCTAATGACTCTTTAATTTTCCATGATATCATATTTGATGATCTAGTTATTGATGGATATGAGTTATTTTATAACTCGCTCATGGAATTTGATTATATCATCATACCCTTATGAAATATTATGTTCATTGATGAAAATTAATTTTTAATGCTTATATTTACCCTTAATGATTATCTAATCTCACCCTTGTTATGTTTCCTTTTTCCCAAGTTTTAAATAATGATGTTGAATAAGTTATGTCTAGAAGGTATTTCATATAGATTATCACGATATATTAATGTGCAAAATAAAATATGGGTTAATCAGAGGAAATTGTCATTTAAAGTCATGTGAATTATTTATATATGATTTTTTCCTAATTCTCTAAAACTCTAAACCTAAAATGTACTCTAGAATGTAAGTGATATAATTTTTCCTTTTTACGTTGTAAGGTTTAGATGAAAAATTTGGGTCACAATTATCAACATCAACTCCAAGAATGTGAAGTTGTGGATTTTAGCATAGTATCTTGGATTTTGGGATTTGGGATTTTATAGGTAGTATTTGGTATTATTTTATGTTTGGATTGGCTTTCAGTTTATTATGATAATATATATTGAAAATCTAAAAAGTCATATTCAACGATTTCATACCTTTGAAAACATATCCAAAGGCTTAGATATTGACTTGAAATGGAAGTGAAATTTACCATATCATATTGTTGAAAAGAAATAAATTATTCAGATTATTGATGTTCCTTTAGTTAATAAATATATATATATATATTTCTTGATGATTTAACTCATAATATTATTGGTCGGGATAATGAGTTTAATATTTACTTGGTGCCTTATGATAATCTTATTTAAAAACCCCCATATCGAATGGCTCAAGTTCAGCCTTGGTAATTGAAAAAAATCATTTGAAAGAGTTTCTAAATAAATTTTTCATTCATATTATTACTTTACCAAGCGGTGATCCTAATTTATTTGTTAAAAATAAAAATTATTAAATGAGAATTTCCATTTATTATACGTCCTTGAATAATATCGCCTTTGAGAATAAGTATCATTTACTTCATATAAATGATTTATTTTATTAGATCCAATGAGTTTAGTATTTTTTTAGTGATTGATCTTAGGTTAGGGTACCATCAAATTAAGGTGATAGATGAAGATATTATAAAGATATTTTTTGGACTATATATAGGCAATATGATTTTTTAGTTATTCCATTTTTGTTGTCTAATGAACCAGATCTATTTATGGATATCATGAATAGATTTTAAAATGAATATTTAGATATTTTTATGATTGATTTTATAGATAATATATTGGTATTTTCTAAAAAAAATTAGTATCATAAATGATCTCCATGTATTTTTTTCAAACCTAAAAATAATAGAAATGATGTCAAAAATTTAGTAAGTGTGAATTTTGGTTGCCACATATTTATTTCCTCAAGAATATTGTTTCTAATGATGGAATATCTATTGAACCTACTAAAAAATAAGTTATTGAAGAATGAAAAATATCTACAAATGATATGAAAATTCATATTTTTCTAGGATTACTGTGTCACCACCATTGATTTTTTGAAAACATTTCTTAGTTTTCTATCCCACTAACTATGTTAACTCAAAAAAGGAGTTAAATTTATCTAGATGAAATAGTGTGATGATTTTATCTCAGAACTAAAAATAATATTGGTATATACATTATTTTTGTACCTTCAGTATAGAAATGGTTAATTTTTCATCTTTAGTGATGCTTATTTGAAGGGAAATGTTTGTGTTCTGATGTAGACTGATCTACTAATTTCTTATGCTTTATGGTAATTAAAAAAACATGAGCTAAGTTATCCTACACCTGATCTAGAACTAGTTATGCAATGTTTAGTTTAAAAATCTAGATACATCATTTATATGTATTAAAATTTTAATTATATGATAATCATAAAAAATTTTAGAATATATTCACTAAGAAAGAGTTGAATAAGAAATAGAAAAGATGGATGGAACTGGATAAGGATTATGATTTCATGATTCATTACAATCTTAGAAAATCAAACAAATTATATAATTATTTGATTCAAAATAATAATTCATCACTAACCCTCCTATTTTTAGAACAAGATCCTTTGGTAAATGATGTTATGAATGATACCCTATAAATTGTTCATGTAGGAATGTCCTTTTATTTTTTTCAAGTTTTAGTGTTGTTGACATTATCAAAACAAATTAAGAAATATTTGAATTAAGAAAATGATTTATAAGTAAAATTGGAAAACATAAATAAATTTATGTTTCTTGAATTTCATATTTCCATGGAATATATTTTGATATTTGGGAAAAGGTTGTGTGCGCCAGCTATCACCTAGTAAAAAATGAATTTTTCTGTGAATCACACAAATCACTATTTTCTATTCATCCTAACAGTACTAAGATGTACAAATATCTTTGAGAGTATTATTGGTGGGATAGAATGAAAAATATATTTAATAATTTACAATTAAATATTTTAATTTTTAGTTTTTTAAAGCTAAAACAATTATCAAAATAGATGCTTCATCCTTTTTCAAGAACATAGTAAAAATGGAAAAATATATCAATATATTTCATGGTGGGGTTACCAAATACATCGTGAGCTAAATTTCAATTTGGGTTATTTTTGATCGAATTACTAAATAGAACATTTCCTTCCTATTCAATATAACATGACTTTAGATCGATATTCTTGATTATAACTTATGTAGATAGTTATGTTACAGAGATTTTCTATCTCTATTGTATCTTACCATGATCTCAGGTTTACAATTAATTTTTTTAAGACTTTATGATGTCATTGGGAACTCAATTAAATTTCAGTATAGCTTTCCATTGTCAACCTGATGGATAGTCTAAGAAAATGATTCAAACTTGGAAGAAAAAATTTATGATTTTTCAATGGATTATCAAGGAATTTGGGATCAACAAATTTATTTAGTTGAATTTTCTTATAATAACAATTTTCATTCTATTATACATATAGAACCTTTTGAGGCATTATATTAAATTTTTTGTTAGAATCCATATTATTGGATTGAATTAGGTTAATTAAAGTTATTGGGACTCAAGTTGGTAGAAAAATTGGTTGATAAATTCAAAAGTATTTAGAAAAATATGAGGACTTTTGAGAGTAGGAATAAAATTAATATGTATAACATGAGGAATGATCTTTCTTTCTAGGTAGGTGATCATGTTTTTTATAAATTATATACATGGAAAAGTGTTATGAATTTTGTTAAAATTGGTAAGATAAGCCTTTGGTTCATTAGTCCATATAAAATCCTCAATAAATTTGGATTAGTTGTCAATTGATTTGAATTTATTTTTGAATTTATCTTATTCACATGACATATCACATGTTTCATTATTAAGAAAATATGTGCTAGACGTATCTCATGTTTTGATCCCTAAAGTAGTTCAATTGGATAAGAATATTTATTATGTGGAATATCCAGTATAAATTCATGACCAAAAACATAAAGTGTTGTAGAATAAGGTGATTCATCGTATTTAACTTTTTTGGAAAACCGATCTAGTTAAAGAAACAACTTGTAAAATAGAAACTCTTATAGAGGAAAAATATTCCCACTTGTTTAAGTAATGAATAAAATTTCAATGACATAATTTATAAAAGGGGAAGAATATAAAAACCTAGGTAAAGTTAATAAAAAATATATTTCATCCTTATGTATATTAATTAATTATATTTTATATAGCTATATTAATTACAAGAATATTAATTCATTTCTCAATCAAAAATAAAATATTTATATTTATATTAAATTAATTTTCATGTATTATAAGGTTTTATTTAAATGATAAATTTTTTAATTTGAATTTTAAAAAATTAACTTCATTTTTAAAATCATTATACCACAGCTAGCTTAGGGTGTTATTATGGGATTTTTCTAAAAAGATTAATTTTTAGTGAATATTAAAAATACTAATTTTTTTATTAAATTTTCATTTATTTTCATTAAATAAAATAATTTAAAATTCACATTTGATATTAATGTAACATAATTATCATTTAACTACAACTAATAAAATTAATTACATAGAAATATTCATTATACATTATTTTATTATATGTTTTTTTTAAACACATTTTTCTCCAAATTGTTTTTCATTATGTTTTTTGTTTTAAAATTAAATTAATTTCTTACACTTATATAAATTGAATAATGAAAATTTTAATCCATATTTTTAATCAAGATATCTAAATTTTTTAAATAATCTTCTCTTTTTTCATTTTGAATAGTAACCATAGTAAAAAATTTGTCAACTCAATAAGGGTAAATCATGTTAATAAGGTTAAAAAAATATGATAAGGCCTAAAATAATCCCTAAAAATTGTTTATATTTTATTAGATAACTTTTTCAACCATAAACATTTGTGGTTCAGAAATATTTCAATTTATCACTATATTCCTTTGATAAAGACATTAATATAATTTTAAATAAAGAATAAATACAAATTGTAACTCTCTTTGTTTAAAAATCATTAAATTTTTTACATAGTTATAAAAAGAGTTTATATTCAGTTATAAATTATTATTTAAAATATAAATAATTACTTTTCCATGGTAATGTATTGATAATTTGTAGTGATGCAATAATTAAAATAAATGATTATACAACACTGACATAGTGCATGTGCAACTAGTAGAGAAACTGAAGTAAATGATTTTAAAAACTAAAAAAGTTATATTATTTAGGAAATTTATAGTGTCCCAAGAATATTATATACCTTAATAACATATTAGGTATTTTTTAAAATTTTAATATTCTAATTCCATTACTATATTGATTTCATTGAAGTCAGATTTCATGAATAGTTCTAAAAATAACATTAATGATATTTTATAACAAACAATATTTTACTAAATAATTTAAAATCCATAAAAAATTATCTCCATTCAATTTAATAAGATATGGTTGATAATATCAACAATTTTCCATTTATGGGTAACTTTTTCTTTTATATTAAATTTCTTGACTATTTTATTATAAAAATCTTTGATACTGCAATAATTGCTAAAAGGGTTAACATAGGGTTAAAACAAAGATATGAGGGTGAAAACATGACATAAATCTGTCCAAATTTAATTGAGTGAGATTATTTTGACACGTACTAAAAATATGTCCTAATATATCAATTTTTCCATTTTTAGATGAAAATTTATTTATATTAATTTAATACTTTAATTAATTCCATGAGTGCTCATCCCCTAACTTATAAAAGGGTTCCTTCTATCATCTATTACTCAAACCATTTTAGAACTCTAGTTCATCCAATACCTACCCAATTCTCTCCAAAACTTCACTCGCCACATCCTAGATTTCTTAGTCTCACTAAAAGACCAATATTAGAAGTCTTAAGGTGTAAGCCAAAGTGGTTATCTAAGGAAAATTTATAAATCCCAACCGAAAAATTTAATATTTATTTATTATTTTTCCTCCTTAAAATATTCATTAACTGTGATAAAATAAAACCCTAATTATATTTCATATTCTGAAATTTTATTATTATTATGTTATGATCCTTTTTCTTCTCATTTTCTATCTTATGGGAAATGAAAACATCACTATTTCCTACATGTGGATTACCACCTCCATAAAGCAAGGACTTTCATTTTCCATTAATTCCATTCATGGATATTTATATTTATGGATATAATATATAAATATTATATTCATGACATCATTGTCATTTTTTAAAGTGTATATATCATATAATCTCTTACCTTTCTATCCATTGGAAAATGATAGCATTATTTATGTGTATGTGTGGATTACCACAACCATAAAGTAATGTGATTTGCTTCTCCTGTACTAATTTCATGGAAGGTTATAAAATTTATTTTAATATATTAAAATTATGATTATTTCATGAATATAATTTTTATTATTATGGAAAAATGAACCCTTTAATGATTTTAAAACTTATAAATCTGTTTTGGGATAATGAACTGAACATCCTCAAAATGCCTGATGTAAACATAGCTAATTATATAACCAAATAAAACATGGTAATGAATGAAATAAAATGGATAATAATAATGGAATAAAATTTAAAATATTTCCTAATAAATTAAATAATTAACATAATATTATTATTCAAGAAGGTGAATAACTTGTGTGATGAGTCGGTCTTGAGGTAAGAGGAAAATTAAAATAAAACATCATTTTTAATGTTTTAAAGATTTATTTTTTTCTTCTATATACATATTTTAAAAATTATTTTATGAATGAGTTTTAAAATTATAATGAACATTTTATTTTTCTTTTTAATTTCTTATAATTTTTTTCGAAAGGAATATTTTTATGTATTTCATAATGAATGTTTTGACTTTATTTATAAAAGGTAAAAACAATGTTCTATTTTAACATAAAAGGTGTCATCATATTTTCCTTCCATTGAAATCGATATTTTAAATTTTTCTTCAATTAAAAATCTATGTTTTATTTAAATAAAACCTAAATTCCCTTTATTATAATTATTTTAGTTTTCAAAAAAATTGTTTTTAAAGGGAATGGGTAGTTCTCTATCCGAAAGTGTTTTATATTTTGGTTCAAAAGTGCTTTTTAATGGTTTTAAGGTGAATAGGTGAAATCGTAAAATGTTTTATTTATGATGTGGTACTCAATCAATATAGATGAAGATGGTAAATATTGATATAAATTTTATTATTGGTGATATTCATATATCTTATATTACAAGTGATCCCGATATAGCCTTTAAATTCATTGGGTAATTTTCCTTATCATCAAAGGGAAAAAGGAGGGACTTATCTGAGGAGGTTTATCATATTTATTTGACAAGGTAATAGTTATTTCTAACATTGGTTATAAATATAATTATTTAGTTTTACTAAAAGCTTTTTACTTTCTTTTATTGGGTTTTAAAGGTTTTCTTTGAGAAAAAATTATGTGGTTTTCATATGGATATAATTTTTTTCATATATGCAAAGAATATTTTTATAAAGGTAAATATTTTATGGGTTTCATTTTTTTCATTGGACTAATTTATTTCTTACTTTTATATCTATTACTGAGATTTTTATGCCCATCCCACATTTTTAAATTTTTTAATATGGTTTAAGGATGAGTAAGAATAAATAAAATGTCAAGTTGAAATTCATGATGATTTTTTATGTAAAAAACATGTTTATTTAAAAAAAATTATATTTTGGGAAAAATTATATTAATTAGAAGTGTCAAATTTTTAATATATGTATTTTTTATATAACTTTTTGACTTAATTCTCAAAAACTCTAAATCGTAAAGATCATCTAAATGTAATAAATTGAATTATTTTCTCGAAAAACAAGATTATGTAATGTTTTAATGATAGGGTCTTATGAAACTATAGTCCAAATACCATGGTACAGTCATTTTACTACCCATCAGGCCATGTTATATCCATTATAGTGTGTAATATAGTATTATACTTTAATTGGGAAAGGGTTTTACTTTTATATATCCTTTCAATCTCCTTTTTAATTTTATTTATCATCATTTATACCTAACACTTTTATAAATTTTAAAACATCAAAACACTTATTTGTCATTACATCTTCAAAATCATTGAATTGAAAATATATGGAATGATTTAATTCAAACATACTCTTACACATTTAATATTCTTCCTAAATGACTCTTGTGTATGGTTTGACATAGGTGGAAAATGGGAGACCCTTTTATACCACCATGTTGTTATACTAGCCCTTGGTCCAACATGTACATTTATTCTCCTAAAATGGAAAATGGTAATTCCTTATGTTTCCATGGGTCATTGTTTCTTACTTTTCTATAATTTATTATATATATGGTTTAGATTCTTATGTATCTATGGTTATGGAATGTGATGAATTATTATGGAAAGGAATATCAATTCATTATTTAAATTAAATACCATACAGGAATATTGTGTTGTGGTTGTTGGTTTTATCCTGGTTCCTTCCCCAAATTTGATATTTAATTACTCATATCTTCAATCACATCATTATTTAGGCGTTTTTAGATATTTGAATCAATTTTTATTCAATATTATTTAATAATTATAAAATCCTCATCAATGTGAAATTGTCCAAAAATAATTGAAAATATCACATATGAGGTAGTATTTGATCAAAAAACTCCCAAATTGACGATAAATAATATGAAAATTATTAAGGCATAAAACTACTCCACAAATCATCATTTTCTTATCCTAAAGGAAAACAAAACATAAATTAAAATAGAAATTGAATATAAATAAGGAAAAATATTAATCAATGATATTCGAAAACTTAAATTCATAAATTAATTTTCTAAGAGAACACATCCCATATAATAAATTATGTACAAATTATGTATCATGTATTATGATATTTCAATACTCTTATCCCATATAACACTGATATACCAAACTTTCACAATTTCACAACCCATTCATGATTTACCTCTCTATAAAGTTCATTCACTAGAAATTCAAGATTCATTTCATTTGGATTATATTCAATCAGAAGTAAATTGACTCGGTCCGTAATTTTTCCATTAATCTCATTATCAACTTAGAAGTCAAACCACACTAATCAAGAGGACATTTTATTTAGGTTTCTATGAATCTGAGACTAAAGGTAGGTGGTACATAATATTAAAATTTAATTTGAAGACTAAAATGGGGGGGTTATATCTTGTAGTATAATGAATTATATTCACTTAATCTCAGTGAATAATCGTTCATACTCTTTCTTCATGGATAGTCATGAACTCCCACTTCCTTTATTATTTAATTTAATTATATAACCATATGAACATTCAAAAAAACATTATTTTTCCTCACTGTTTTTAAGTTTCTTCCTCTATTATTTTTTAAAATAATATTTTCAAGAACCTATTACACATCCTTGAAAGTAAAAAAATTGAACCTTAATCCTCAAAAAAAATCTCATTCTATCACTATTTATATTTTTAACACAAGAAGATTGAAGTTGGATAACCCAACATCAATAAAAAGTATCTAAATTTCTCACTTTTACATTATTTTTTTCTTTCAAAATGTATAAGATTCAATAAAAAAAAAATAAAAAATAGTTATGAACATTATTACAACATAACCAATAGAAAAAAAATAACATTCTTCATTATAATAATAGAATTATATAACCACATTAAAATTACCAAAATCCCTCATTAATATCAAAAAAAAATACATTTGTACCCAAAAAAATATGGTAGGATAGAAACATTTTCATTTAATGTGGAAACTTAAGGAACTTCATGGTCTTTATTTCTTGTAAAAATATCAAATATAGAGTGGTTATAACGATAAAATGGTTTAGAAATATTGAAACTATAACCTCAATAATTTTTATCTAGTTTAACATCATCTTCATTCAATTATTAAAAAACAAAAAATTTATTCTTGATGTGAATCCCATTATTTTCTCAATAAATAGGGTATAAAGAAGAATAAAATAAATAAGTTCAAAGTTACCCTTAGGAATAGAAATTTAAAATTTTATATTCAATTCATGACATGGAAAGAATAATCATTATAATAAATGGAAATGGTTAGAAATATATATCCAAAATTAGAGTAAAATAAATAACTATTTTTAAATAAACTCATGAGTCGAGTGTTTATGTGATTATTAACAAACATCACTTATCTATTTAGTATTAGAGATAAAATATCCATTAAGTTTTTCAACATTTCAAAATTCTATAAACAATTTAGTGATATATCCTAGTTCATTTAAGGGTACAAATATTAAAATTTATCTAAGGATTTTCCCCCGCACTTGATGTATAAATTTTACTCAATTAGTAAAAACATGGTGATTCAATTTATATTCCTCTATCTGAGTTCTTCAATTATTATTAACTTTAAAAACATATCATTAATTTATTTTAGTGGATTATTCTACTGTCCATACCAGTTATCATTTAGTCTTTTATTCCTAGTAATGTATAATTTTATGATTTTTTGAACATAATGTTAGTGTTCATTGTCTTTGGGTATTTCCTTAATTTTTTAATCTATAAATTTATCTCTCAGTTCCAATTTTCATATGGTTTTAGATAGATAATTATGACTACGTTTTTTATTATACATATAAAACATGAGTGCTTTCAATATAAGATTTTTGTGACTATTTCATTTACCTATAATTTATTATTTCATAAAAATCAATTAAAAACAAGGATTTAATTTATCACTAAATTTTTTACCTTGGGTAAAAAAAATTAAGTGATGGTATCATTTGACTTGTCTTAATTTAAATGTAAGCTTATTTTTATAATTTTATTTTTAAACTTTCATTAATGGGATTTTCTTGGAAAGGATATAGATGGGGTGTGGGGAGGATTACTATTGGAGATTTTTCTCATGAATATATATATATATATATATATTAGGTTTTTTAGGTTATACTTGGATGTGGTGTTTTATCTTGGGTTTTTTGGAATGGTTATGGTGGTGGTGTCTTGCAGAAGGAAATTTTCATAACACATGGATATGGGTTATCATAGTATTTTCTTCTTTGGTTATTTTAATACTCATATTTAGTATTCCATGTTTTTTGTATCATATTTGTCTCCCATGGTTATGTTGTCTTTATTTTTAAATTATTTCCATGTTTATTTTGATATGATTTTATTATAATGTATGTGTATGCCTCATTTGGTTTCTCTTATTATTAAAAATTTTTTGTTTTGTAAACATGATTATTTGACATATGGAATTTTCATCTCATAAATTCAGGTATAAAATATATATTATTCTTCTCATATCATGTGAAATTGTTCCATCTTGTTTGTGTTTGATGATCAAAAACTAATTTTCATCTCATGAGGACTCGGATCACCCTTCGAGTCATGTCATGGGCTATCTTAGGTACCCAGATCTGGATCATATTAGGTTAGTTCATGACACACAATCATATTGAGTATATATATACTGACTAATGTTTAAATTATAATCATTCATATAGTACCTTTGAAATCTTAAGTGAATTCTTTTATTCTTATATCAAGAATATAGATCCACTTATAGAAAAATGTCAAAATTTGGTTGTTAAGGAAGGTATTTCTCTAAAAAACTTAATAATGATTCTTATTTTTGTTTATTGGTCTAGAAAATTACTTCCATTAAGACTTTCATTCCCTAGGGTTGATCTCAATTCTATTTTTAAGGATGGTGTTCCAATTTGTCTATAATATAAGATTTTATAAAATAGGTATCATGTTTTACATTAATTTAATAATAAATTATATTAAATTTACTCCCATAAGAAGATGAACCCTTTCAAATGTGTTATACTTATTAGTGGTCCAACTTTAAAATTTAACTAGGATTTGGGTCTCTTTTGAAACACCCTAAAAGTTATATGGTTAAAAGATTAAATTTTACTAACTATTTCATCAAGGTGAACCTTTCTTTTCAAGAGCCTGCCTGATTAAAACTCAATATTTAAATAGGTTTTTCCTATATTAGTGATCAAGATGGGTGACCTCCAAGGATGTTTTTGAAGGTGTGTGTAAATTAGGAAAACACACACTTTAAGAACATTTTTTTTTCATGTATGAAAAGTAATTAGTCAAATGATCCATTAGTACACCAAGGTAGTCCCTGAGGAGGGGAAAACATATGCATGTTGGGAAACCAAAGTAATATTTAAGAATAGTAATTACATTGGAGTCAGAGAAAACTCCAGTAGTAAGTGCAGTGGAACTGTCTGGGTTGAGATATATAATCCAAAACAAGTATGCTGTTATCTAAAGGTTGGTGAATGTAACACCCTATAAATTTCAAGTGTTAAAATAATAAATGTTACTAACCTTGTTAATTAAGGAGAATCTTTATTTTCAAGATCCTACATGATTATAACTCTATGTATAAAGAGGATTTTTCTGAAGTAGTGATGATTATGGGTGGCATATTGGGTTGTTTCTCAGTGTGTATTTAAGTGATTTCAAATAACACTAAAAGAAATTGTGCTTTCTTGTTGGGGTAATCATTAGTCTGATGATCCATCTAGGCACATGGGTAGACCCTAATGAGGGGACCACGTGTCTATTGGGAAACTGGTGGCACTTGGAGGGTTAGGAACTGATATACATACTTCAAAAGTGAGGTGTTTGTGTTATAGTGGGGTCTATTTTTACATATTCAATATTTATCCAATCACTTAGATATTTTGATATATAATAATTTCATTAATATTATGTATGAAACTTTTATGGTTGATTAGATGACTCCATATCCTATTTTTTCATATAGATTCACTCCAAATTATTCCTCTATTATCTTATTTTTATTATGATTTCCCATAAATGTGTAACCAAAATATCTTTCTTGATATGAGAACCAAATTATATTAGATTCATCCATAACCTTCAGGCATTATACAAGATAATCCATGTGCACCCAACTTTAGAAATACCTACCGAGAGGGATGATCGAGGTCTTGAAAATTGTTTTTATTAGATGAAATATTATATTAATTATTTTTAGGGGGTTTTAAAATATCATGATATTATATCATGTATTCCCTTTACATGGATACATGATTCTAATGATTTATTTTTTTAATCTTATTCCATCCAGAAAATCAATTTTTTAAATCATATTTATGTGTAACTCTTTACAATACTCATAACTTTTTTTAAACACAAAAATTAAAATCCAACTATATTTAAACATATCCAAATGAAAAATATGAAAAGTATGCAATAACCCCTTTAAAATAGTGTTCTATAACCCTATAAAATCAATAATACAAACAAGAATAAGTTTATAGTGATAGTTATACCACCCCATATTTCTTTATAGATCCAAAACTCCCAATACAATGAGCAGTTCGACCTAAATTATCCCTACCAATGGTCCTTTACACAAGATAGAATTAAATTCCACCATAATTATAACACATAATATATATAAACTATAATTAAATTTTTAATTAAAACATAAAAATTATTAATTCAATGTTAAGATAGAAGAATACAAAATCAATTATGATACATATAATGTAACTTCTTAAATGCATGTATGATATTTCATATATTTATACATGGTATAATTTTTTTTAAAATAATTTTATAATATTACAACTTAAAACAATTACTAAATTAGTCGTGTATTATGTAAATTATATAAATAAATAAATATAAACCCTTTACATTTATCTCTTCTATGAACTCATTCATATAATATTTTTATGGATTTTTTTAAACTTAATACATTTAAAATATAAAATATTCATATTTGAAATCTATTATATAAACATTTTACATAATCAAAGTATAAAATACTTAATTGTATTTTAATGATGATCAAATCAATTATCAAAACCTATTTTTTATATTTCAAGTGATTTTTCAAATAAGGCAATTTCATTTTAAAATTTCATATAAACAATTATGAATAATTGAAATCTCAAGGTGAAATCCTTTTATTTTTTTTAACATTTTTATAATTTATAATACTTTTATAAATTACTTTGTAATTTATATATATATATAATTTATATAAAATCATATTTCTATATATATTAATGGTATTTTTAAATTAAAAATTAATATTATATATTTATTTACTAAATATTTCTTAAACATTTAATATCGAATTATAAAAAGTATATAATTTATGGATTATAGATATATAATTAATTAAAAAAGTATCATAAATATTATTTTCTAAAATTTATAATCTGTTTTCAATTATTTAATTCAAATAGTAATTTAGAATTTTGGAAAAACGCATTTTTCATTTATGTCATTTTCTATTACTCACATATGTCATCGTATAAGATATATTTAAAAATATATTATCATTTACAAAGGGTTCCTAATACTTATGATAAATAATTTCAACCAGTATCTATCATAATTTATGATATCCTATATTTTAATTTTTGATATGGTATAAAACTTATACAGTAACTTACAATATGGGAGAGGTTGACTATAGTTAATCATTCCTCAACTAGAAGTAATATTTTATGATATCACCTCTATTGTAACAATAATATAATGCTCAATTTTTGACCACCTAAATAATTCATATTAGTACATTAGTATGTTATAATTTCCCATATCATGCCTTCTGATATATTGAAAATTGATGGAATTAAATTGGATTTTCTATTATGATATCCTATATTTTATAAGATGAAACTATCATAGCTTATGATATTACATATCTTAATAATTGACACAACTCAAAATCAGTAGCATTTTTAATGATATTGACTAGAGAATAAAAATGATTTCCATTTCATCATCCTTTTCAACCAGATTATAAGAATCAAGAATCATTTAGAAGGGTTCTTAAAGATTTAATAACATTTATTAAGGTAGTATAAGTCATTAAAAACCTGAAACCAAAATATCCATGTTGTGAAACTGAAACCATGTATAACATAAAATGAATAACAATTTCTGTATATTGCACTAATTTGTGTCAAATATCATATCCTCAAATATAAGTTTGAACAATAGATCTAAGAACAAACCAATAAGATCATTCATGGTATATCCATATGCATACCTAAATCACCTAATTATTATGTGGGATTCTCTATTTAACCATGAAATGTTAGTATCTATAGTGGCAAGGTAAGAAGGGAATTAGAGATGTTAAGGGTATTTGGAAGAATAACCTTGGACAAAATATTCATGGACTTCAGTTTCCTGTATATAATCCTTGAGGAATCTCCTTAATCCTTTTATGTATTTACTTATACATCTATAAAATGTGTGTAAATTGAATGTAATTAAAAATGATTTGTAACCCTTTAACCATGCATTTAATATCAATTATCTCCCTTATGTTTCATTATATTAAACATTTATAATCAATGATAGTCTTATGTGGAAGATGGATTGATCATTAACATTTAGCATTTATCAGACTCTTTATTATCATTCAATATAGTTGACCCATACAATAACTCTTATGTTAGGGCCATGTCAAATAATATACCAATGTAAACAATTGTGATATCATTACATCACACTTTACGAAATGTTTTGTGTCCCTGGCTTGGTTCACCTCCATCATGACCAAACTATATTCCACATAACTCGAGCATGTATCCCTGTATTCTAGAAGCTTCAAACCAGTGGTGAGGTTCATTTTATAAACATGTGAGATAATACCATTTTCATTATTGATTTCAATAAATCACGGAAAAATAAATATATAAATAGTCATCAGAATAATTGGGAAAATAAATGAATATGATATCTCTATGCCAATGGAAAGTAAATAAAAAATCTCATTTAAAAAATCATATATTGTGATATCACTTAGAATTTATCAAAGTAAAGGATTCATATCGTCTGACTATGTACTGGATATCTAAAATAAACAAACTAAAGGGGACTATAACAAAACTTGATCTTGAATCTATTCTTAGTCTCATTTGATGACTATATATAGGCTTTACAATTTTGTTTATAAAATCTAAATCCATTCCCCTTAAAAAAATTTATGTCTATGAATCATTATTATGTACCAGGGAACCTCATAAATGTGTGATAAGAAATCCATAATCCACAACCAATGGTATTTTTAAAAAAGTCTAATAAATGCAAGTTCATGTGTAGTGTGATGTGCACATTAGTACATAATTTTGAAATGGAAGTAATAATAAATATATCTCATACATTGATGATATGCAGACACCTAGGTGTGACCATTCCTGCTTTATCCAATGTTGGGGTCTCTCAGAACATATCGTAATAAAACCCACTAGGTGTCATAACATGGTTCTTATATAATGGGTATAATTTCCCATTATAATATATAAGTCTAATCACTAGAATTATATCCCGATAAGAATGTGTAATGTCTCGAAAATTCCATGAAATTTTTTTATATGGAAGTATCATGTGATCGTGCGCTCTAACAGCACATGATTCCGAGGCCTGGAGTACCCAGGATGGAATTTTGAACTTTTTTTAAGGTATGTTCAATAAACTCACGAGTGGGTTTTTCTAAATTTTCAACCACTGATCGGATCAAAAATCTCAGGACACAGTTGAACTCAGAACACCGGGATTCACCTATAATGATCTTAACTTTGGCTGGAAAGGGATGAACGGAAGAGGTTATTTTTAGATTTTAGGAAAAAATAAAATAACTTTAAAAAGTTATTTTATTTTATTTTGTCATCCGACGAGTGGCGACAAGACAGTGCTGCGGTGCAGCAATGAGGCAGCGATGGGTCGCATTAATGAGTCTCATTAATGTCTTGTATCATGTAGTGTAACGATGTGATGTCACAGCATAACTAAAATGTTGTGATGTGGTTTCTTTTTAATTTTCTAATGCATTGGTGGATGGAGAAATAAACAAGGAGGATTCTCTAATGAAACTCCGACGAATCTCCTCTCCAATGAAGAATGACAAACCCCCATGGATATTCATCATCTTTGAGACACCTCAAAGAATGGATTCATAAGTAACGATGTCTACATCTTGAATCCTCAAGGATGAATGCTTTGGAATCGAACATCAAAGAATTAGGGGTTTGATTTTTATTTCAATGTTTTTCCCCACTCTTCTTTTTCTACAAATGACGAACATAGATCAACCCATGAACAAGTTGATCTTTTATTCATGTGTTTATGTAGAAGGGTGACTTTTCTTAGGGATTTATTATTCATGATTAAAACCTTGCATGAAATGATTGAACTTCATTCCCCAAACATCCCCCATGATTTAAACCTCTAACATAGAGGGCTCGGGACGACATGAACAAGGCTCAAGCACCTCTGCTTGTGCGTTCTGGGTGGCCACATGATCGAAGGGGTTGTAGTTCAATTTTGTGGCCTGAGTAGGGATGGTGGCGACCTGAGGGACCCTTTGATGTAGATGAGTTGGATAACAGACCACCAGATAAACTCTGGTGGCCTGTGGTAGTGGTTGGAGGTGTACCACGGCAGTGGTCGGTGATTGCCCACAGAGGCAGCCAGAGGTTTCCCTTGGCGGCCACCGGCGGTGGCCCATAGTGGCAGCCGCGAGAAGAGGATGGTGGCACGCCGCGATAGCCACAATGTAATGTGGCACTAATAGGGCGTCATGTAAGGGGGTGGCCCACATCCGGGCCACCCGAATCGGCTGGACGAGTCGCGGTCTATTGACCGCGGCTAGAAAAGGTGGATCCATAGTGTCCCGCAGGGCAGAAGAGACCAGACGTGGCTAGCTGCCATGTCCCGACCAGGTGCCCCCAACAGCCGCATCGTGTGGCCGGTCAACAGGATGGCGGGTCACACCCCCAGCCCAGCGGGCCGAGCCGATCATGCACCAATGGGATAGACTCACAGCCCAGTGGGACAGCCCCATGCCCAGTGGGCCGAACCCTCCCCCTGCGGGCCAAACTCGCACAGGAAGGTTGGGTCGGACTAGACTAGGTCGTTGGGTGACCCACCGGGCTGGATCCTCAGCCAAACCGAGCTGGGTCCAGCGATGCCTATTGGGCCTGGCCCATAGGCCAGGATGGACCAGACCGACCCTAACCCAAACTTGGTCAGGTCGAGTCTGTCTAAATGAACCGGGGTATGTGGGACCCCTGGGCCGAGTTAGTCAGATCAGTCTGACCAGGTCAGACCAGGCCCCGTCGCAACCAGCACCCTATTTACTAAAATGCTCGTATATAGAAAACTACACATCAGATTGACGAGTTGTTTGTAGAATTGGGACCCTCTTAACGAGGTGGATATTTTGCAATTCTTTGTGGTGAATTTTCTAGAATTTTAGACGCGACGAATGGCTTGAGGAGCGGTTCTCCCAAACATGCTACTTACGGAACCCTATGGTTGGCTGAGACCTGAAGATTACTGACTATCAACTCTTTACAACTTGATGACGGACTAGTGGGAAGAGGCTCTTTGTGACTCGGTAGGACTACGGTGTGGAGAGGCTCGGTGTGACTTGGCAGACCCACAATACTCGATAGAAGTAGTATCTCGATATGGCCAACGTGGGAAGCAGCTCTATGTGACCCGATAGGCCCATGGTGGGGAGCGGCTATGTGTGACCCAGCATACCCATAGTACTCATCAGGAATGAGTAAAATATCTATCCAAGGTTAGTGGGAATCATCTCTTTGTGACCCGGTAGGCCCCCTGTACTCAATAGAGGAATATTTCTCCAGAAGCTGAGGAGTTCGATGATATGACTGATGATGCTACTATCACTACCCTATAATATACCTGGTGTGAGTTTTCTTGTGCTTTGTGCTTACTTTGAGGATTTATGTGTGGTATTTCCCTTTTTTTTGGGGTCCCAACTTAGTTTCATGTCACTCACCCCTACACAGGTCCCACCCTTGCATGTCATGTCCAGTGAAAATGATCAACACTTCGATAGAGACCTTGGTGGACCAGGATCCGGTGAAGCCCAGTGAAGCAGGACCGATCGATGCTTTGATGATGGACTTGGTGTCCTAGGACCTAGTGGGGTCCTGTAGGACCAGGTGGATAGAACATACTACTTCAGCTTCTAGTAGATTCACTACTCTCATGATCAGGTGAGGTTTTTCTGCAAATTAATATCAGAGATCCTCTTTTTACTTTTTTGTTTCAATTATTTTTGATGGGTTTGTATTCTAGCCCACATGCTTTTAGTCATACTTTGTACTCGGTATTGTTTTATTATACTTTTTTTTCCTTTCAGTGTGTTGGGATGTGGTTGGGTGTGTGTGTGAGTACATGTACTAAGGAAAATGTCTCCCACTTCAAGTTTGACACCTTCAGCGCTATTCGCCAGCCCCTGGCCTTCGGGAGGTGCAATTAGGGTATTCACAGAATGGGCCTCAGGGGACGGGTTATGACAAAGTGGTATCAAAGGGCGGTAGGTCCAACCAAAAACACCATGATTCTTTGTTTTGTTTTGGGGCAATAGTGTTAGGTGTTGTGAGTCTGACTTTCAGATTTGGTGAGTCTAGTGTTGGTGCGATGGCCGATGTATCTATACACCAAGACCTTAAATTCTATTTTTCAGCTCAATAAAAGAAAACATTGGTTTCATAAGTTTCTCCTTATTTTATTTTGAATAAAATTCAGCTCACTAGGTATAACATTCTGATTGTGGTACATCTAGATCTATTTCAGGATGCCTCCATGTGGACAACCAGTCAGGATCCCGATACGACGTCATGACGAAATCCTGCCTAGTGATGAGGCATTTGTTCAAGGACCAGTGCTTGAGATAACCCCACCTGGTAATGCACCAGTGATACCACCACTCGGTGGTCAGCATCTATTTTCGGTCGTTCTGGCAGAGGAAATTTTTAGAATCAATTTCCTACATGAGTTTTAGAGACAGAGACCTCCTAGGTTCAAGGGATAGATAGATCCTCAGGTCAATGAGATGGAGGTTGTAATGTGGGTTTTCTACTTAGTGAGGAAACATCCTAACTAGATGGTGATCTTGGCATCGAGCCTTCTTCAAGGCTTGTCATGGAGATGGTAAAGCTTGACCACACAGATGCATGACGAGGCAACCCTTACCTGGGAAGACCTCGAGAAGCTTTTATGAGAGGATTTTTTTCCCACAACCTTTCCCTCTGTGTGCATTCAAGAGCTGCCTCACCTACAACATGGTAGCATGATGGTGATTGAGTATATAGTGAGGCTAACCGATCTATCTCACTACTCCATAGACATGGTGTGAGACCCTTTCATTGGGGCTCGAGCCTTTGAGCAGGGACTCAGGAGGGAGCTCAGGGAATCGGTTTTGTCTCTTAGCATCCCTACCCAGGCCGAGGTGCTAGAGAGAGCCCTTCTTGTGGAGAGATTCATGGCATTGCAGGCACTGATATCTAGAGCCGCCAGTAGACCCCATGTGGTGGATACTTCAGTAGGTAGTACACAGAAGACATGTGGTCCTAATAGGGTCAGGTATTTCAGAGGCCGACCCTAGGACTTGGGGTTGGTAGTGTGGGGATCTTAGTATAGGGGAGCTAGTAGGGATTCAGGAAGTGCTTTGCGTGCAGCGGGCATGGACACATGGCATGTGACTACCTGACCCGCTATACGGATGACCAACAGACGGTCAAGGGACCACCGAGTTAGAGTCAACAGTTTGAGTGAGGAGGTTCATAGGGTGGCAGATATGGAAGGAGAGCTGGTCAAGCAACATGCAGTGGGAGATGGTTTTTGGTGTTACCACCACCACTCCAAGGTGGTCCACCCCTACCTTAGAGAGAAATCGGGCAGGGGCGATCTCAGCTCTAGGTAGCTAAGGCTTATGACTGCGGCAATCCAGAGACGATCTGAGGTACGATATTTTTCTTCTACACCCTAGTTGTTGTTCTTATATACATAGGTTCTAGTCACTTTTTCCTTGCCATAGCTCTCATTCAGAGCTTGAAGATTCTTGTGGAGTTGTCTCAATCCTTACAGTTATAGACTTCTACAGGAGACAATTCGATGATTACACACTAGTTCTAGTAGTGTGATATTACTCTAGGCGGTGAGAGATTCGGATGGGATCTCCTAGTAGCAGCGTCGAGGACATACAATTTCATCTTGGGTATGAACTGGTTATCCACATTCCATGCACAGATCGACTATTTTAGGAATACAGTGCGGTGTTTCCATAGTTATGGGACCATTTTTTCCTCAACTAGCGAGAAGGAAACCCTTGCAGCATAAGACAGACTCTCTCAGAGGAGTTTGCATCTGATCACTCACCATTTGGATAGCCTCACCCTCAGTGTAGTGGATGAGAGGAGTCCAAGCTTCCCTATAGTGGTAGACGAGTACAATGATGTTTTTCCTAAGGATGTTTTGGGACTACCTCCTCGTAGGGACATAGCCTTTTTCATCGACCTTTACCTCAGGAAGGCACTATTATCCACACTAGAATATCATATGGCTCTCATGAATCTTCACGAGTTGAGGGTACAACTAGAGGGCTTGTAAAAGAAGGGGTTCGTAAATCCCAACGTTTCACCGTGGCCAGCCCTGGTTCTTTTTTCCAAGAAGGCAGACAGGATTTTGAGGTTGTGTGTGGAATTATGGCTCCTAAACTAGGTGACCATGAAGAACAAGCATCCACTGCCAATAATTGATGACATCATTGACTAGATAAAGGGAGTAAAGTGGTTCTCAAAGATAGATCTCATATCAAGTTATCATCAGCTTCTGGTACGGGATGAGGTTGTACCAAAGATAGCCTTCAGGTGTCGGTACATCCACAATGAGTTCCTAGTGGTTTCTTTTGGCATGACCAACACCCCAATAGTGTTCATGGCCTCATTAATGGGACATTCCAGCCTTACCTTGACTAGTTTTTCATGGTCTTCATTGATGACATCTTGGTATACTCAGCATCAGATGAGGACCATGCTACACAACTGCGGATAGTCTTGGATACACTCTGAGGGCACCAACTTTATGGTAAGCTCTCAAAGTACCAGTTCTAGATTTGGTAGGTCCACTTTCTGGAACACGTCATCTCAGAGGCTGGAGTTGCGGTAGATCTAGTGAAGATAGAGACAGTTCTTTCTTAGAAGCCACCCTGGGGTGTGACTGAGGTGCGGAGCTTCTTGGGGTTGGAAGGTTACTATAAAAGGTTTGTACCCAATTTTTCTAGAGTAGCAGCACCCTTATCATCCTTGAAACGGAAGGGATAACCCTTCATGTGGATGGAAAAATTCCAGCAGAGTTCCTAGGAGCTGAGGTGGTGACTGGATAGTGTACCCATTTTGAGACTACCAGAGGAGGGCATTGGGTATGTAGTTTACTGCAACACATCGGGGACTGGACTAGGTTGTGTCCAAATGCAAGAGAAAGCAGTGATCGCCTACGGATCACACCAGTTGAGGTAGCATGATAATAACTACGTGAACCATGACCTAGAGTTAGCAGCAGTGGTCTTTTCCTTGAAGATGTGTAGCATTACTTGATGGGTGAGTAGTTTACAGTTTACTCCGACCATAAGAGTCTCAGGTATATCTTCTACCAGAAGTACCTAAACCTAAGACAACATAAATGGATAGATTTCCTCTAGTACTATGACATTGAGTTAGTCTATACTTCTAGAAAGAGGAACGTGGTAGTAGATGTGCTCAGCAAGAGGAACAGTTTGCAGTTGCTGAGTGAGGCAATAGAGCAGTTAGTCGCGATGCAGATATCCTTCGTGGATGATGGTTGAGCCAATTAAATTCAGTCAATAACTTTTACTCCCCCACTCTTATAGAAATTTAAGGAAGCATAGCTGGTGAATGTTGACTGTGAGGTTTGACGTGCTTAGTTATTCTCAGGACGGGCTCTTGATGGAATTCCGATGGGTGGGGAGCACTCCATCCTTTTCAGAAGGAGTACCATAGTTCCAGTGACATTGTGGTAGGAGGTGTTGAGAGAATTCCATACATCCCCCTTGGAGGTACATCTTGGAGTGGGGGAAATGTACCAGGACCTCCAATTTCAGTACTGGTGGCTGGGGATGAAGAAAGTGGTATATGATTTCATTTTAAGATGCCTCATTTATTAGCAAGTGAAGGTCGAGCATCATGTTACAAGAGGCTTGGCTCAATCACTTGAGGTACCGGAGTGGAATTGGGACAGTATCTCGATGGACTTTGTGAAGGGGTTACCATGTACGTCCAGAGGCCATGATTCTATTTGGGTGAACGTTGACCGACTCACCAAGTTGGCTCACTTCCTACCCATCTGGGAGAAGGGACCGGTAGAGGGATTGGGATGCCTCTACATTCAAGAGATAGTGCAGCTTCATGGGGTGCCATCAACAATTGTATCAGATTTCCATGCCTGCTTTAAATCCTAGTTGTGGAAGGGATTACAGGCAGCGTTCGGGACGCAACTGCATTTGAGCAAAGATTTTCATCCCCAGATGGATGGTCATATGGAGCAGACCATATAGACCCTGAAGGAAATGTTTCATGATTGTGTACTTGACTTTGTTCATAGTTGGGAGGACCACCTTCCACTGGTGGAGTTTGTGTACAAAAATACCTACCACTCCACCGTTGGCATGGAACTATTCGAGGCCTTGTACGGCTGGCCTTATAGATCTCCCATATGCTGGAAACACCTAGGGGAGTCGGCACTCATGGGTCTGAAGTTGGTATGGGATACCACCAAGAAGGTGCAGATCATCCTGGAGTGGATGATGACTTCATAGAGCAAGAAGAAGTCTTATATCAATAGGAGACAGAGACCCTTGGATTTTGAGGAGGGAGACCATGTGTTCCTTTGGGTCTCACCCTGACAAGGGTTACAAAGATTTTGTCAGGGCAGCAAGATATCTCCAAGGTTCATCAGACCCTTTCAGATCCTAAGCATAGTTTTTGAGGTGGTGTACCAACTAGCCCTTCCCCCCAAATATTCACTAGGTGCATGATTTTTTCCATGTGTCACTATTGGGGAGTTACGTGCATGACCCATCGCACGTCATAATCTGGGGAGAGTTGTACATTGATGATGGGGAGACGTTTTCAGAGTTCCTAGTGAAGATAGAAGATCGACAGGAGGGGGTCATATGTGGGTGGTTGATTCCTATTGTGTGATTTTTGTGGTAGCACGGAAATCTCCAAGAGAGAACATGGGAGCAGGAGTCTTAGATTCGTGATCAGTACCCCCATCTGTTTTATTTTTTTTGTTTTGGATTTCAGGGATAGAAATCCCTAAGGTGGGTAGAATTTAATGTCACAAAAATTCCGTGTAATTTTTTTTATATTGAATTATTCTGAGACCGCACGCTCTGATGGAACATGATTCTGAGGCTCAGATATCCCAAAACTGAATTTTGAAATTTTTTTAAGGTAGGTTCAGTAAACGGGCAAGTGGGTTTTTATAACTTTTGAATAGGTGCTCGGATCAAAAATCTGAGGACACCGTTGAACTCAGAATGCTGAGATTCTCCAAGAATGGACTTAACTTTGGCCAGTAAGGGCCGAATGGAAAAGTTTATTTTCTGAATTTTTGGAAAATAATAAAATACCATTAAAAATTTAGTTTATTTTATTTTTTCATCTGACAATAGGTGACATGGAGAAGCTTTAGTGCAATGATAAGATAGAGATAGGGAACATTAATTAGGCTCATTAATGGATCATATCACGCAATGTAATGACATAACATCACAACATAACTGAAACGTTGTGCTATGGTTTCCTTTTTATTGTCTAACGCGTTGGTGGACGAAGAATTAAACAAGGAGGATTATCTAATGAAACTCCTAAGAATCACCTCTCGAATGAAGAATGGCGAACACTGGTGGATATTTATCATCTTTGACGCACCACAAAAAATGAAACTAGAAGTGATAACGTCAACATCTTGAGTCCTCGAGGAAGAACGACAAGGCATCGAACTTCAAAGAAGTAGGGGTTTGATTTTTATTTAAATGTTCTTCCCCGCTCTTATTTTTTCTAGAAATGACAAACACAGATCAACCCATGAACAAGTTGATCCATGATTCGTGTGTTTATATGGTAGGGTGACTTTTCTGAGGGATTTATTATTCAGGATTAAAACCTTTCATGAAATTATTGAACTTCAATCCCCGAACCTCCCCCTTGATTTAAACCTCTAACACGGAGGGCCCAGGCTTACATGAATAAGGCCCGAGCATCTTTGTTCATTCATTCTAGGTGTCTGCATGTTTGTAGTGGTGGCAGTTCAATTATGGGGCCTGAGTAGGGATGGTGGCGACCCGAGGGACCCTTTGGCACATAGGGGTCGGAGAACGGACCACTGTAGAAACTCTCGTGGCACGTGGAATGGATAGTCGGCACACCAACATCGGCATCCAGTGGTGGCCGGTGGTGGCCTGCAGCAGTGGCCTGCGGCGACGCGGCACCAGGTGGGCACTGCGTGAAGGGGGTGGTCGACATCCGGGACTCCCAGATCAGTGGGACAAGATGTGGTCTGTTGACTGCGAATAGAGAAGGAGGCCTCGTAGCATCCTGTAGGGAAGAGGAGACCAAACATGGTCGGTCGTTTCATCCTATCAAGGTGCCCCCACTGGCCGCATCACACGGCTGGTCAACAGGGTGGTGGGTCGTGCCCACAACCTAGAGGGATGAGTCGGTCCCGCACCTATGAGCTGGACCCATAAACCAGCGGTCCGGCCCCTTTCCCAGTAGGCTAGACCCTCCCCCAATGGTCCATACCCACACCGTCGGACAAGGACCAACTAGACCGAGTCATTGGGAAACCCGGCGGGCTAGACCCTTGGCCAAACTGAGCTGGGTCCAGCGAGTCCTATTGGGCCTGGCCCATTGGCCAGGCTAGACCAGATCGACTCCGAACCAAACTAGGTCAGGACAATTCCGTCTAAATGAACTGAGGTATATGGGACCCCTAGTCCAGGTTAGTCAGGTCGGACCGGGCCCTGTCGCAACCGGCCCCCTGTTTACTAAAATATCTGTATCTAGAAAATTGTGTGTATTATTGATGAGTCATTTGTGGTGTTGGTACCCTCTTGAAGAGGTGGATATTTCAGAATTATTTTTGTTGACTTTTAGGAAAGTTGAGATGTGTTGAATGGATTGAGTAGTGGTTTTCCCAAGCACACAATGTACATAACCCTACAGTTGGTTGAGACCTGAAGACTGCTGACTATCAACTTTGTGCGACTCGACGACTGTCTTATGAGAAGCAGCTCTATGTGAACTGGTAGTCCCATAGTGGGTAGCAGCTCTTTGTGACCCAGCAGACCCATGATACTTGAAAGGAGGAGTATCTCATTATGGCCAAGGCAGGAAGCGGCTCTATGTGACTCGGCAGGCTCACAGTGGGGAGCGGCTTTGTGTAACCCAACATACCCGCGGTACTCATCAGGTATGAGTACCACAACAGTACAAGGTTACTGGGAAGTGGCTCAATGTGACCCAACAATCCAATTATACTCGATAGAGGATGATTTATCCAGCAGCCAAGGAGTTCAATGATATGACTCATTATGCTATTATCACTACCCTAGAATATACCTGGTGTGATATATATTGTGCTTCGTGCTTTACTTTGAGGATTGTTTTGTGGTCTTTCCCTTTTTGTTTTGGGTTTCCTACTGATTTTAGTGTTAATCACCCTTGCACAAGCCCCACCCATGCATGTCGTGTCCCGTGCAGATGATCGACGGTTTGATAGTGACCATGGTGGACCGAGACCTGGTGGAGCCTAGTGAGACAGGACCAATCGACGCTTCGATAGTGGACTTGGTGTCCTAGGAACAGGTGGGGCCCAGTAGGACCATGTAGACATGACATACTACTTAGGCTTATAGTATCTTCACTACTCTTACGATGAGGTGGTGTTTTTCCACGGATGGTCATCATAGCTCATCTTTGTACTTTGTTGTTTCAGTTTTTTTTTGGTTTGTATTCTAGCCCACTTGATTTCAACCGTACTTCGTACTCAGTCTTGTTTTAGTATAATTTTTTTCCATTTCATTGTTTTGGGACGTGGTTGGGCATGTGTGTGCATATAGGTACTAAGAAAAATGCCTCCCACTTACAGGTTGATGCCTTCGGCGCTAGTCGCCAGCCCCTATCCTTTGAGAGGCGATCTTGGGGTAGTCACGGCACGGGCCCTAGGGGACAGCTCGTGATAGAATGTCATAATAATAGGTATGTAATAACATTATATCATAGTATTTAAAATGGATGTATGTATTGATAACCAATTTATAAAAATGGTAAGGGAATCCCGGTAATAATAGTCTGGAAGTGGAAATAGTGTCCCTCATTATAAATGGAATAACACAAATGGGTACTTCATATAAATTATAAGAAACACCATTATAGAATTTATATCATCACTTAAAAATATATTTAATATATACAATGGAAACACAACCCAAAATATATCCTAAATAATAATATAAAATAATAATCTACTAAATTAAATTAATATAAGTTATTCACGTGAGGGTCAGTATAACATCCAACACACTTTGTGTTTGAGCCAGGTTAATCCTCACAACAACCAACCTATTTCCAATACCAAAAAAACTACCTATATACGTACAATTTTGTAAGAGAGGAACACATACCCAAAATACTAATTAAACTATCCAAAATTGTTATAGAGAAACTCAAGAGTTTTATATAGGTCAAGTCTCAATCTTACCAATCTCAATTACAGATCTCTCATATGATCAAGGTTTATAAGGGAACCTAATAAAGGCCTTTACATTTATAACATAATTCAAGGAATCCTCAAAGAGACATTCATTATATAGTTAATTTTATTTATTTAAATCTGATAACCATCAGTGGTCATGGAATCAATGGATATAGATTAAATGGTTCATTATATCCATATATGTTCTTACCCTACATATACAAGACATGGGAAAGTAGTTTAGATTAATTTTATGTAAATCACACATGGGTAGTGAGTTCACATATCTCATGACACATGAAACTTGTATAAAAATAGTGATGGTTAAGTACCACCTACTTAATTACCCTAGGATACATCCCATTGAATATTGGTGACTCATTCGACCTCAAATGGTAGAAATAAAATATTATATCATAAAACCCAAAATTGGGTCATAAATGATGGGAAAAAATAAATTTAAAATAAAACTACAATAAATGGATTTGTAGTGGTAAATCTATTATAAGTGACCCAATGAGATAGACCAAACTCAAATCCAGCAAAACATAGGAGAGATATGGCCCTTGGAAGAGGATAGAAAATGGGAAAGGGGAGATGGGATCCTGTATACTATATAATGAAATAATATAAGGTTATAATTTTATTAATATTAATTAACATTAGTTAAATTAAATAATATTTTTAAAAATAAAAATAGAAATTACCCATCAGGTACCCACCAAGATCCCATTAGGTAAGCATTCAAGGGGCACTGACCACCTGGTGTCCCTCTCAAAACCACCCCAACTTTTTTTGGTATATTGGAGACCCAATAATATAAAACCAAGTACCTTATGGCTTATTATATCAACAAAAAAGTCCTATCACCTTGTCAATTCTCGTAAAAAACATCCATGAGCCCCATCTAACAACTAAAATATTCATAATTTATCAAAATAAATGAGGTTTAGAAAAAAAATCAATCAAAAATCACATATAAACTTGGTAGGTGTTAAAAAATTTCCACCATATGGAAGCTCATCCCCAATGTGCATCATTGAGACTCATCATAAAACAACTCTGGACACTACACATGTGTATCATCCTCTCACACTATTGTCAAATATAGAACATTCCCATGCTACCACGACACTACTACTAGAGTAAATTACCTTCCATAAAATATGTTCTAAATATAAACCAATATATTATTGTATTTTTTCTTGAATAAAACATAATAATATATCCCAATATCATTTATGTTAATCAAATGATCATGATTAGGTTGGTAACTCTTAATATGAGATACATAACCTACATCATTCATAAAATGGAAACTTTGATGAAGCACTAATCAGTATTTCACTTTGTTGTCCCTCTTAAAAAAATGAACAAGATTTAAATATTTGAGAAACAACTTCCCCCACCTATAAAAACAATGTTTTATCAATAAAGGTGACACTAAAAACAAAACTTGATCACCCATCTCAAGCTTAAGAGAACATATTCTCCAGTTTTCATATGAATGATAGATACTATGTGTAGTAGATATTTTTTTCTAAGTCAATTTTATATGCTCTAAGATCTCTTAAATAAGGCTCAATCCAATTATAGAAAACTATCATACCTATAACAAACACTGAGTTGAATAAAATGTTCTAAAAACCAAGGCCTCGAAATGTTCCACCTGAATCAATTCATGATAACTATTGTTATAGGTGAACTTAGGTAAAGTGAGATAACATTCCCATGAATTGCATAAATCTAAGACACATTATAGAATTAGGTACTCCATAATCTGGATATTATGTTATAACTTCACATCATTTTAGGGGATGTATGTTAGGAAACAATAAGCATGGATATCATGAACATTCTCTAGAACCTTCTAGAAGTGATAAATGAATTGTGAATCCAAATCATAAATGATACTCCTTGGTAGACAGTAAACATGTATTATCTCTAAAACATAAAAAAAAAATCTTATCTCATCCAAAAAATGGGTCATCTTGATTGGTATCATTTGTCTGATCATAGTCAACCATTCCATAACAACCTAGTAGCATCACTAATTTAGGGTGAATTTAGAAACCCTATCATAAAATCTATCATCACGCCATTTTATTTTGAATCAGGAAAATTCTAACCTCTTAATAGGTTCCTTAAAAATCTAATAATTAGTGTTAACCTTCTTATAACTGAGGAAACACAAGGAAACCCCCTCTACATATCTCTTCATTGTGTTCTACCAGTACTGTCTATGAATATCACGGTATATTTTGTAATCACCAGGTAGAAAGACTATCTCGAGTTGTAAGTACCATGCATCATATTTTAATGTATACTTGATGGGATAACAACTCAACAATTTATATATAATATCCCATTATCATCCAGTGAAAAATGAAAGGGAAAATCCACTTGATATATATTTTTTCATGTAACTTAATAGTCTATGTTTGACAACTTATAATCTTTTACACTCCCAAGGAATGAAGATTTAATAGATAAAGGCATTTGAGTCACCCAGACCTGACACTACATAAAATCAATATGCATCATAGTGAATATGATTATAAACTATCACTATCAACTAGCCTCTTACAGTTTCTAATACTGAGTTTTCTTACATAGTACATTAGATATAATATTTCCCTTCCCAAGAGAATATTCTTTCTCATAGTCAATGGAATATAGGTTCCTAGACCATCTTATCTGTTGAAATTTCTGGTCACATTGTGAAAATTTATACCTATGAATCTTATGGTTAGTGTATATTCCAAAATTTTATCCAAAAAGTTAGTGATTATATCATATTATATTGTGAAATACTATAACTACATCTAGATCATGATTCAAAAACTTCCACTCATGTGAACTAAACTACCAAGATCCATAAGAAAAAATGCATCCATCCAATATCAAGACTGTTTCAAGGACTATTCCAAATAAATCATAAAATAAGTCATATTCCTTACCCAAATCAAATAAATATAAAACTATATCATAATTAAACCTTCCCTTCATATCCTAGAAGTATATCTCCCATGGATCGAACTACTCTAACTTATTTCCCTTTTTGTTTAATATTTTAATTAGTGATTCCAATCAAAAGAGGTCTAGAATTGATATTATTTAATATTCATTCACATATTTAAAGATAAATATCTCAAAAATATTCCTTGTACGCTACCAAGAATCTATGTTTTAACCTTTTTAATGTATACTCATATTCCTGCCAATTAAATAGCATGCCCTAATTAGCGAGCCTCACTAATCTCGAACAAACATTTCAAATTTTTGGAATATAGATGATGATCTATATGTGTAATCCAAATGTTCTCTAAATACTAAGCATGATCCTTCCATGACTATGAGTATACCATAAAATCATCAATGAAGATAACTATAATGGAATCCAAATATGGTTGGATGAGCTAATTAATTAGGGGAACAAATAATATTTTTCATCAAATAAAATTTAATAAAAACACTCATATATGCCCTACCACTCTTCAATGTGGTATAAGGAATATCAGAAGGATTTGCACATAGATGAAGATAACTTGATCCCAAATCAATCTTGTATAACCACTTATATCTTATAAACTTGTTAATAAGTCATCAATATGATGAAGTGGATATCTTTTCTTCACCATCGCCTAGTTCAAACTTTGGTAATAAAGAAATAATCATAAAGAATAATTCACCTTCTTATTCAAAAAAATATCACCCCAAGGGGTTAATATCAAGACAATGAATCTATTTTACTAAAAAAACATCCAACTAATCTTTTAGTTCTATATGGTGTATATGATACATATTTTAAGGAATAAATGATATGGGATCTATACATAGTATCAAATTAATCATTAATTCAATATGAATTTATCATATAGAGTTCATGATAATTCCATAAGAGAAAGATACTGGAAATCATCACTGATTAGATGAAATGTTATCTAATGTGTCTCCTTATCATAAATAATAACATTAGACAACTAGGCTAAAAGTGTCCCCAGCTACCAATTTTTAGGTCTCAAATAGAATACTTGAAAATCCCAATAACCAAATTGGGTATAAAAATCACCCTCAATATACCGAAATAATACCTCTCAGTGATATCAAGGTGACTTCCTCTGGGACACAAGTGTGTATCTTTTTATCTCTATGTTGGTTATTTTAGGTTTCAGAGGAGTTGGAGGCACTTGGTGGCCTAAATTTGGTTTTTGTTCTTTTTTTTTAAAACCAGGTAGTACCATAGCTATGGTGTAGGTTGTGGTGCGTCTTTTGTCATCTTATACAAAATTACTAAGGCCAAAACACCCATTAGATGGTCACGGCCTATGGTGGAGTGTGTTGGGGGTCTTTTTTATCAACCATGGCTAGAGGGACCTCACTTCACCATATTGGTGGCCATGGTGGGTTTAAAATGGCCTAGTTTCGAGCACTACACCATATTTATAGACCATATTATATCCCTTGGGAGAGTCCATCTTGGTTGTGGTGGATACTTTAGTTCATGGTTGTGGTGTTTTTAGTTTTTATAAATTCATAAATGGAACATTTACTTCTAAGGGTGGTTACTACAATCATGTGTGACCTTAATTAGAGGTTTGGTTACATCTTTTGACTTAGTTTCCCTCAATTGAACTAATTATTCTCTACCCATTATCTTGGATTCTAGATTTAGTATGTTTTAAGAAGGTTATTTGGGTGTTTATCTTTCATTTATAATCATCTTATGGTGATTCCATTCTTCTTTGTAAACTCCTTATATATCTAGGCTTGTGATGACCAAATATTTGTGTTTTTAATAATTGATATTTGAGGAAATGATATTTTCATTGTTCATGGGGTTGGTATCTCGGTCCTATGGTATGTACCTTGGCATACATTGTGTTCTTATAATTTCCTTTTGTTTTGATTTTTTAAATTGATGGTTTTTATTCCATGAGATATGAATTTAAAATTTTTTGACTGTTGAAATTTTTATATAAATGGGTTTTATTGAAAATCATTAGATACATATAATGTGTTTTGTAAAAATCCTCAAATATGGTTTTGAAATAGAAATGTTCTTTCAATAATAGAAGTAGTGTGTAATCGAAATAGAAATTGTTATATGAAAATGTGTTCATGGAAATGAAATGTATTTTCCTTAGAATGTTTTTATGAAATATGGTTTTAGTTTCTTGAATGTAATGATAATGTAATTACACATTTGGATACCTTGGTTATAGGGGAAAACTAAACATATATGAGCCCTAGTGGAGTAATCTATCACTAGGGAAGGTTCTCCTGATGCCATGGTTTATATTGGGTATCTATTCTAGGGGACAGAGGTTCCTAGACATTGGGATTTACTTATATTGATTACTGTTTCATGATTTTTTAAGTTATATACACCCTTATATAGTGGATTTACCTTTACTTCTTTATGGATACATTACATATATGTTTATTGATATACCTATTTACCCACCTGATATGGATGTTTATTCTTGAAACATATTTTACTAATTTACTTATTCCTTGTGAATAAATACTATGTAATATCATTTTTTCTATTAAATATTGCATGTTTTTTTAAAAAAAACACATGATTTTATATGGGAAAATGATTTTTTCTAGAAATGTTTTTGAAATATTTTTTATATAATAATTAATAGATGCATGTAGATATAAATTTTATATATTATTTGAAATATCATAATAAACTTTAATGTCTACACTCTACTTTTGAATTTGGAAGTTGATAGACTTGTTTTTTAGGATACAAGAAAAGGGAAGAGTGTTGGGTATAGGAAGACTCTTTGGTATCATGTTATTTTAGGTGGGTGGATTATGGTGGTGATATATGGTCATGAGGAGATAGTCCCATGGGTTTCTTTAGGATCCATGTTGATGGCCTCTCAAATTTTTTATCTAGAAATTATTATCAAGTTGATGGATATTATCTTTATGGTTTGTTTGTTTTGAAATATTATTTGTCTTTATATATCGGTTTTTATACTCTAATTATTTCAATCTTATATTATTTATATTGATATTAAAATCATTCACATGTTTCCCTATATGATACACTAGTGTTTTTTTCCATCTTGTGGCAATTGGGAATGAAATTTGGACCTTTTAGAGAGAAATTTAGGTGATAAGTATTCAATGTGTACTCAATGTCGAGACAACCAATCCATTCCTAGAATTACATCATAAATGTGCATCACTGATATCAAGAAATTTATAGATGTTGATATCCACTAATCATGAAGGAGTACTATGGACATCACCAAATACACAATGATAATACTACAAAGTGTGTATCGATAGGCATAAAACATAATGATACTATATCTTTATCCCCTAATATTTAATAATATGGAAAGATATAAATGAATGGAAAGAATCTATATCAAATAAAATTTATTTTATGGTTGATACTACTAAAATTGTACATCAAATAGCTGAATACCCCTCACTATCATCAGTAGGATTGCACTCAATAGTAAGGAGTTGGTCTATCCTCATGCCTCTACTCTAACCTAAAACATATTTACTACTATGAGGATCATTTCTTTATATCCTCTATCGATCTTGAGATCCAAGAACACCTCTTCACCCTGACCAGACAAAAAATTATAAATTACAACCCTTTGGTAAAGCACCTAATATTTACACTAATCCGTTATTATGGTCATCTCCACATCCACTAAAATGACAAGAATGACTCTAATGAAAATTATGTAGATAAACTATCTACCAGCATGAAATACCCTCTACTAGATTTTAGTTGTACTATATTAATTTATAACGCAAACTACCATGGTGATAATATATCGATGTTTTTCTCTCATGCTGGTAAAAATAATATCTATGACCCCGACAGGCCCAACTATCACAAATATTTCAATAATAATTAAAAAAATTATTGGGTACTTATTAATCCACTCCCATACCTATTAAAAGAAATAAAATGACTAGAAGAACTATCCTCAAATAGGTTCCTCTCAGTAATAAGGTAATGATTCATGGGATTAGAAAAAGGAATAATAAAGTCACCACACACCTATATAATACCTCCTCATATGCTAGTTGATGTGAGTCAATAGTGAGGTTTTATTTATAAATTGGTGAGACTATTCCCTTTTTGGTATAGATATCATAAATCATAGTAGAAGCAATAAATAAATGTCCATCACTATAACAAGTTAAAATAAAGTAATTTCATAGTTATACAAAAATGAAAACTAAATAATATAGGCCATACTATAAAAAATTATATATACTATGATGTCACATGGAATACATAAGAAAATTTTACCTCTAAGATAACCATGTGAAATCTATCCAAAAAACCAATTAAAGGAGACTATATCAAAATGTGGTCCTAATTCCCTACCAGGTCCTATCTTATGACAATATATTGGCTCTACATATGTATATATCTAATACAATACATTTTCCTTTACCTGTGCATTAATACATGAATTCTATATCAATTGAGTAGGGTGTGATCAAACTAGATAGGACAATACTAATAGTGTCCTAAAATAACACTAGTAAATACAAGTTCTTGTATAGTGTCATATGTTAGTAAGTAAAAAATATGTAAGGGTAGGGGAAAAATATGTCACATATACAAGTGATACATGGCCACCTGGGTTTTTCCATACCAACTTAAAATATTTTTATGGATTCTATGAACATATCATAGGAGTACTGAGTGGGAATCACATATTTAGTCATAATTAATGGAAAAACATATTATTTTAATATAGTAGAAAACTTGTGGGAAATATGTACAAATAAAAAAGTTACAATAGTGTCCATGAAGTCTTTTGATGCAAAGTATCCAATATATGGGTAGTGTATATATATAATTGAGTCATAAAAGTGTCTAAGGAATCTAGGTGATAATATTTCAGAAGTGATAACACCATCCTTAGGGAGTAAAATAATTACGAGATTCTTGCCTTAGTAAGAGAATCAGTAGAGGGAATTTCTTCTCTATCCATGGAAATAATCATAATAGGGGAAAGTTTCTCTATTCCCCATCCAAATAATAAGAAAGTGTATCATGTCCCCTAAGAAAATACTCTAATATAGACATCTCATCCCAATCTAGGTAATCCTCATATCAAGGATAATGTGTCCCATTTCCCTGGGTAATATAAAAAATTAGGCACAGCACCCTACATCAATCAACATCAAGTTAATATGGTCATTACATTCCATAGCTTGATGGTAATTCCATCTCACATCCATGGGTATAGATTCATGTTCATGATTACACCATATAATAGGTAAAAACCCTAAATATAAATTTCATAACACAAATTTCCATTACATCCTTACCATAAGAAACACTATCAGAGAGGGAATATCATCCCTTGTAAAATAAATTGTTGAATAAATAGGAAAAATAAATATGAAATATAAACTAAACCATAATTTGGCATAATAAAGAACTCAATAAAAATATTATTTTAAATTCACATAAGGGTAGAAATAATGACCAACAAAATTTGAGTTTATGTGATTATGGTCTAAAAATGTACAGCATACTACTAAATCCAAACCATGGAAAACCTACCAAGATATGTACAAGCTAGTAGGTTATGAAAACTCACCCTAAATACTAATTAAATTAGAAAAAAGAGTTATTGGTAAACTCAATTATTTCATATGGTCAAGAATAAAACTAATCACTCTCAATTAGACACCTCTCAAATGTTTAAGGTTGATATAGGAACCTAATTGAGGTCTTTATTGTCATAAAGTAACTCAAGGAATCATTTGATGAGTCCTAGTTATAAGTTTCTTGATCTTTATTTCAAGACCATGACCATCATTGGTCCATAAATCAAGGAATATAAATCAAAGTGTACATTTTTCCTCTAGTAATCATTATCTAACTCATACGATTCAAGGAAAAACATTAAATTTAATTTTAGTTTAATCATACATTATTTGGTAGTCAACAAATCAAAAAAAATTAAAAACATACATAAACCATCATGAATTATTAGTGACTACCTACATTTTATCCCTAGGATACATATCATTAAATATAAATATTTTATTTATCATTAAAAATTTGAAATAAATAAATCTTACATAAAAGCCTAAATTATGGCTTAAACGATTGAAAATTTAGTGATATTAAGTGAAAACTAGAATACATTAAAGTGGAATGGTAACCTTACCATTGGTGACCCAACTAAATAGACGAAACCAAAATATAAGAAATAACATGAGGGATCTATAACATGAAAGAGGATATCATATAGGATATAGAAGAGGTGTTTGAGCCTACTGGAGAACTAAATTAGTGAAGGTTCTCATTTTATTAAAATTTATAACAATTAATGAATTTAAATAAAATTTAAACAAAAAACGTACCAGGTACTCACCAAGTACCCACCCAAATCCCACTGAGTACCCATCCAAGAGGTATTAGTAAGATAATGTCCATCACAAAACCACCCCAAATATTTTTTGTTCAACTGGGTAACTTGTAATAGAACAATAGTTAACAGGTAGATTTTTTTCTTCATGAATGAATCCCCATAACACGAGTTTTCCCAAAAAAAAAATCTTAAGCCCCAAATAACACCTATAACATCAATAATTAAACAAAATACATATGGTTTAGTGAAACTTCAAGAACATGAAATTCCTTGATTTATATATATCATACAATAAAATATATCTATAGTATACAATACTATTTAGACTATTTATACATCATATATATTTATATATTTAAGGAATTTCTCCATAGATTCCCTCATAAAATATATTCCATAAATATTGATAATTTTCTTTATATACAACATTTTGTAAAATATGTGCATCTTTATTAGGTATCAATACCATTACTTTTAAGGGAGTTTCTAAAGGAGAATCATAATCCTCCTTGTATTTAGGTATACTCACAGGATGGTTTGGGATATGGAAATATATTTTCATTTCATAAAAGTTGATATGATCTAAATATAAAGGCAGTCAATCCACTCTGAGTATGACATTAATTTTCTCCTATTAAAGAAATATTATATTTATATGTAGAATCTTCCCACGAATATTTATTTAGAAATATTTAAACACTTCGGTTATAATAATTACACTAATAAGTATTTTGATGGATATATCAACTTTAAGGAATCGCAAAGATTAATCAATATTTATAAAAAAACTTGAATGACATACATGAATGCATTGACTTAGAATAAAAAATATATTCAATAATCATGAGTGAATAGAAATTGTACCTTTCATCACTTCATTTAAATTATCCTAGTTCCCACAGGGTTCTAAAACATAAAATTTTACTAATAAAAATAAAACATGATTAAATAAATCAGGGATAAATAACTTATTCATTGATATTTTGGTCTAAAATACTTTAATTTATAAATCTACATAGTTTAAACTAGGTTGTCTTTTAATCTTTAACCTAATTCCCAAATTAATTAATCCTTTCTCTAATTCAAAATAAAGTGACCCATACATCACTTAAATCATCAGTATATCCTTTTTAATAAAAACATAAAAAAATTAAATCTCTAATAATTGATAGGATTAGTGTCTTAGTAAATTTGGCCCCTAAACTATTGATACGCATAAAACATAAAACATTATATAAATCTTTTAACATAGTCTATATATATATTATTTCATAATCTTATTAATACATGTGATCACCTAGGGATATACATCAAATAAAAATTGAGCTAAAATCCTAATATGTGGAAGAATAATAGGAATGTAATGGAGACATGGATTAATGTGGTAATATTAGTGGGAATAATAATAATCATTAAATCATAATCATGGGATCATAATACTAAGAATCCTGTAAAGGAGACTCAAAATATGTCAATTCCATAATAATTAAAAATAATAATTCAAGGCTCATTTCCAATACATCAAAACATATTCAAAAAAGATAACTACATCATGTTTATGTAAAAAATTTATGATGATGAAAACGGAAATAAGTCTATGCACAATTATCTCATGAGACAAAAAAACTTACCCAATTCATTGGAGGTGTATATAATTTCAATCCAACTTTTCACTTCATAATCTATTCAAAATCATTTATTCCACTTAGAAATATATATATATATATATATATATCTAATATAAACATGAAATAACTCATAAGAAGAGAATGAGTTTTTTAATAATATCATAAATTATATATAAATGAATAAATATAAAGGCACCCAAATAAAAGAGGGAATAAATTATATTGGATGTTCATGGTTAAAATAAATAATTAAAAAAATCAAGCAATGATGGGAAGATTAAAAAATATAATAAGAATTAAAATGGAAGTTTTCAAGAATGAGGTGTTTATTAAAATTAGTGGAGGTGGAAAAGAATTCATCTAATAGAAATAAAGACATGAATATCCCTAGAATATGTAAAGGAAAATGAAATAACATACATTTATATGTGATTTAATGAATATTTATAAGCATGGGGAAAATAGAGTAGGATAATATAAACCCAAAAGAAAGGGTTGAAGTTTGAGAGCCATCTTACCATAGGTCATGTTTAGTTTGATCTGGTTCAAAGCTTCTTTATAAACACCATATATTTATTAAAACAATATTTTAAAAGTATATTACATTTAGAGATGTAATTAATATTAAATTACTATTATTGAAATTATTTATAATATTTTTTGTAATGATAGTGTGGAATAAAGACTTGTATATTTAAATTATTCCATTTTAATTTCAATATTCTACTGTTAATCATTTTTATTTATTCATTAGTTCATTTACCTCTAGTAATATAAAAATACCTGAAAATATATGCACACGTGAAAATATACATACATACATACATACATAATTACTTAAATATATATAATCAATATTAACTTGTCATCATGGTGGTGATAAATAAGTAATTGAAAATATCCTCATATGTGATAAAATAGAAAATTAATTGGATCTATCAAGATATAGAGAGAAAGAAATATAATATATATTATAAATAGTTTATAATAATTATAAAATTGCATAAAAATTATATTATATATATTTATTTACTAATTAAATTAGGGAGGATAAAATGGAATTAGAATAAGATAATAAAAGAAGCAGAAAAAGTGAATTGGTGAGAAAGGGGTGTTACCTATTCTTTGATAATTACCTTTTGATAAGGGAGTATTTCTTGGATATCTTAGACTGGGATAAGACAAAAACAACTCTTAGATTATTAGAATGAAAAAAATGAGTGATTTAGAAAACTCCTGGGGAAAAGGGATAAATTTTGAAATTTATTTTTCATGGGGTTAAGAGCGGTATTTAAACTTAATGGATGAATTTTGAGAGAAAACATTGAATATGAAATCATTTAATGATAATGACTAATAATATTGGTCTTCTATAAGATATGGAATTTTATTAAACACCCACTCGGTCAAACCTAAGTTATTCCTATCAATATGCATGATGTTTTTGTATAAAGACGTCACTATTACATTATTATTGTATCATTTTTAACAATTTAGATATTTATTTAATTTTTTTTATCAAAAAATACCAATATTTAACCCTAATGTAATTCCAATGTCTAGATTCCATATATAGAATTTATTTTATAAAAATAAATTTTTATTAGTGAAAAAATAATTTTTTATGAAATCCTCTAATAGTCTAAACATCCTATTTTTATTAGATAAAAAATTTCTTATACAATTAAAATTATTCTTATGTGATTAATAAATTTTTTAATTAATTATAAAAATAATAATTTTTAATATAATTTTTTTACATAAAAATTTATATTTTAATTTTTAGAAAATATTATTTCAAATATTGTATTATGTATTTTATTATTCACCTATGAATTGACTTATTTTATAAAATTTCCAAAAAAATAACTCTTGAATACTAATTATATTATATTTCTGAATTTGAATTCCATTTTATCAAAATAAATTTATAAATTAATTAAATCCAATATTTATATTGATTTTGGAATAAAAAAATTATTAATAAAGATAAATTGTATTAATAAAATTATGCCTTTATTTTTTATAGATGAATTAGAACATTATATTTATATATTTAAATATTTATTTATAATATTTTGATATTTATATATTTTTATTATTACTGCATTTGATCTTTTACTATTTGAATGGTGAGGTAACTTTTCTAATGGTCAGGTTCTATTCTAATGGTCTAGTTATTATTTTAACATCCATATTTCCAATAGTACTATTAATTTTTACTATCCTATATAAACCCCTTAACTCCTACATATTTCATTCACATAGATTATATTGAGGTTATTATTACACCTTGAGATTTTAGTATGTATTTTCCATTAAATAAATACTATATTTATTATATTTTATCATGGGAAACACCAAACTAAAATGAACCTAGATATATTTTATTACAATGCAAGTTGAATATTAACACATTATGAGTATACAATGTGAATCATCATTATAAAAATTACAAGAATTCTAAAACTTCAAGTAAATAAAACATAATAATTAACTAAATTAAATTATTATATAAAAAATTATTTTCATTAAACATATTATTATTATCATTTCCAAAGAATGATTTTACTTTTTCCAAAACCAATGAATTGATAAATAAAAAATCTTAATGGGATGTGAATAGAATCATTTAATGTTAAAAATGATTATTTTTCAAAGAATTTTTTTTAAAGTGTTCTGTGTTTTTAACATAAAATAAATTTATCATTTTTAATATATTATTATAATAAAAAAAATTAATTTTAGATAAAATATATTAGAAATTGTTAAATTTATAATTTATATCAAATAAGATTAAGAGAACATAATTCTTAAGAATTACTTTTTTCTATAAAAATTAGTTTTTATTATATTTAATGTTTCTATTTAAAAGTTAAATTCATAAATATTAGAATTTGTATTTAAAAATTTTAACTTTATTTTTGGATTTCTCATGTAATAATTATCTTCGGGTTAATTTTGGGATTTCTCTTAAAATTTTATTTTTTAGTAAACAGTAAAAAATACAATTTTTATAAATATCGTAACTTTTATTACATTTTCACGATATAATCCCCACTCATAAATTTATGAAAACTTTTCCTCAATAAAATGTGAATTCAAGGATTTAAATAATTCATTTAAATATAATATTTTTAATTTTGAAACCTATGTATGATATTTTGGAACCTAAGTTATATTTTATTCTAATAAAAATCTATTTTCAACCATTTTCCTTTAATTAAGTATTCACAAGATTCGTTTTAGATTTAGATAAGTTTTAAAGTAAAATACCCTTAATTTTTAATAATAAACATATAAATTTCATGGATATCTATACTATTCATAATTTTTTACTCCATATATATAAAATCATTTTTTTCATTTCTAAAAAAAATTGTTTTTATTGCATTATGCATAATTATAATGAAGATTTTTTATATAAATTATAAAAATTGAGTCTAATTAAATGGATTTAATTTTTTTAATCATAATTTTCATAGTACTAAATAAGGATATTTTTATTCTTTAGCATAAAAAAAAGTTGTAAATATAAAAGTTATTCATCACGGTGAAGGATAAAATAAGGTAAAGTTATTTTATCATAGTCAAAAGATATAAAATATTATAAAAATATTTCCAAAAATAATTTTAAGAGGAATTTCGTGATCTCAAATAATATTATCTTATTTTTTTCAAACTTGGATAAACTTTCCTTGAAAATGACTTCTTTTTTCATTTATTAATATATATTTAGAAAAATGCCACTCCACTCACTTATAAAAGGTATCCTCATTTTCCACTTAAAAACCATGATTAATATTCTAATACCCCTCTATAATATTCCATATTTCCTACCATAATAATTATACCTAACTTTGATTAGCTTTCAACCCCTAGATATTACCCAAAAATTCCCTTATGACCAAATTAGTTTTCAAGAAGGGATATGATTTATTCTTTCTAAGTAATAACTCATTATCATTATTTTTCATTTATCTTATTCATACACCTATTCTATATTCTAATTTATATATTTAATTTTATAAAAATTATATCAATATTCTACTAAAATTATGATATTATAATAAAATAACTTCATAATCAGACTCTACCATTGATTAGGCATGTTTTTGTTTTTATTGGTTTGTCCACCTACATGAACGATGCTATAAATTTTTATCATGGATATTTATGGAAACATAATTTCATATTTTACATGATATTTTTATGAAAATAATATTTTTTCATCAATGTTAAAATTATGATTTATCTTATTATTAATATAACACCTTTTATTCATTTTAAATTTCCAAAACTAGTGTGATTTGGATTTCATCTTGAAAACCATACACATGTCACGACCCGTCCTCGGGGCCCGTGTCGTGACTACCCCAAGCCCGCCTTCCATAGGCCAGGGGATGGTGACTAGCACCAAGGCGTAAATCCCGGTAAAAAAGGGAAGGCATTGCCTTTGTAAAGTAAACAAGCATCACAGAGTAAGCAAGCGGAAAGTAAACACTAAGTGAAAACAGAGTACAACTGAAAGTGCGGAAAAGTAAATGGGCCAGTATACAAACCCAAACTGAAAGTAAAGTAAAACTCAAAAGGGAAAACAGCAACTGTAAAGTAAAAGCCACTACACCGAGCTGTCTACAGGAAATCCCACCTGAAGGGTGGGTACAGATAGCTCCACTGCTCCTCGGGTCCCGTCGTCCGCTCCGAACACGTCCCGCCCAGTGGTCCACCTCCAGGTACTGTCCTGCTCTGCAAGCCTCAGCCAAGATCAACGTTATCCGTCGTCTGCAACCAACACAATGTAGTGCGGGCATAGCCCGTGCAGGGGTGAGTATAAGATACTCAGTAGGGACCCCGACACCCCTGAAGGTCTCCCAAAATCCACAAAGGATAAACCACAAAGGAAGATACAATCACGAAGTAACAACCGAAACTGCTTAGGTATATGCCCATACATATACCTAAGTCATCAATTCCAATACGCTCCAACCTCCGAGCCCAAGTACAACTCAGTCCACACAGGAAAGTATACGAATTCCACACAGGAAAGCAAAACGTAATCCACACAGGATAGCACAACAAAATCCACACAGGTATGCTTCTTCGAAAGATGATAAAGATGATCTCTGATCCATCTAAGTCGTCGGACCCACGAAGGATCGATAGGTAACTAACCCCCGCAAAGACCCACACAGGATCGGGCACACATAGGACCTGTAGGCGTTGGTTCACACAGGACCGCTGAGCGCAAAGACCCACACAGGATCGGACCCACACAGGATCGGGCCCACACAGGACCTGTAGCACTGATCCACGTAGGATCGCTGAGTGTTGTAGTTGTCGTCGAATCCACAAAGGATCTCAGTACTGTCGTCGTCGCAGTCACAGTAGCAGTAGCAGTAGTAGTCACAGTCGCAGCCAGCACTAGGGTTCCCGCACACAGCAAGCTCGATCGGGAGGGTCCGCTCCACGAGCCGAGAGGCTGATACATCAACTGTCACAAAGTCCAGAGTTGATGTATCCAAAAGTTCTGTATCGCCAACAGGAACTCAACGCAACAGACGGCGCGTCGATCGGACGCCCGGTCTGAGAGTTATTGGCTTTTTCGTCCCAGGGGCCCGGTTGGTTTTTAAGGTAAAACCAACCCGACCGTACTCCACCTGCGTCCAAACCTCGGGAGGAGTATTCCAAAAGATCCGTCTCACTAAGAGGAATACAACAAAGCTGACGGCACGTCAATCGGACGTCCGTAGCTCAAGATATGAGTGTTTCCGCTCCGAGGGCCCGGTTGGTTTCGTGTACAAACCAACCCGGCCGAACGCAAAGTATTCCGAAACTTTGAGTGCGATATACCGAAACGACCGCCTCAATCCAAGGATCGCATCACCGCTGACGGTTTGTCAATCGGAGGTCCGTAGCTCAAGTTATGAGCAAAAGATCGAAGTTGATTCGAAAACGGGGGGTCCGGGTCCGGGCCGACCCGGCCAGACCCCCCCCCCCCCCCCCCTGGGTCGGCCCGAACCGGGTCGACCCGACCCGGCCAGTCCGACGGCGCGGTCCAGCGTGGCGATGTGGCCCGGCGCGATGGCGCGGTCCGGCGGCGGTGCGGCCTGGCGCATCACGGGTGCTACGCGCGGGGGGGGGGGGGGGGGCAAGGCCCCTGCTTTCCTGCTGGCGGCGCGGCTGAAAGCCGCACCTTTGGTCAACGACCCCCCTTGTGGGGGCCTGCCTTTGAGAAAAACGGGGGGGCGCTGCCCCCCCTTTGTGAAATCGGGCCCCCCTCACGTGGGGGGCCTGCTTTGAGGAAAAACGGGGGGCGCTGCCCCCCCTTGGTGTAACCGTGGCCCCCCCTTTATGGGGGGCCGGTTTTGGCCAGCCGGGGGAATTTATTCCCCCGGTCCTTCTCCCTTCCGGCCGGCCCAACATGGCCGGCCGGTTCTTCCTCAACGGGACCGGCAAGGCCGGTCCCCCTTCCGGATTCTGACACCGGCGGCCCGGCGAGCCGCCGGTCTTCTCGTTCCGCCGTGGCCCGGAACCGGCCACAGCCTTCATCGTCCGGCACGGTGCGACGGCACCGTGCCCCTCCGCCGCGGCCCCGCTCCAGCCGTGGCGCCTTCGGTTTCCTTCGACGCGGCGTGACGGCATCGCGTTCTTGATAAACTTTGTGTGGCGCGGCGCGACGGCGCCGCACGATTATAGCCTTGCGATACCCGTGTGGTGCGACGGCACCACGCCATCTCCTTCATCCATAAGAAAATAATAATATTGAAGAACAAAGGAGGGGGAGATTCGGCCGTGTTTGTGCGGTCCGGCCCCCCTCTCGTTAGACGATAACACTTAAATATGTATCCACAAGATTGTCATACTAGAACCAAGAACGAGAGTAAATAAATAGTCAACAACAAACCCCTACCTCAGTTCAAGAACGATGATCGTCAACGACCCGCGGAAGACGAGCGTCGCGGTGGTCGGCGTCACAGAAGAAGGACGTCGATGTCGTGAAGAGAGGATTCAGAGTTCTTTGACGACGATTTCATCACGGAAAATCGCCGCAGAAGAGATGACGCATAAGAAGACGTCGTTGGTGTCGCGGGTAAGGCGTCGCGGAAGATGATTCCCGAGAACGTGGTGTTCTTCGTCGATGTTCGAAGGTTATTCGCGTTCTTTGTCAAAACATGAAGAAGAAGAAGATGAAGGCTCCAAATTCTCTCAAGGTGGTTAGAGAATTCTAACCCAAATAAAATAAGCTAAAGTCTTATTTTATGCACACAATTATCAATTTGAATTTCAAAGGTTTGAAATTCAAACAATTCAACTCCATTAATTAACAAAGTTGTCATGTTATTAAAAGAAGAGTTTAAAGGAGTTTTAAAAAAAAAGAAGGTGAAGAGTTATGATTCGTGTGGGCCCCACCACACTTAATCCTCCCAAGGGAGGTTAAGTGGATGTGGGACCCACCTTTAACTCCCTTTGGGAGAAGTTAACCAACAAAATAAAAATAAAAAGTGTTTCCACATTTTTATTTAACTTCTTATAATTTCTCCCAAAAACTAACTTTCGTCCCGCATAAAACGCAACCTCGGAAAAGGTCTCCTTAAGCGAATATCGGCGCTGCGAGTTCATCGGTGCCCTCAGAATTTGATTTCGGGCACCAGTTCAAAAGTTAGAAATTCCCGCTCGTTCGTTCACTGAACGTACCCGAGCCAAACTTCGGAAAATGATTCCGGGCACTCCGGGCCTCAGAATCAGTTGCCGTCAGAAACCGCGCTCTTGTAAAATTCCAAAGAAAATTAAGAAAAAATTTCCCTTGAATTTTACGGGTCTTTACATTACTCCCACCTCAGGGCTTTACGTCCCCGTAAAGATACATAAAAAACTAGGGAAACAAATGAGGGTACTGAGCACGCATCTGAGCCTCCCACTCCTATGTGCTCTCCTGGAGATTCCCGTGCTGGCATCTCATGAGCACTAGAGGAATCGATCGTCCATGTAGGACCCGCTCATGTCGATCCTCGATCTCCACTGGGACCTCCGTAAAAGTCTCCCCATCGTCAATGTCAAGCTCCCCATGGTCAATGATGTGCGTCGGGTCGTGCACGTATCTCCTCAGTTGAGACACGTGGAAGACGTCGTGCACCCGGTGCAACTGAGGTGGTAGAGCCAGGCGATAAGCCACCTCGCCAATCCTGCAGAGGACCTGGAAGGGTCCGATGAAGCGCGGAGATAACTTGCCGCCTCGGCCAAATCTCCGAATACCACGTCGATGTGAGACCCGCAAGAAGACGTGGTTGCCATCCTCGAACTCTAGTGGCCTCTGCCTCCTGTCAGCGTATGACTTCTGCCGGCTCTGAGCTGTCCTCATCCGCTCCTGGATGACCTGGACCTTCTCTGTCGTGGCCTGGACCATCTCCGGTCCCACAAGTGCTGACTCCCCAGGGTCTGTACAGCACAAAGGAGATCTACAAGGTCGGTCGTACAACGCCTCGTACGGTGCCATCCCGATGGTGGAGTGGTAGCTGTTGTTGTACGCAAACTCCACCAAGGGTAGGTGGTCCTCCCAGCTGCGACCAAAGTCGAGGACACATGCGCGGAGCATGTCCTCGAGAGTCTGAATGGTCCTCTCCGTCTGACCATCCGTTTGAGGGTGAAAGGATGTGCTCAGACGTATCTGCGTCCCGAACGCCTCATGTAACCCCTTCCAAATCCGGGAAGTAAAGCGAGCATCTCGATCAGAGACGATAGATGATGGCATGTCGTGGAGCCGCACAATCTCCTGAACGTAGAGACATCCCAAGCTCTCCACTGAGCCCTGCTCTCTGATGGGTAAGAAGTGTGCCGACTTGGTGAGTTGGTCAACAATCACCCAAATGGATTCGTGACCTCTGGAAGTGCGTGGAAGTCCAGTCATGAAGTCCATAGATATGTCGTCCCACTTCCACTCCGGAACCTCCAAGGGTTGTACCAAGCCTGCTGGTACCTGATGCTCTGCCTTCACCTGCTGGCAGGTGAGGCATCGAGAAACGAACTCTGCTACAGCCTTCTTCATGTCCAGCCACCAGTGCTGTCGTCTGAGATCCTGGTACATCTTCGCCACTCCAGGATGTACTGCCAAAGGAGAAGTGTGAAACTCTCTCAGCACCTCCTCTCGCAAAGCGACTGGTACCATGGTACGTCCTCTGAAAAGGATGTCGTGCTCTGCTCCAAGGGAGAAACCATCAGGTGTCTGTCCCGAGGATATCTGTGCACGTCGTGTCTCACAGTCAGCGTCCTCACGCTGTGCCTCTCTGACCCGCTGTAGTAGTGGAGTGGTGACTGTGAGAGACTGGAGGAAAGATGCTCCATCTCTATCCATGAAGGATATCTGCAAAGAGGCTAGCTGCTCCGTCGCCTCCTCGAGTAGCTGAATGTCCGTCCTCCTGCTGAGGACATCGGCTACCACGTTCCCATTCCCAGGAGTATAGACTATCTCAAAGTCATAGTCCTGGAGGAACTCGAGCCATCACCGCTGTCTCAGGTTCAGATCCTTCTACGAGAAGATATACCTAAGACTTTGATGATCAGAAAAGACTATAAAACGCTCGCCCATCAGTTAATGTCGCCATGTCTTCAGAGCAAAGACCACTGCTACTAACTCCAGGTCATGGGTAGCATAATTCTGCTCATGCGGCCTCAACTGTCGTGATCCATAGGCGATCACTGCCCGCTCCTGCATCAGGACGCAACCGAGTCCGGTCCCTGATGCATCGCAGTAGACTACGTACCCTACTCCCTCCTCAGGCAACCTCAAGATAGGTGCGCTGGTCAATCTCTGTCTCAGCTCCTGGAAGCTTTGCTGACATCTGCCTGACCACATGAAGGGTTTCCCCTTCTTCGTCAAAGTTGTGAGTGGTTCCGCAACTCTAGAGAAGTCTGGCATGAATCTACGATAGTATCCAGCTAGTCCCAAGAAACTCTGAACCTCAGTCACGCTCCTGGGTGGCTCCCATGCTAACACAGCCTCGATCTTCGCAGGATCCACTGCAACTACCGCCTCAGAGATAACGTGTCCTAAGAGGTGGACCTCACGTATCCAGAACTGGCACTTCGAGAGCTTACCATAAATCTGGTGCTCTCGGAGTGTGTCTAGTACAACTCGCAAGTGGTAGGCATGTTCCTCCTCAGTCGTCGAGTAAATCAGTATGTCGTCGATGAAGACCACGACAAACCGATCGAGGTATGGCTGAAAGATCATGTTCATGAGATCCATGAACACTGCAAGAGCATTGGTTATGCCGAAAGGCATAACCAAGAACTCATAGTGTCCATACCGACATCTAAAGGCCGTCTTCTGCACGTCCTCGTCTCTGACTCTGAGCTGATGATAGCCTGACCTGAGGTCTATCTTCGAGAACCACCGTTCTCCCTTGAGATGATCAAAGAGGTCATCAATCCTCGGTAGTGGATACTTGTTCCTCACTGTCACCTGGTTCAGGAGACGATTGTCAACACAAAGTCGCAAGCTCCCGTACGCCTTCTTGGCGAACAATATCGGGGAAGCCCAGGGTGAAACACTGGGTCGGATGAACCCCTTGCCCTGCAAGTCCTCCAACTGTACCTGTAGCTCTCGAAGCTCGGCGGGGTCCATCTGATATGTTGGAGTGGATATCGGGGCTGTCCTGGGGTACAAGTCATTATAAAAGTATACCTCTCTGCGAGGAGGTAGCCCTGGAACGTCGTCGGGAAAAACGTCCACAAACTGATCCACCACTGCAGGAAAACCAGGACTCTGCACGTCAACTGCTCCAAGGATGAGGCTAGCCAACTGATGAGTGATGGGCTGCCCTTTCCTCCGCGGAAGTCCATCCTGTGCTGCTAAGGCTCCCTTCTCGCCGGTGAAGGTGAACCTGCTCCCGTCGGTGCATACACATCGCACCTTGCACCTAAAATAGTCAATCTGTGCATGGACCGTAGATAGCCAATCCATGCCCAAGATGACGTCGTAAGGCCTCGACGCTACTACAAGAAGATCCCAGCTGAAGCTCTCGCCTCCTAGAGTAAGCTCACACTGCCGGCACCAGTGCTTAATCGTCGAGTCTGCTCCCGTAGGAGTCTCTAGCCATAAGGATCGAGCCAACGGCTCTGTCGGAATCTCCGAGCTCCGAACAAGGGCAGCGGCTATGAAAGAGTGACTCGCTCCTATATCTATAAGTACTGTAGCAAGGGTGGAATAGACACAGATAGTACCTCGAATCATCTCGGGTGCACCGTGGTCGTAGGCCTCTGCTGCCTGGAGCTGTGCCTTTCTCTGCCCGCCAGCTCCCTGTGGTCGAGGTGGACCTCCTGGTGGTGGTTGTGCCAGAGCCTCAAAGAGTTTCCCACCACCTGCTGCTCGGCCAGCTCCTCTGCCTCGTCCGCCTCCTCCCTGCGGACCGCCACGTTTGACCCTCTGCCTCTGCCTCAGTGGTCCCTCAACCGTCTGCTGCTCCTCGGCACGGCGGGTCGGGCAGTCACGAGCCATGTGGTCATGCCCGCCGCACGAGTAGCACTGCCTGCCTCTCGAAAGACTGGCTCCGCGCTGTGTGCCCCGCACTGCTGAGCCAGTGTCTTGAGGTTGTCTGCCTGAAGGTCTGGTCTGCCTGGACCTCTGAGTCATCCGTCGACTGCCTGCTGCAGATGACTCTGCCACGTGCCGCCCTGCGGTGGATCTCAGCGCTGGTGTAGACTCAGCAAGGAAACTCTCGATCAAAAGAGCCTGCTCCAGTACTCCTGTCTGAGTCGGTATGCTGAGGGAGATCAGTGATGCCCTGATCTCATGTCTCAAACCCTGCTCGAAGGTCCGGGCCCGGAAGAATGGGTCTCGTACCATGTCGGTCGAGTAGCGCGAGAGATCAGTAAATCTCGCCGAGTACTGAGTGACCGTCATGCTGCCCTCCCGCAGCTGAAAAAGATCCTGGATACGCACCGCATGAAGGGTGGCCGGGACGAACTCCGAGCGGAAGAGGCTCTCAAAGTCCGTCCAAAGTAGAGATGCCTCATCGTGCACCTGGAGCATCAAGCTCCACCATCGGCCCGCTGCTGCGTGCAGTAGGCTCGCAGCGAGGATCACCATGAGGTCTGCAGGTGTCCCCACTAGCCTAAAAACTCATACCACTGCCTCCAGCCAGTCCTCTGCTGCCTGGGGGTCCGTCTCCCCACGAAACCTGGGTGGTCGCCGGCGCTGAAACTCATGCAGTGCACTGAGGCGACGTGCATCGTCAGTGGCTAGTACTGGAAGCATCGGTGGCTCGACGGGTAGAGCTACCGCCGGTGCCACTGCTGACAAAGGGCCATGCACCGAGGCCTCGTCGCTCAGTGGGCTGTCGTCACACTCGACTCTCGGAACCCTAGCTGGCTGCCGTCGTGGGGCCATCCTGAAAAGAAAATAGGTGCGCCATGGTCAGAACAGTATACCCGGTGAGTTGATATAAAGTAATCACAAAGAAAACTTTGAAACACACACAATCAATGTTTTCGTGCATTAAGTCGGAAATCAGAAGTCAGGGTCCTGGTGTACGGATACGTCAGCCGCCGCACCAACACTGGACTCCCTGAACTGATAACCATACTCAATACGCTAAACATTATTGCTTCACAAAGAAAAGATCAGAGTTCGCGGTAGAACTGAACTCCTCTGATACCAATTTGCCACGACCCGTCATCGGGGCCCGTGTCGTGACTACCCCAAGCCCTCCTTCCATAGGCCAGGGGATGGCGACTAGCACCAAGGCGTAAATCCCGGTAAAAAAGGGAAGGCATTGCCTTTGTAAAGTAAACAAGCACCACAGAGTAAGCAAGCGGAAAGTAAACACTAAGTGAAAACAGAGTACAACTGAAAGTGCGGAAAAGTAAATGGGCCAGTATACAAACCCAAACTGAAAGTAAAGTACAACTCGAAAGGGAAAACAGCAACTGTAAAGTAAAAGCTGGTACACCGAGCTGTCCACTGGAAATCCCACCTGAAGGGTGGGTACAGATAGCTCCACTGATTCTCGGGTCCCGTCGTCCGCTCCGAACACGTCTCGCCCAGTGGTCCACCTCCAGGTACCGTCCTGCTCTGCAAGCCTCAGCCAAGATCAACGTTGTCTGTCGTCTGCAACCAACACAACGTAGTGCGGGCATAGCCCGTGCAGGGGTGAGTATAAGCCACTCAGTAGGGACCCCGAGACCCCTGAAGGTCTCCCAAAATCCACAAAGGATAAACCACAAAGGAAGATACAATCACGAAGTAACAACCGACAATTCTTAGGTATATGCCCATACATATAACTAAGTCATCAATTCCAATACGCTCCAACCTCCGAGCCCACGTACAACTCATTCCACACAGGAAAGTATACGAATTCTACACAGGAAAGAAAAACGTAATCCACACAGGATAGCACAACACAATCCACACAGGAAAGCAACAGGATTCAGCTCACACAGGTATGCTTCTTCGAAAGACGATAAAGATGATCTCTGATCCATCTAAGTCGTCGGACCCACGAAGGATCGATAGGTAACTAACCCCCGCAAAGACCCACACAGGATCGGGCCCACATAGGACCTGTAGGCGCTGCTCACACAGGAACGCTGAGCGCAAAGACCCACACAGGATCGTACCCACACATGATCGGGCCCACACAGGACCTGTAGCACTGATCCACATAGGATCGCTGAGTGCAGTAGTTGTCGTCGAATCCATCAAGGATCTCAGTACTTTCGTCGTCGTAGTCACAGTAGCAGTAGCAGTAGTAGTCACAGTCGCAGCCAGCACTAGGGTTCCCGCACACAGCAAGCTCGATCGGGAGGGTCCGCTCCACGAGCCGAGAGGCTGATACATCAACTGTCACAAAGTCCATAGTTGATGTATCCAAAAGTTCTGTATCGCCAACAGGAACTCAACGCAACAGACGGCGCGTCGATCGGACGCCCAGTCTGAGAGTTATTGGCTTTTTCGTCTCAGGGGCCCGGTTGGTTTTTAAGGAAAAACCAACCCGACCGTACTCCACCTGCGTCCAAACCTCGGGCGGAGTATTCCAAAAGATCCTTCTCACTAAGAGGAACACAACAAAGCTGATGACACGTCAATCGGACGTCCGTAGCTCAAGATATGAGTGTTTCCGCTCCGAGGGCCCGGTTGGTTTCGTGTACGAACCAACCCGTACGAAGTCAAAGTATTCCGAAACTTTGAGTGCGATATACCGGAAGGACCGTCTCTATCCAAGGATCGCATCACCGCTGACGGTTCGTCAATCGGAGGTCCGTAGCTCAAGTTATGAGCAAAAGACCGAAGTTGATTCGAAAACGGGGGGTCCGGGTCCGGGCCGACCCGGCCCGACCCCCCCCCCCCCCCCCCCCTGGATCGGCCCGAACCGGGTCGGCCCGAACCAGGTCCGACCCGGCCCGGCCGGTGGCGCGGTCCGGCGTGGCCCGGCGCGGCGGCGCGGTCCGGCGCGGCGGCGTGGACCGGCCGGCGGCGCGGTCCGGCGCGGCGGCGCGGCCCGGCCGGCGGCGGTGCGGCCTGGCGCCGCACAGGTGCTACGCACGAGGGGGGCAAGGCCCCCGCTTTCCTGCTGGCGGCGCGGCTGAAAGCCGCGCCTTTGGTCAACGGCCCCCCTTTTGGGGGCCTGCCTTTGAGAAAAACGGGGGGGCGCTGCCCCCCCTTTGTGAAACCGGCCCCCCCTCACGTGGGGGGGCTGCTTTGAGGAAAAACGGGGGGCGCTGCCCCCCCTTGGTGTAACCGCGGCCCCCCCTTTATGGGGGGCCGGTTTTGACCAGCCGGGGGAATTTATTCCCCCGGTCCTTCTCCCTTCCGGCCGGCCCAACATGGCCAGCCGGTTCTTCCTCAACGGGACCGGCAAGGTCGGTCCCCCTTCCGGCTTCTGACACCGGCGGCCCGGCGAGCCGCCGGTCTTCTCGTTCCGCCATGGCCCGGAACCGGCCGTGGCCTTCGTCGTCCGGCGCGGTGCGACGGCACCGCGCCCCTCCACCGTGCCCCCGCTCCGGCCGCGGCGCCTTCGGTTTCCTTTGACGCGGCGTGACGGCGTCGCGTCCTTGATAAACTTTCTGTGGCCCGGCGCGATGGCGTCGCGCGATTATAGCCTTGCAATTCCCGCGTGGTGCGACGGCACCACGCCATCTCGTTCATCCATAAGAAAATAATAATATTCAAGAACAAAGGAGGGGGGGATTCGGCCGTGTTTGTGCGGTCCGGCCCCCCTCTCGTTAGACGATAACACTTAAATATTTATCCACAAGATTGTCATACTAGAACCAAGAACGAGAGTAAATAAATAGTCAACAACAAACCCCTACCTCGGTTCAAGAACGATGATCGTCAACGACCCGCGGAAGACGAGCGTCGCGGTGGTCGGCGTCACGGAAGAAGGACGTCGATGTCGTGAAGCGAGGATTCAGAGTTCTTTGACGACTATTTCATCGCGGAAAATCGTCGCGGAAGAGATGACGCGGAAGAAGATGTTGTCGGTGTCACGGGTAAGGCATCGCGGAAGACGATTCCCGAGAACATGGCATTCTTCTTCGATGTTCGAAGGTTCTTCGCGTTCTTAGTCAAAACATGAAGAAGAAGAAGATGAAGGCTCCAAATTCTCTCAAGGTGGTTAGAGAATTCTAACCCAAATAAAATAAGCTAAAGTCTTATTTTATTCACACAATTATCAATTTGAATTTCAAAGGTTTGAAATTCAAACAATTAAACTCCATTAATTAACAAAGTTGTCATGTTATTAAAAGAGGAGTTTAAGGGAGTTTTAAAAAAAAGAAGGTGAAGAGTTATGCTTCGTGTGGGCCCCACCACACTTAATCCTCCCGAGGGAGGTTAAGTGGATGTGGGTCCCACCTTTAACTCCCTTTGGGAGAAGTTAACCAACAAAATAAAAATAAAAAGTGTTTCCACATTTTTATTTAACTTCTTATAATTTCTCCCAAAAACTAACTTTCGTCCCGCATAAAACGCAACCTCGGAAAAGGTCTCCTTAAGCGAATATCGGCGCTGCGAGTTCATCGGTGCCCTCAGAATTTGATTCCGGGCACCGGTTCAGAAGTTAGAAATTCCCGCTCGTTCGTTCACTGAACGTACCCGAGCCAAACTTCAGAAAATGATTCCGGGCACTCCGGGCCTCAGAATCAGGTGCCGTCAGAAACCGCGCTCTTGTAAAATTCCAAAGCAAATTAAGAAAAAATTTCCCTTGAATTTTACGGGTCTTTACAACACAAAACTCCCATTTAATTCACATATAACTCCATGGGTAATTATGGAACATATATTATAATACCTTTAATATTATAGATATAGTGATCTCATAAACATGGATTGATAACTAAAATTGTAATTCTAAAACTAACAAGGAATGGTTATAACTACTAAAATAGATTATCAATATTAACTAAAAATAAGTAATAAAGATGTAATAAATGAGTTTAAAATATTAATATAAATGTTAATAATATGAATAAATTTATAAAATATATTAATAATTATTATATTATTATTATGATGTATATTAGAGAATTTTAATCCAGGTTGGAATCAAAGGTAATCTTTTTGAAAACTCAATTTCCATTTCATTGTATTATGAATATTCTCCCTTGACTACAATATTTTAAGATTATTTTCTTCCATAATATCCATATTATATATGGTATTTTCACTTTTTTACTAGTAAATTATATCATTAAAATAAAATATTATTAATTTATTGATTTCATTCTTTATAAAAAAAATATGATGTTTTTTAGAATAGTTCACATCCTTTTTAATGTATCTTTTTCCTCTTTGTTTATATTATTTATTACAAAAAAAATGTTTCATTTTTTTATTATGAAATAAAAATATGTATCATTTTTTTATTATGAAATAAAATTTTTTATCATCATATATTTTATTAATACTTCAATTTATCTCTATTCATAAATAATTTTTTAACATATTTTATCTATTTAGATTTTTTGATTAAATATTTATAAAATCTAAAAAGGATTTCCATTCCAAACTCGTACAATTTTTTCATCCACTCCATATTTATCTTCAAAAAAAAATTTATTTAAAGTTTTATTATTGGGGATTATTTAAAATTTATGTTTTATAGATTCTTCCTTTAACATTTTTGAAAATAAATTCTGAAAGTAACTTGAAACTTTTATTTTTATGACAATGTTAAAAAATGATTTCAAATAAATTTTATTTTAGTACATCAATTTCATTTACCTATATATCTCCAATGGATTTACCTCTTTTGAAGAAATTATCATGATAATAATCTAAATTATTTTATTCTCCTTTTGGAAGATTGAATTTTGGGAATCAATCAATTAGTTGTTCATTTAATGTTATATGAAACCTTTTGGGAGTAACATGAAACCCATTTTTATTCCATTGGATTTTTATGATATGTTTTATGATTGATTTAATTTGGTACACATATATATATGGTTTATCATTATGATATAAGTTTGTTAATTATATCCCTTCAATTTATTGGTTAAAGATTTATATCTCATGAGATTGTAATGTTATGTGTGCGAATAATTGGGTTTTATTACAATATTATTAGTAGACGTGATAACTATTATTTATGCTCAAATATTTATTTGTGGGTAGGATTATGGAAATATTTGACTAAAATTTTATTTTTGGGAATGATTGTGGTTATTTATGCCAACAATGTTATGAATGAACATGATTTTCATTAGTTATGTTCCAAATTCTATGATTTCTTTTTCTTATCCATATTCCACATTTCTATTTTATACCACACGCATATGTTATGATCTACAATTTAGAATTATTATCTCATATCTTTTTATTTTTATGTCATGGTATATGTTTGATTTATTTTAAGGTTATATATACAAGTTTTGTAGAAAATTAGAATGATTTTATGTTGATATTAATTTGATTTTTCCCCAATAATAATGTTTTCTCACATGAAAATAATATGATACCTTTGTGATGTGTTGATATGTTTTCCCATATTGAAAATTTGAGATTACTCGTTTATTTAACTTCCCTATTTTCATGAAGAACATTTAATAGGATTATGGTTAGAAGATAGTCTTCTCTAGAGATGTCTGTGGTAGATATTGAAGACTTTTTTATAAATAAGTTCACTAGTATAAAAAATAAGATTTTAATTGGGTTTTCAATATCTTTTTTTTAGAAAATGAAGGAGAAACCTCATGAATAAAGGGTTTTTGAATCAGTTTTTTAAAATTATAACATAAGAAATCACATCATTTTAAAAAAGCTAACCTTAAAAAATAATATCTAGATTATCATGAGCTATTGTATTAATTTTTTTAGGGTGTGCATATAATTTTTAAAATCTCACCTAAAATTTATTATGTCTTGGGAAATCATTTTTGTGTACCACATATAAATTTTTTTGTATCCCTATTTCTTAATTTATGATTTACTTATCTTTTATTTTCATCATCCTAAAAATCCATTATTCATTCAATGATTTCAACATATTATTTAGCAATATAACCTCATCTTATATTTTTGCGATTGGTTTTATCCATAATTATAATTATTAATTATATATTTTTATTGTTGAAGAATACTTCCTCTATTCATGTTGAGAAAATAAATCTATTGCATGAGATTTTTCATCCATATTATAAAATGGCATACTTATTGAAGTTAATGTTTCAATGTCTATTCTTTCCTCGAAAGAAAATGAACAACGACAAATAACATATGCATTTGAAGGACACTGAAATTGGAAAAAAATATTAAATCAAGGGTTTAAGTTTATTTTCCTTATTTCATTTTTAGTTTGAAATTTTATAGTTAATTGATTTAATACACAAATATTTTAAAAGAAAATTTTACTCAATAGCATATATAACATGAAACACAGGGTTTTTAATAAACCACAATATGATATTAAAATATTATTATTTAATTTAACCATTATAATTGAGCCATTAAGTTGGAAAAATAAAAAATTTTAAACACGAAATGAAATGATGTATACATTTTTTATATAATTTAATCATAAATAAGTTCTTAATTCTCAATAAAATCATTTTATGCTTAAAATATCTTTTATTCAAAATAGTTTTATTTTGAATTTTATGTTTGGGAATTATAATTAATTTATAAAAATTTTGAAAATTTTATTTTATAAAAAGAATATTATTTTTTAAATAATAATATAAATATTATATTTTGGTGAAACTTTAGGAATTTTCTAAAAAGCCTTATTTTTCAATGAATAGTGAAAAAACAGTTTTTTGTAAAACTGTCATTAATTTTAAATAAATTAAATAATTTAAAAGACTCATTTGGAGTTGAATTTGTTTTAAAATTAAACCAGGTAATATTTAGTTATATTTAAAATCAATTAATATCATTTTAATCATCTTTATACCCAATTTTGGTATAAGTTCATTTTTTGGCTTAAAAATGCATTCTTCTGAAAACTGTTTTTAAGTGCACAATGTTCCTCCATTTTAATTAATTAAATAAAAAATAATAAAGAAATATTTAAGGTAAATAAATATATTATATATCTAAATATATTAATTTAAATCCATATAATTATTATCACTAGTCAAATAGTTGAAGTAATATCATCTTGTGCTTGAAAAATGCCTTTCTTGAAAAACTAGTTTTTGATACGATTTGTAAGTTTGTTTTTAAATTAAATTATGCCACTTATATGAAATGAATTTTATAAAATTTATTAAATATTTTATTCATTTGTTCCAGATTATCTAATAATTCTAGTTTATTTTTATTCTAAAAGGATAAATTACTTAGGTAAATAAAAAAACTAATTATCCTGGTTAAAACTAAAATGGAAAATATAAGTAAACTTAGAGGATAATGGAATGAAATGTTTAAAAGATGCTTATTTTTTTAATTTTGGAGGTATTGTTATACCTTAAATTACCTCAAATCTTTTATTTATCAATTTTGGAGGCACATGGGTTGATAGTGACTTCTAATTGATGAATAGTTTTGGGTATTTACAAAAAAAAAGTCACTCCCCCTCAATTATAGAAGGGAACCCCCTCCCATCACTTATTCACACATATCATGAAATTTAAATTGACCAAAACATGCTGATATATCCCCCAAATATACTTTTTCTCATTCTATATCATTTTTTATTTCCAAAATATTTTCCCTAGGGTCCTTAATAAGATATCCAAATGTGGTTTTTCTAAGTGAGGGTAATTTTCTTTATTAAGCTCCTTCTTTTTACTTCTTATTTTTTCACATTATGTCATATATTAAAAATTAGAATATAATAATACAATTATATCCCATAAAATTATATGGAATTATATTAATGTAATAATACATATCCATATCCTTCTTTTTCAAATGGGAAACAAACATGTCGTTCATGTGTATGGCAGACTATCACCTCAGGAACCAATGTAATTTGTTTTCTATAAACGACTCACATGGATATTCATAATTATGGAAATAATTTATATATGTGACATATATTAAATTATATTAATTATATAAAATTAATATGTCAGCCATTTCCTTACCCTTTCACCCATTAAGGGAATGATATCGTCGATTGTGTGTGCATGTGGCCTACCATCTCCATGAAGCAATGTAATCCATTCACTATGTGAAACATTAAAAAAATTTCAAAAAAGTTATATAATGAATAAATGTGATATTTATAACATTAATATCATTTTTTAGATGATTTATATATATCATGTAGAAAATAAATAGAACTTTAGTGATAAAACATACATGAGAAAACTGAGCAATTAACACCCGAAACAATGGTAATAATGAAATATTATTGAAAAATGGGTGATAGTATGTTATAAGAAGATAATATATTATATTATAAATATTAATATGGTTCTTTTATAAATTAATAACATTTTTAAAACCATTATACATGTTTTTAGATCATTATCAACTAAATGGAAACATGAGGTAAGGGATTTCATCTCAATTTCCCTTCATTGAAGAATATTTTAACGTTATGCACCTAATTTATTTTATAGGGTGTATATACTTAAACTTTTATAATTAAAATCATGAATACCTCATAATTAAACATATTTTATGTTTCAATTTGATTTATTTCATCTAGAGGTATTTGAATTCAAAGTTACCAAGTGGTAAGGAATTTCATAACTCTATTTATTTTCCTTGGGTTATATTACTCCTTCATTGTCATTGATATTTTAAGATTATCTATAATGTATTTTTATTATTTTATTTTTTATTTAAACTTTATTTATTTGGGTTTAAATTTTATATAAAAAATCAGTTCATTGATCAATAATCACTTCAATGGTATGTTCTTTGTAATGAATTTCATCTCAATTTTTCTTCATTGATGAATATTTTATTGTTATATACCTAATTTATTTTATATACTGTAAATACTATAAATTTTACATGTAATATAATTAATACTTTATAATTAATGTTATTTTAGTTTTTAATTTGATTTATTTCATCAATGGATATTTTACTTGAAAGGTTCCAAGTGGTAAGGAATTTCATAACTCGGTTTCTTTTCATTGGGTTATATTACTTCTTCATTATATTTGGGTTTCTAAGATTATGTGTGTAATTTATTTTTATTATTTTATGTTTTATTTTTTTTATGTGTATTAACATTTTATACACATAATAAATCCATTTATTAATCTGTGCTTCAATGGTATGTTCATTGTAATAGATTTTGTCTCAATTTCCACTCCATTGATACATTTTTAGTGTTATGGGCCTATTTATTTTTATTAGGTTTATCTAATACCCATTTGAAATTTTATATCATGAATAACTTATTATTCATTGTATTTAATGTTTCATTTGAAGTTATTTATTTAATGGGGCATAGGATTCAAAAGTTACCAAAGTGGTATGAGATTTATGATTCAATCTCATTTTAATCGGGAGAGTTTATGCTTGAATTTCCATTGAAGTAAATTATTTGATAATTATCTAATAAAATCCATTTAATTTTATTATTATCTATTTATTCATGAAAGTTTCAAGTTATAGTACCATTTTCCACTCTTCGTTACTTAAAATGATTGAGAAAATGTTCTTAAGAAAAGTTAACTTTATTTTTCTTTTCGGATGAAAATGGTTTTTCTTTCATATCCATGTTATACATAAAATATTTTATATAATATTTTTAATATTCTCCAATTAACTATTAAATCCATTTTTGTCCTTGATTTAATTTTTTCAAGTTGATTTTAAAGTATTATTTTTCTCATTTCCAGAACAGGGTACTTATTAACTTCTTACCAAAAATGTGAAAGGAATATTTAATTTAACATACTTAGCATGAAAAAAATTTCCAGTCACTATTACCACTCATTAATTTGAAGATTAATTTACAAGTTTACAAGTATATTTTCAAATAAAAAAATTTCCCTAATATTATGGATATTTTTAGAATTTAAAAGTGATTTTAAATGTGAAAAGGTTATTTTCCTCAAGAATGTTTTAATGATATTTTTCTTTTATTTATATTAATCAATGAAAAAAAAATTATTTTAACTATAATCCACAAGGGATATGTTTTAATGATATCATCTTTATTCTTTCTCTAGATTTTTTATGATCAATTTTACTAGATAATGTATTAAAATTCACTTTATTGATTAATTTTGTAGTCATTAAATTTCTTTTGAAACATTCACTTTCTTGTGATCATTTGACATAACATTTAAATTAAATATCCATATTATTCATCATGGTTATGCTTATTTATTAAATTTTATATCATTTCTAGATATGGTATTTTACTATAAATGTTATTTGATTCATTAGAGAAAACATTGATAAATTTTTATTCTTTACTCAATGTGGATATTTATTTATATGGGATATTGTTAATGAATTAAATTGATCATTCGATATGTGAGAAAGGCTTAGTAAATTAAATGAAGGTTGGGGACCTAAATTATATATCCCCTTGGTGTATTGATGGGTCACATGAGACAAATCAGCGGGATATAATTAAATAGGTTTTTGGTGTAATCCTACCCATAGTTTTAAACTATCTTGGAAAAAGGTCCTGATGGTGTAGATATCATAATGTTTGAGATCATGAAATCCAATATTAAGAATTTCCTCCATTGAGAATTCATTTTTTATTATCCATGAGATTAATATATCTATATTATCTATATATTAGCTTCAAGATAATTTGATTACTTTTTATGTAATTTTTTATTATCATTTATTCATACCATATTATCTTTCATGCTCAATTTATTGAATAAATGGAATGTTTTTTCAGTTTTTTATCTTTCTATATTTATTATGGCTAATTTATTTATGATAGATTCTTCTATACATAACCCTTATTAAGCATCTAATCTCACCCTTTATCTATTTTTATTTCCTAAGAATATTAAGAAGGAATATTTCAATGATTTCAAGGATTCCAAATATTTACTTTTACTATGTTATAATTTTTTTTTCAAATATAATGCAAGACTTAAGTATGTATCTAGTTTACTAATATTACCTAACTATTCAATATTTTGGGATACGTTGACTTTTACCTTATACTAATGTAATAAAGTAACCACAGGCTTTGAACAACTAGATTCAGGGTCTTTATAAATGGTATCAGTGAAATTTTAGTAAAAACCTTGGGAACTAGATTTAGTAAAATAAATATTAGAGGATATATCCATGTGACTATATTTTAGGATAAGTCAAATTATAGGATAACACCATAATGTTTTGTTAAGGTAGATATTATGTGGTTCCTTATAAATAAATTTAATATTTATATACTATAAGTGGATGTAGCTATAGTTAGTTGTAACTGGGGGTAATAACTCTAAAAAGGTCACATTGGTCTTTGACTTGATTGTGACATGATACACGATAATAGTTCATGCTATAAACCGGGTTTTACACTCCCTAGGGATATGATTGATTTAATTCACATTTTATTTATATACCATCCTGAAGTATTTGAATAGATTATTATAATGAGAGACTTAGGTTAAACCTAAGGTGTTCGAGATTGAAAATAAGGTTCCATGATTTAGATATCCTATAAATTATTATATGTTTTTCCCATTATGATTATTTTTTTCTCACACTATGATTTTTTGTTTTAGTCGATGGATAGAACCCAAAAAAATTATGATAACATTGAATATGATGGAAAATGTGGTGATTATGAGCAAATAAATGAGATGATGACTACAGTGAAAGATATTTTGGTTATTCCTAATCATTTTTCATGATATATGATAAATAAACTACAACTTAACCAACTCTCAAAATCACTAAAGAAGATAATTATGGAGTCTAATAATAGAACAAGTGGTGGAGACCATGGAGGAAATAAGTATCAATTTCCTTCATGTAAAAAATATTGAAGAATACACCCAGGATAATGTTTCAAAGGAACATAGAAATATTTATATTTAGAAATTAAGGGAATAAAGCAATGAATTATCAAGTAAAATTGAGTAGTTAAATGTATAGAAATAAATTTCATCCTAGAAAAACAGTTTTAGTTCATTGTCTTGGATATTGGGAACCTAGGAATTATCTAAGTCAGTAAAATATTTTAAATTTTAACTCCTGGAAAATTGAAGGATCTATGTTTAAGTAAAAGGGTTGTAGTATTTATGTATTAATTTCAAGGATTATATTGTAGAATTATTTTTATCAATGGTATTATGATTATAAAAACCATGAAACATCTAATGATTGAGTTAATTTTTTTGGAAGCATATATGTCTTTATCTATTTTTAACTTAATAATTATGGATGCCACTGTGGTTTTATTATTTTAAGGTTTATTATAAGTTAAAATTTTTAATTACCCCTTTTGATATTTTAAGTGATGGTATGTTCATGTAATTAATAAAATTTTGGGAGATGTTTCGTTGGGTTAAGGTATTTGTAACCCTATGCTTAAACATAAAGTATTATCTGAGGAATAATTCCCTATTAATAAGTTTAAAGGTATTTATAATCTTTAGGGTTAATATGATCAATTATTAAAAGATAATAATAGTCAATTAAGAATATTTTATTTTATGGAAAAAATAAGAAGTATAGAAAACCCTTGTAGTTAAAAACTAATTTATGTTAATTATGAGTATATTCATTATATTTTTTTGAATGTTATAGGAATTATATTAAAATACTTTTAGAAAAATGATAGTATGCATGTTGGATGATAACCTATCACATTCGGTAAGACCATGAGGCTTAAACCCACAACTGAAGGGTGATAAGGGTGTAGTGCCTACCACTTGCCTATATGATATTTTTGTTAATATGAAACTATTTTTACTTAGATTATTTTATGGATAAATATTAGGTTGAACTTTGGGTGTTAATTTTGAGGTTTATAGACTAATATATTATATTATGTGTACCAACCTGGATCTTAGTATCCTAGAGCCAGTGTCTTACATTATTATATTGGAATAGAAATAAGGAATCAAATCACAAAGCATCGATCAATTTATCAATTTTAGAGAACCAGATACGTACAAAATTTCCATTTTACATTTTGAAATATAAAATAAAACACAATACATAACAAAATAAAATAAACTGCATCCTTGAAATCTCATTCTAGGAATTCTTCTTCATATCCTAGAGAAGAAAAAAATAAGGGTGAGATCAAATGAATGGTAAGGGTTACATATAGTGGAATATATCATTAATCAATAATAATAATACATATTTAAAGTTAAATAACTAAACACACATTCCATTTAAATAAATTTACTATCAATATAAGATATGGAATAATCAATATATCAAGGTAAATAACTGAAAACCATTTAATTTAATCAATAAACTAATAATGAAATGAATACAAAGATTATATCATGGAAAAAATATCTTGGATAATAAGATAAATTAATTATAAATGAATGAAATTATTAATTATTGTAATTTATGTCATAGGCATATAAAAACCTCTATTTTCAAAATCTAAACTCAAGACAGTTTAAACTACTGGTAGAAACACGTTTAATTTTATCCAACTGATTTGTATGATGAGATCGATCGATGCATCAAGGGTATATATAAAATCCAAGCCCCTCCCATAACTGCATGTCCAAATAATTCATCATATATATAATAATCAATTTAATTCATGAATCAATTTTCTTTATCATAAAATATCCATATTGGGTAAAAGATACAAATTTATCAATATTTCCCCAGTTAATCACATAACTTTAAAAATATAAACCATATGTAAAAATAGTATATGGTTTATAAAATAATAATATAAATTATAAAATATTGTGGATATTAAAGATAAATTTAATGACTAATGAAAAATTATCATAAGAGAAATATTATTCCAAGAGAAAGTTAACAATCATAAAAAATAAAGTGAGATTGTACAATAACTTTTACCACTTGGTAATTTTCAATTAAAATTAATTTGTATTTAATAACTCAAATACATAAATAAGATACCATGAATTATGAATGAAACATGATATTAAATTTCAAATAGGTAGTATATACACCACATAAAAGTGAATTTGTATATAATAACAAATAAGTCTCAATGGAATGTAAATTGAGATGGAATCTCTTACCTTGCGATTAATTTTGATTGAATGTTATTTCAACTCATATATTTTGTTTTTAAACTTTTTATTAACTTATAATATTACCATTATAATTTTTTAATATCATATATTATCCTTTTATAACATCTTATCACTCATTTTTTAATAATATTTTATTATTTTCATTGTTTCGGGTGTTAATTGCCTTATTTTCTCATGTGTGTTTTGTCATGAAAGATATGATCCCTGAGAATATTATATAGTTTCATCATTTACATAATAATAATAATTAAAAAATTATTATATCTACACATTAATTATAATTTTAATACCAATCATGAATTATGGTTTTGAGAAATGAATTATGTTATGATCATAGAGACGGTAGGTCATACGTACACATGAGTAACGTTTCCATTTATCAATGATCATTATGGAAAGGAGGTAAGTAATATTTTATCTTTAAATAATTATGATAATATAATAAATAAATTACTAGTTATTTAAACATACTTATATATATCATCCATGTGGTGGTGATGAAAAAAGAGTCTCATCATTTTCTGAAGGCGGTAGTTCAGACGTACACGAACGATGTTATCATCTTTCATAGAGTGAAAATGTTTGAAATTAAATGAAATATATTATATTTTCATAGTTATAAATATTTAATTGATATAATAATTATAAAATTTATATCACATATAATCATAAACTTTTTACTCTTCACCTTCTATGTAATGTTTTAATGAAAGACGAATCACATCGCTTCACGAGGCGGTAGTCCACCGTACACACGAGTTATGTTATCATATCCCGTAAAAAATGGAAATTAAAAGGTTATATATGATAAAATTACTCAATAATTATAATTATGATATAAATATCATATATATATATATACTTTATATCCATTATCATAGCCACCCGTGGGAGGTGGTAATGGAAAAACAAATGACATCTGTTCACGAGGTAGTAGTCCACCGTACAGATGAATGATGATTTTGTAAACAATTTGATTGAAGTGGGGATATATGTATGTCCTAAACTTAACATAACAAAATATAAGTATATTAAATATATATATATTGTTGTATAATCATTTTTTAATAACAATTTAAGGATTTAGATGAAGAAATAAAATAAAAATGCTTGTTGAACGATGTTACCTCTTCTTCGGGTATCCTTCTTAGGTTTGCACAAAAACCTTCCTAGGCTGTCTTTATGAGAAAAATAAGGCTTCTAGTATGATATGAGAGAAGTTGGGAAGTTATTTTGGTAGTTATTTTCAGAACTAAGAGGGTTTTAAGGTGTTAAGAAGATATAAAAGAGGGTAACCTTTTATAAGTGAGGTGAGTGGAATACTTGTAATTTCTAAAATGAATAAATTGTACCCATGTTTTTTTCATGTAAAAAGGATCCAATAATAGATAATTATATATAATATAAGTTATAAGGTCTAAATATGGACATAAAATATATTTTAGACAATATTTTAGGTCATTTTAAACCTTATATTTTATTTTAACCCTTCGTAAAACCATTTATACCTTGACTGCGGTAATTAATTTTTATTGTTTTCAATATTAATTTTGGTCAAAAATTAAGTTGAAATTATTATAAATCTTAAATTATTCTTATTATAAATGTAGAATCCATTTTTTAAAATTAAATTCATATAATTGGAAATTTTTAATTTAAAATTAATCTCATAGATGCGATGAGAAAGTGGGTTTTTAAAAATAAAATGTTCAAAAGCTTACAAAGTTTATATATCAAAATTAAACATGAAAATGATTATAATAACCGAAATTAGATAAATTGATATATAATTTAACAAATTTTACTGTAAAACAAATTCAAAATATAATTTAACATTATAAATTATTTAAACTAAAAGTAAAATTTCAATTAAAATTCATTATTTTCATTATTCATCAAAAAAAATCAGAAAAATCCAAAAACATCACCCTAAGATAATTTTTATATTTTGATTTCAAAAATTAATTTTATTTTATCAAATTAATTTTATAAAAATTTTAAAAATTAATTTTAAATTATATGCGCAATGAATGACTAAACCGCCTTTTAGAAAAAAATATATATAGTTTTTTCAGAAAATATTTATTTTACTTTCAAATGATTATTTTTTTATTTAAATCAGTAGATTTACATTTAATTTATTTTATAAATTTCTAAACCATATTATTTTTATAATTTAGTTATGAAAAACCATACCCTTCAATTTAACAACTAGGTTATAATGGTTATATTTAAATAATAACTTTTTAATAGAGTAACATGTTTCGTTTAAACCTCGTGTTGTGTACATAATAGGCTATAAAAAATAATGAAATTATTAAAAATAAATATATCTTAAAGTATTAATAAGTTATATTCTGTTTTAATATTTTTGTTTCATTTCTTACATGCTATCAAGCATAATATTCTTATTTTAGTATTTCGGGGTGTTATATTCTCTCCTTATTGAATAAATTGTATCCTCGCAATTTATACTTGATTTCAGTGATCAAGGGTTTGACATTTTAAAATAACTTCCTTAAAACCCTGCATCATAAAAATGGTTAATAAAAAATCCTCTTAATATGATATAAATGGAAGTATAAATTTTATCTAGAATAATCACATAACTAGTTTTCTAAGCATGAGAACATAAGTGAGAAATGAAAGCATGGAAATGGAAGAGAATCCTAATGCTCAAGTATTAATATAGAGAAATAAATATCATTTATAATAATAAATTTGGTGATCCATAGATGGTTAAAAATCACAAAACCATAAATATGTGATAAGTTAAGGGACCATTTGATTAATTATAAATAAAGTCATTAGGATAACATTTTTTTCAATATCATTTCCTAGTGTTGAGGAACTCCTTTACCATATTGACTAAGAACATATGAAAATATACTTGATAACTTTTTATTTTATCCTCCCAATTTTATCTTTTATTTGTGATTCAATCATTTTCCACTTCATTTATTAATATAACAAATGAATATCCAAGATGAATTTTTTTAATGATCGAAGAACTAAAATTACCTTTTACCATATCGTATGATCCATAAAATAATAACAAGATATTCCTATTGAATTTACTAAAACCAAAATAGTTATAAAAATTTATCAAATAACATGTATAGTTCAACTTGATCCATTCCATGAATTGTAAACCTTAAATCCCATCCAAAATATGTCTGGCCAAATTTAGAAGGAAGGTTACTAAATCAACATTATATTTCCTAGTAAAAATAAAGTGGTTCTTAATCATTACCTACCTAACATGTGAATACCTTCATCATGTATTCTCTTAAAACATGGTAATGACCTAAATTACCATAAAATCATATTAAAAAAAATCATTCTTCCTTATTCTCTAAGTAAAACATATATTATTTGATGTATTCCTTAGATCCAAAAAACATTGTTAACTTCATCAATTATAGCATTAACCACTTTTTCAATAAATCATTAATTAGTACCAAGGTAGTTATTACTACCCAATTTACATTATCCATATCAAAAATCCCTTTTTTCCAACATCATTGTCTCAACATCAAGAACATATTAAGGGTTATCTTTCCATCAATAATGTGTTTTCCAATAAGATTAACTTTACACTCAATGGTTTTTCTTGCTCATCATTACCATTAAACATATTCTATCAAATCCTTCATAAAATAGTGTTGTATTACGATCCACATATATTTCATAATTATTATGATGAGAATATCATCAATAAAATACTTTTAATGCATATTTCATTGATCCAAATACATAACCATATTAATCATTACACTTCAGTTGAATCAATAACATAAGCTTAACCATGTTCCCTTAGCTTCTTCTAAGGTATATTATCTCGATGCTTGGGGAATTTATTTTCATATTGCCCAGTCTCGTTACTATGAAAGCATTGAATATTGGAATTTTCTTTCTTTCACTTAAAATCATGAGCTTAGTATCCTTTTTCTACACACTTATAGACAACTCTCATTACCTTCAAGAAAGTATTAGGGTTTTTCTTTCCATAATTATCACCTAGGGGAAAATATTTCTTTCCCTTCTTTCACTTATACATTTTTTTTCTATATATTCCTCATCTTCTATGGCTTCCCTTCGAATCCATGATACTTAGTGAATTTTTTATCTATCTTTATAACTTATAAAACTATCTCATAATATGAAAATTAAAATTGAGAGGCCAATGCCCTTCAGTGACTTGGATTAATCCCTTAAAGTAAATGTCTAATCTTATACTCTTTGTTGAATATGTAATTAATATGATACCTAGATAACATTATAAATATAGATTCATACTCCATAACACTTTCCTATTCATTTTTCTTTAATCTATGAAACATTATTTCCATCTCAATTTGTTTCTCACGAGGAAAATAGTTATTGAAGAATGTCTCCTTAAAAATTTTCCCTTACTTTAGTTATATTTCCTATTCCTCCCTTGTGTTTTGGATCAATGACCACAATTTATCCACATTAAATTTGAGATAATATAATACAAGTATAACCTTTTCCTTTTCACTACATCCCAATTCCATAAATAAATTTTCTAGATACTTAATCTATTTCTTGGCTACCACTAGATTACCAGAACCACTAAATGGTGTGGGATTATATCACATGAAGCAATCCAACATAGTGAAATAATTCTATGGAATATGTTTCTCTATTTAGGAAAGGTTATTTTTTAGAACCTAATTAAGCTACCTTAATATTTCCATAATTTTCTCAATTCTAATACCAATTGTATTAGTTTCCTCAACATGGAAAACTCTACATTGAACATGAGTATTTATACCCTTCTTCATTAAAGTCTCCATTTTTAAATGATGGAATACACTATATTAGATCCTATCATTATGGAATATAATGGATAATCCCATAACTAGTGGAATACATAATAGAAATTAAAAAATTTATACAAAGATAATCTCATAATCATAAACATTATTTATTTGGGGGTATTTTTATTTTCAAATCCTTCATAATGTATTGTAAAGAAAATGTGAATTGTTCTAAGCATATCCCTTGGGAGTGTCAAACCATGTGTGTAGTAAGGTCCATTTTCATGCACTGAGTGATAATTGGGTCAATCTCAATGTACCCTTTTCATATTTATTACCCCTAAGTAACTCTATAATAGATCCACGTCCCCTTGTAAAATCTAAACAAGGATGTATTTATAGGAAAAACCACATAACATATTATTTACCAAAATTTAAGATGTTCTTATATAATTAGCCTCAAAGACACTCATAGGGTTATGTTCCTTAATTTGTGTTTTCCATAATCTAGTTCTCAAGTTTTCTAAAAAGCTTCATCTGATACTAATTATAATAACCCCAGCCCTAGTAACTTGGAACTTATCGCAAACCAACCTAGGTGGAACATAGACTAGTCACCCAATTCGGCCTACAGCATGGCTTGAGGGGAATTCCCAGTCCCCATGGGCTTGAAACTAGTGTTAGGTATCAAAATTAAATAAGTAGGAATGATTTTTCCTATAATTTAAAGACAAATAAATAAATAAAAAATTAACAATGAAACCTAAAACTAAAAATGGTGAGAAAATAAAATTGTACGTACCTCTATGTGAACATACAGGTCACCACCAACCTTAAACCAACATCACACTACAGTAACCGAATCCGAGCAAGAAATAGCACCCGAAGCTAAAAACAAAAAAAACTATAGGTGTTAGTATAAACACTATGTAGGATAGCCTGATAAACTATTCCCAATGCACATCCTTTAAAATAAAAGAAACATCAATTTTCAAGTTTGAACTATAATATATCAAATTATTCTTTTCTACTCATTTTACTGAAAACAAAATACAACTCATTTCCATTATTCATTTCCCAAACCAAGTTCATTATAATAGTGTGTCATTGATATTTTTAAAAAAAAAGGGAAGTGATGGTTTTTTTATGGCAAGAAAGATCATAAAACACTTTTACTTTAAAAAAAATTTCAAAAAAATTTAGAGACCAACACATCACTTCCAATTAAACACTACACAATAAAGAACCACAATATTCATATAACAAGGGCAATGAAAATATACATACAAGTACCACATTCATTATTGAAATCAATTAAGAGCTAATAGATATATGTGAACCTAAGAGATCAAGAGTAATACAAAACATACTAATACATGAGACCCCATCCCCGGTATCATGTCACACATGATGAAATAAAAACACCCATCCACCCTAACTCATGAGAGACTGATAGGCCCAAACCCATAGAAATAAACCTAGATATAACCACATACTATGGTCCACTGGTCAGTACATCAAATACCAGTGCAATACATATTCTTAGAAAATTATATCAATATGAAAGGTTCCCATGTATCATGCATATAATGGGGTTATCCAAACTAATGCAAACTGAGAATCCAATTACAAATTTATAATAATAATAATAATTCAAAACAGGCCTCACCCCGAGTCTCCCCAAGGACTAATATCATGCCTTAAAACAAATAGAACACAAAGGGTTCCAAATGAGGAACTCTGATAATGGATCCCTAGGATTCCATAGTGAGGATATCCCATATATTATTCAAGACAAGTCATGATAACATCCAACAGAGGCTTTCATAATAATCATTTTTTATCATTTTCACAAAGTGTCCAAACGGTCCATTAAAATTTTCAAAAAACTAACCTTTAACAAAAATGAATTCCATATTTCAAGAAGAGGATTCAAACACACCATTTCCATATAAATACATTTTTATAACTCCTTAAAAATATTCTCGTCTCACTTTCAAACCAAAACCATTTTATATGAAAGTGCCAACCAGGCCATAATTCATCATCACATATCAAACCGATTTCGAAAGATAAATAGTCACTTATTTTAACTTAAAATTTTTTAAAAAATCTTTTAGGAAAACCCAAATCATCATTTTACATGTTACATAGTTATTAACAAACATAAAATACACTTTACATATGATAATCTACTCACAAAATCCAACCATGAATTTCATCGAACATTTGGTGTGCACTAATTTAGCAAAACAAGTCTAGTTATCACAAAACAAGGCTTAAAACTACTATTTTCATACCAAAAAATTAGAACAAGAATCACATATCAATATTTATTATTCATAGAATGTGTTAAAAGCATGAAACTAACAATTATTAAATAAAAAAGGCGAGTGCATGGGAAAACCTACCTCAAAGGATGGCCAAGACAAAGCTTTCTAACTCAAGCAGCAGCCTAATTGCACACATGAACTTCTATATATATATATATATATATCCTTAAACTGATGCATGTTTCCCCATTCCTTGATGAAACATGCACACAGAAGATATATATATATATATATCCACACCTAGGGATATGCATATGCGCCTTCAAAACCGACCGAAACTCCTTACAATAAAACTCTGGGACTCAAAAACACCATAAATACCTAAAATAAAATTAATACAAACAAATTAACAAAGATATGATTCAAAAACCAATGAAACATTTAAGGTAAATTAGGCCAAGTCTTTCATCTCAAGCACACACTCATTTCATATAAATTTGCATAAACATAAACAAGGAATCGCTTAAAACCCATTTTTAACAAATTATATCAACATGGAAACACCACAAAGAACTAACCATATGTGTCCCCAAGGTGAGAATCACATTCAAAAAATTATTAAAATATAATTTGGCATTAAATTAAACACATTTGACACATGTATTCATAGGATTAATTAAATATTCACATCAAAATCTATTTTTATCAAGTTCTAAAAAATTATAAACACCATAATAGGCAAATTAGTTATATTAAAAAGTTGTGAATAAAGTAAAAATAATAATTGGAAGGAAGTAAATATCAATGGGATGCTTCATGAGGGTAAAACACGAATACACCTACCACAAACATATGCGGAAGAAATAACGCTTCAACGGAAGGAAGAATTGGTCCTCGAAGACCCTTCGCACACCCTAAAAATCAAGAAAACCGAGATACGCATCAACCCTAATATATAGGGTTTAGATAAACAAGAAAACATACATAGTAAATCTAGAAATTTAAAGAATATAGAAGAATATGAGGAAGATAAATCACCCTAAGAAACTACAATGGTCACTGGAGGGAGAAGGGGACGCGTCGGACGGAGGTGCGAACAGAGGGTCATGATACAGGTCACCGGTAGGTCGTGTGAGAGGGAGTGAGAAGGGGGGTGGCTGGTGAAGGTGGTGGAATAGTGTGAGTATCTGGCATGAGGAGGAGGTCCAGGCAGAGATAGAGGTGGCGGTTGGTTTTGTCGTGCAGGGAAGGAGGAAGGAGGGGGGCACCATAGAAGAGAAAGGGGAGAGGTATGGGGAAACGCGCTAGGGTAAAAAAAGAAAAAAAAACTAAAACCAAAAATAATAATAATAATTTTAATAATAATAATAATACTAATTTTAATATTAATAACATTGGTTTCATTTTTTAAATAATAATAACATTAATAACAATTTAATAATAAAAATATTAATAACACTTTTAATAACAATAACATTATTATCTACCATAATAAAATTATTAGTATTGTTGTTTAAAAAATTAAACTACTTTTTCATTAAATTTTTAATTATTTTAAAAATTGGGTAGTCGTATAGTCACCTGGGCCGACTACATGGTTACAGCTAATCGTGCAGTGCTCATGCACCGGCCCGAAACCCATCAAAATTATTAAACTTCACAACTTTTAAACCAGAACTCCACCCAAGCCTCTAAGAGAAAATCCAAAACCAATAAATAATAAAATAAAATAATTTTGATGGTTGGGGTGTGACAATTATCCCCACCACAGACACTTTCTTCCCCCAAAAATTCACTAACCCAATAGTTAACCAAAACTCGAGTCCATGCTGAGACAAAAATAAGGAAAACCATGAACATTGGGATGGCCTTACTCTCTACAGGTCACACCTGACTGATTCAAGAGGAAAATAAATACCAATATTAAGTGGGGATGAGAGGGTTCTCCCCACCAAAATAATTCCCCTAACACATAAACCCTAAAATTCAAACACACCACCCTAGGGAGGGGAAAATGTGGGAACTCCCACCCTGAACCTACCTAAATAGCGGATTTACCACAACCTAAAACCAAGGAACTCTTAATCCAAACTCAACCAACTTCCTTAATACTAATATAAAAAATCAACCACTGGGATCTAAAAAATAGGCCTATAACAAGGAAACCTAGAATACTATAAAAAGGTAGATATCCTATAAGAATCGAAATCCCTATGCACAAGGGAGAACAAAAACACCGCCGAACCCACAAAAAGAAACATAAACTAGATAGTGGACCAAAAACATCATCCACCCCTCTCACAGCACCCAAACATCTCCAAATTAATACAACTGAAACCAAAACCAAAACATACCTGTTCATCCATGGTCCAAACACCCCTCAAGAAAAACGAACAATTTAGAGACACCACACTTAGAAAAGACAAAACCTATTGGATTGTGATAAAGTAAGTTCATCACACCACTACAACAAAGGATGAACTTAAAACGACAACAAGACTAATACAATAAAATATCAGATGTTTCTAATCCAAAGCTGGAAACATAACTTGAGCCAAGGTTACACACATCCTCAAAAAATTATGACTATGCATGAGCTTCATCCCAAGACCTATGGCTAGGGATCTAATGGTTGAAGCATCTCATATATCATCTTCAAGCACTATCATCCCCTGATCATAAATCCTTCCTCGAATGACACTTCCTACAGAACTTCCCCTAGTGACCTGAATGGCCACAACGATGGAAAGACTTCGGAGGGATGCGATAAGATGACTTGGAATGTTCTAACTGCCCATAAAGATGGAACAACAAAAATTGGTCAAAAAAATTAGGTGTTAGAACCAAAAAGTATAGCTTCTTATAGATAGTTTCATCCAGCACACGTGCCTCGCCAGATTGGGAACCCTCATGAAAGTTGGCCACTATTAACTACACCCTAAGAATAAACCCTGCTAAGAATTCCCCATCCACCAACATCTCGAAATAAGTTTCACTGGATGGGAGAACCTTTCCAATAATATATGGGTGATATCTACAAATGAAAAGAGAAACAATCTCTTCAAAGTGTTTAGAAAATACTTTTACTAACCCTTGGCCCTACAAAACATCCTGAAACTCATCTCCTTTATTAACTTCACCTCCTCATGTATAAACCTTGGAGGAAGGTGTACTTGTACATTTACCATGTCACCCAAAATTATAACGATGATGAGACATCCAACCTCCATCAGTCCAAAATTAGACCCTCAAACAAACCCAATATGGCACAAACATTAAAAACCTCAGGAGTTCCCAATAACCTGAATACAAGCTCTTCTTCCTTCAGACCACTTCACTGCCTCTAATGGGACTCTATCACTTTGAATAATAGGAGACACCCCAAAATAACTAGAAACTAGGCATGACTCATTGGAAATATTAGGGACTTTTTGGGTACCATATTCCGAACAACATGAGGAACAAAAAACTGAAACTAGAATCAAGAAAAAACAAAATCAAAATAATACCTCAAACCGAGACAACCAGCCTATAGGAAAAAAAATACTAACACAACCAAAATCCTCCTTTTAAAAATCACTTTTTTCATTTAAATTCCAAAACTGCCTTATCCCAAGGCCATTTTTCAAATACAAAAGCCACTTTAAAAATGTAAAAATCCACTGCTCAAGGAAAAACCAATTTCCAAACCATTTATATTTCAAAAACTCACCCATGGAATCCTATAAATCATCACATGTGTGTTCATCCATTTCCATCCACATATTCCATGAATATCACACACTGCCCTATAGCTACTGATGTTTCTATATTAAATATCAAATTGTCTATCCAGAAGGACAATACATTGAATGAATCAAACAATCAACTGCTTTCACCTTCAAACACAAAAATGGGTGGCCCAATATCTATAGAAGATAGTGTAGGTATTACTAAAATTATCCCTATTTCTCCTATGAGAAATAAGGATAAAAAAAATATTCTGACCAAGGCTAAAACTCCTAGAATATTATCTAGAAAGAAGGCCTCTGGGAACAAGAAAAAATGGTGCTCCAACCCCAAGAATGGGTTTTAATGAATATTTTATTTTTTAATTTCTAGGGTATAGAAAACTATGACACCTTTACTGTATTAAAAAGGTTTATCAATACTCACCATTCTAATTTTTTTCAATATTTAAACCAAAAAATCATTTTTACATCTCAGTTTTTTCATCTTTTCTAGTTTGGTTTTACTTTCTTTAGAGCATGTAAAAATCACTCATCTATTTAAACTCTTTGGATATTTTCTCACCCTTATTTATAGAATGTTAATATATTTAGTGTTTCTAAACAATATCTTACCTATTAATTTATCTTTGAGCACACAAATTTTTACACTACTTTTATATATACTAAAAATAGACACCAGAATAAGAGACCCCTATGGCATGAACTCTCCCATCTTAGCAATAGCATTCATGATCTTTGGTTTGTTATAGGATAGTTTAATGAAATCCTTTACCTAGGTGAGAAAATGGGTCCTTTAAACTTCATTATTTATTCAAGGGAATTTAAAGCCTCTATAGAGGATAACATATATTATTGAAATTAATCTCATTGGTGCCAAATTTATGTGGTATAGACAACATTAAAACAGGGTGGTTTCTAGAAAATTAGATAGATATTTAACTAATGTTCTATCTCTTGATAAATGGGACAACATCTCTAGAATCACCCTTCCAAAAATTACCTCTTACCACCATCCTATCTTGGTCAACTTCTCTTTCAATATCATAAAGCCCATTTTTCCTTTTATATTTAATATCACTTGGTATCTATACCCTGATTGTGCTAACATTATAAAAAATTCATGGTCTGCCATGAACAATTGTAAAGATTCTTTTACCTATGCCTTTAAATTAAAAAAATATAAAGTAGGTTATTAAGAATTGGTGTAGACAAAAATATAAACAAATGGATAATGACATCCTTCTTTTGGAAGAGGAACTTTCCCAATTTTAGAATACCACTACCAGTTCTAATTTTTCTTCTGACTATCAACATGAAATCAATATTTCTACTAAAATTTTTTCTCTTCTCAACTTAAATTATAACATTAGAAAGAAAATATTCAAAACTAAACAGCTCACTGATGGTGATATAAATACTAAATTCGACAACTCCCTTAAAAGATCCAGGAAAGTGTGCAGGCCTCTTTCCTTCCTAAGGTATGGGGACAACCTCATTGATACTAAATAAGGTATTTATAATCATGTTGTCTCTTATTTTAAAAATATTTTCAATAGGTCTGATGTTAATAAAGACCTTTTGCGTGATGTCATTCCAATTATGGTGAATTAAGAGGATAATTTTTTTATTAATAGAATCCCTCTAGATCGTGAGATTAGAGAAATGGTTTTTAGCTTAAAACCTAACAGTGCTCCAGGACCCAATGGTTTAAATAATGATTTTTATCAGAAATTTTGGGATGTGATCCAAGATGATGTTTTCAGATCGATCAAGACCTTTTTTTCTAATGGCATGCTACCTCATGGGATGAACTCCCAATTCCTCACCATAATACCTAAAGTGGATAATGCTATCGAGCTTCACCTTTTTAGACCCATTTCCCTTATCAATTCTCTTTATAAGGTCATTACCAAGCTTCTTGAAAAAATAATCTCTTCTATCATCAACAATATTTTTTATTGGATCCAATTTCATTTTTTTAAAGGAATTCCCATCCAAGATTGTATTTGTCTTGCCTTAGAATTCACCAACCATTTTAATAGAACTAGTAGAGGTGGGAATTTAGCCATCAAACTTGAAATTTGAAAATCTTTTGATACCATTCATTGGATTTTTATTTTCAAAGTTATAATGATAATTTAATTTAATGACTCTTTCATAAATAAAATTAAAACACATTTCAATTTAGCCTTCATATCTATCCTTACTAATGGCTCTCCTATGGGTTACTTTAAATTCTCCAAAGGGGTCCGACTGGGTGACCCCCTCTCCGCTATTCTTTTCTCAATTGATTAGGACTACTTAATAAGATTACTCACTTAACTAGTGTAACAAAACAAGCTTAAAATGATTTATGATTCCAGGAATTTGAATGCCCCTACGCATCTATTATATGCTGATGACATCATCCTTTTACAAGGTGAAAAGAGAAATATCAATAACCTCAAAATTTCCCTCTCACACTATGAATATGTTTTTGGACAAACCATCAGTTGGAGAAAATACTAGATATTTTTTGGAAATAGATTTTCTTCCAATAGAAAAACCAATATTATCAATGTTTTAGGAATTAAATAAGTGTCCCTCCCCTTCACCTATCTTAGTGCTCCCATTATTTAGGGAAGACCCAAATATTATTACTTTTATGCCATTTTTGATAATTTCTCCACCAACTCTTCTCATGGAAAGGAAAATCCCTCTCCATGGATGGAAGGATCTATCTAGTCAAGTCTACAATTGCTTCTAAAATGGTTTATTCCATGATGGTTTATAAATGGAATGATAATCTTTTAAAGAGGATGAATTTTTCTATAAAAAACTTTTTTGTGGAGTGGGAGCACTATTGAAAGGAATTTGGTAACTTTTCCCTAGTCTACCTATTACAAGCCTTTGGATAAAGGTAGACTCGGCATAAAAAATCTAAAATTTGTAAATTATGCCTTACAAGCCAGACTCACTTAGAATCTCCTTCATAATAAATTTTCCTCCCTTCACTTTCTAAAAAATTGGTTTATTGATTAATTAAATAAAGGAAAGATAAATTATATGAGCTCATTCATCTGGCATTCCATTTGGAATTATTTTTCCAACATCATGTCTAACTCTAGATGGATGGGGAGAAAAGACTCTACCTTGAACTTCTGGCTTGCTAACTAGACCAGTTCCCCTCTCATTTCTATATTTTCTCCCACTCAATCTCTTCAACACTCTAATAATACCATTAAATATGTGTTAAGCTCTCAAAACTCTAACTTACATAACAATATTAAGAAGTTCATTGAAAATTATCCCTTTTCCACCACTAATGATTTTTTAATTTGGGAACCTACTCATTATGGCATTCTTGACTCAAAAAACTTTTATGATCTTGTTTTTAAAAACTCTGAAAATAATTTTATTTGGATAAAAAAATTAATAAAGTTTGGTTAAAGCCCTATAGATTCACACTTGTTTGGTGTATTGCACACAAAAGGGTCCCAACTGACACTTGCCTTCAATATTTTGTGATTCAACATTGCTTTAAATGTTGTTTTTATCACCAATATTGAGAATAAATTAATCACTTGTTTCATTCTTATGCTATGAACACTTCCCTTTGGAATTATGTCCTTGAAATTTTTGAGTGTATATGGTTAATTTATGTCTCTATAAACTCTCAACTACAGCATTGTGTAGATATGATTGACTCTCATCAAATCAAGAATCTATTCATAGCAGCTATAGATGATCTATTACATGTGATTTGGTATGATATAAATTCTTATATTCATAAAAATTACTCATTTAGTCTTAATTAAGGTAAAATGAGAATCATAATTTTCATTTAGTAATATACCTCGATTCAAAAGGATCTTTACAACAACACTATTAGAGACTTTGGGATTCTCTGACAACTTTGTGTGAAAGGTATTTATCCCCAACCTAGATGCAATTTTGATGTATTCTAGAAATCTCTTCCTCCGTGATGGATCAAAGTTAATGTTGATGGTTCTTCTAAAGTAAGCCCAAGACTGTCAGGATATGGATCTATCTACAGAAACCACAATGGGTAGACTCTAAACTACTTCTATGGTAGTTTTGGTGTCGCCTCTTCTTTAGAAGCTGAAATAATGAGTTTGATTAATGTTATTTATTTTTCAAATCATCTTGGATAGAATAATATCTGGATCAAAAGAGATTCGACGACCATTGTGCAGGCTATTTGGAATGGAGTAGTACACCTTGCATGGACACTTACTTCACATTGGATAGACAATATTCATTCACTCATAGACACCAACTATATTTTCACTCATAAATATTGTGAAGAAAACAAGGTAATAGATGGCCTTTCTAATATGGGAATCAACCATGACATTACCTGGATGAATAACCTCCCTTTTTACTTTCTTTCTCTTTATGATAGGGACTGCAAAAAATACCGTCTTTCAGGATCATGTAATTTTTTTTCTATATTTTTTTCAATAAAATTAGTGTTTTGGTCTTTGACCAGAACACAACTTTTTTAAAAGAAAGAGAAATTTTTTTCATTTCAAATTCCACTTTCATTTTAAAAATCATGCTTACACCAAACAGAACCAAATGGAATGCCACTCACAAAGAACCACTAAAATGAGGAACTAGCAGTTACGCTTAACCCGATGACATGGTAGTGAGAAATTCCCCAAGTAAGAATCAATTACTATAAGGATATTAAATTATGTACTCATAATCCACATGGGTCACTACTCTATGTGAAATCATGACATAACATATACTTTCCTTCATTTACATCCCTCAATCCAAAATAATAGTAGAAGACACAAATTCGGGACTATCCTTGGAAACCGAAGGATCGGAACAAGTAAGGTTTCATGATGCCCTTCCTATACCTACCTCCTGAGTCCTGACAGTCCTAATATCCAACTACTAAACACCACAAATAAAAAGTTTCTTTTCTAATACCATTTTGTCAAGAATCAACCTGAGTCAACCCTAAACCAATCACCCAATTCGGTCTACAGCATGGCCTGAGGGGCCTTCATTTTCCCCACGAGCTGGCAACAAGTTCTGATAATCAAAATTAAATAGGTGGGAATGATTTGGACCATAAGTGAAAGACAAATAATTAAATAAAAATTGAAAATTTAAAATGAAAACTAGCAGCGGTGAGAAAATAAAACTATACATACCTCCATGGGACCTTATGGGTTACCACCAACCTCAAACCAATATCACACTATAGAGACCAAATCTAAGCAAGAAGCAGTACTCAAAGATAAAAACAATAATAATCTATAGGTGTGAGTATAAAAATTCATTAATCTAACTTGATAAACTATTCTCAATGAACTTCCGTTAAAATAAAATAAACATCAATTTTCAAGTTTAAACTATAATATATCAAATTATATTTTTCTACTCATTTTACTCAAAACAAAATAAAACACATTTCCCTTATTCATTTACAAAACCAAGTTCATTCTAATAGTGTGACATTAACATTTTTTTAAAGGAAGTAATTCTTTTATTTTTTGATGGAAAGAAAGATCATAAAACACTTTGACTTTAAAACCTTTTTCACAAACTTTTATAGACCAACACATCGCTTCCAAGTAAACAATACACAAGAAAGCACCAAAATAATCATATAACAAGGGCAATGAAAATATACATATAATTAACACATTCATTATTGCAAGTATCTAAGATCTAATAGACATAGGTGAACCTAGGATATCAAGAATAATCAAGAACAAACTAATACATGATACCCCATCCCCGGTAGCATTCCACACATAATGAAATGAAAATTCCAAAATTCTCATCCACCCTAACTCAAGACAGGCCGAGGGTCCCAACCCCATATCAATAAACCCATATATAACTACCTACTATGCGCCACTAGTTAGTATGTCAACTACCAATGAAACATTCTCATATAATTCTCTTAATATTCTAAGTTCTCATGTCTCATACATATAATGGGGGTGAGCTAACTGATTCCAACCAAGCATAAAATAAAAAATATATAATAATAATAATAATTCACAATAGACTGCACCCTGAGTCTCCCCAAGGACTAATCACATTCCTTAAAAAAATAGAACACAAAGGGTTCCAACCGAGGAACCCTGATAATGGATCCTGAGGATTCCACAACGAGGACATCCCATACATTATTTGATACAAGGCATGAGAAAATTCAATGGAGGTTTTTATAAGAAAAAAATTTCATCATTTTTACAAAGTGGCCAAACGGGCCCTTAAACATTTCACAAAACCAACCTTTACCAAAAATGAAATCCATCTTTCAAGGAGAGGATTCAAACACACTATTTCTATATAAATACATTTATATAAATCCTTCAAAATATTTCCATCTCACTTTCAAACCAAAACCATTTTTTATGAAGGTTCCAACCGGGCCATAATTCATCATCACATATCAAACCAATTTCAAAAGCTAAATACATACTTCTTTTAATATAAACCATTTAAAAAAATATTTCAAGAAACCCCAAAACATAAATTTACATGATACATAGTTATTAAAAAATCCAAACCACACTTTACATACTGTAATATACTCACAAAAGCTAATCTTCCATTTCGTCAAATATTTGGTGTGCACTAATTTAGAAAAACAAATATAGCTATTAAAAAACAAGGCTTAAAACTACTATTTTCAAACGAAACATTTAGACCAATAATCACATATCAATATTTATTACTCATAGAAGGTGTGAAAATCATGAAACTAACAATTCTTAAATTAAAAAAGGCAAGTTCATGGGAAAACCTAGCTTAAAGGATGGCCAATCCAAATCTTTCTAACTCAAGTGGAAGCCCACTTGCACACACACACTTCCATATATATACACATCCTTAAAAGGATGCATGTGTTCCTCGTTACTTGAAGTAACATGTACACATAAGATATATATATATATATATATATACATATCCATACCTGGGGATGTGTGTGCGCACATTCGAAACCAACCACAACTCCTTACAATAAAACCTCAAGACTCAAAAACACCATAAATCCCTAAGATAAAATTAATCCAAACAAAGGAATCCACATACAATTTGAAAACCAATAAAACATTTAAGAAAAATAATTCCATGTCTTTTATCTCAAACACACACTCATTTTATTTGAATTTTCATAAACATGAACAAGGAATTGCTTAAAAACTCATTTTTAACAAATTCTATCAACAAGGAAACACCACAAAGAACTAACCATATTCCTTCCTAAGGTGCGAATCACATTATAAAAATTATTAAAATAGAATTTGGAATTAACTTAAACACATTTGACACATTCATTAATAGGCATAATTAGATATTCACATAAAAAGATATTTTTAACAAGTTCTAAAAATTTATAAACATTGTAATAGGCTAATTAGGTATATTACGAAGCTGAAAATAAAGTAAAAATAATAATTGGAAGGATATAAATGTCAAATAGATGCTTTGAGAGGGTAAAACATGGATACACCTACCTCAAACATGTGTGTATACAACAACGCTTCACCGAAAGGAAGAACTGAGCCTCACAGACCCTTTGCGCACCCTAAAAAGCAAGAAAACAGAGATACACATCAACCCTAATATCTAGGGTTTTTTAAAACAAGAAACCCTACATGGGAACCCTATAAATTGAGATAATAGAGGAGAATATGAGGAATATAACTCATTGGAGAAAACTGCAATGGCCACCGAAGGGAGAAGGGGATGTATCGGTCGTAGGTGCGGACAGGGGGTCATGGTGCAGCCCACTGGAAAGTCATACGAGATGTAGTGAGAAGGGGGGAGTCCACTGAAGGGGGAGGAGTAGTGAGAGGATCCAGCATGAGGAGGAGGTTTGTCCAGAGATGGAGGTGGCGACTAGTTTGGTCATGTAGGGAAGGAGGAATGAAGAGGGAATTGTTGAAGAGAAATGGGAGAGGTAGGGGTGATGCTCTAGGGTAAAAAAAAGAGAAAAAAACAAAACTAAAACCAAAAAAATAACAAGAATACTCTTAATAATGATAATAATAATAATAATAATTGTAATATTAATGATATTCATTTCTTTTTTTAAATAAGAATAACATTAATAACAATTTTATAATAAAAATTTTAATAACACTTTTAATAACAATAATAGTATTATCTACCGCAATAATATTATTATTATTATAAATTAAAAATTTAATCTATTTTTTTCAAAAAAAATTATTTGTTTTAAAAATTGGGCTACCGCACGGTCATCTAGGTCGACTGCATGGTTACCGCTAACCATGTGGTGCCCGTGCACTGGCCCAAAACCCACCAAAATTATTAAACTTCAAATATTTAAACCAAAACTCAACCTGAACCTCAAAGAGAAAATCCAAAGCCAAGAAATAATAAAATAAAATAATTTTAAAGGTCAGGGTGTAACAATTCTCCCCACTATAGGAACTTTCTACCCTAATAAATTCACCAAGCAAATAGTTAACCAAAACTCGAGTCTATTCCCAAACAAAACCAAGAAAAATCATGAATCTCATGATGACCTTACTCTCCACAGGTCACCGCTAGCTAATTCAATAGGAAACTAAATCCCCGGATTGATGTGGGACATGAGAGGGTTATACCCACCACAATAATTCCACTAGCATAGAAACATTAAAATCTGAATGCACCACACCAGGGAGGGGATAATGTGGAAAATTCCAACCTAAACCTACCCAAACAGAAGCCTTACTGTAACCAAAAACTAAGGAACTCTTAACCCAAACTCAACCAACTTTCTTAATGCTAATGGAACAACTCCATCACTAGGATCTAAATAAGTGGCCTATTACAAGACAACCCATTATACTGGAACACTAGAGAAAGGGATATCTCCTACAAGAATTTAAAGCCCTCCACATAAGGGTGAACAACAACACCACCGAACCCATAAAAAGAAACCCGAACCAGACAACAGACCAGAAACATTGTCCACCCATATCACAACACCCAAACATATCCAAAAAATATAGTTGAAACTAAAACCAAAATAGACCCGTTCATCCATGGGCCAAACAATCCTCAAGTAAAACAAATGATTTAGAGACACCACACTTAGAACAAACACAACTGCTTAGATTGCGATGAAGCGAGTTCATCACAGCACTACAATAAAGTATGATCTTACAAAGAAAACAAGACTAAAACAAGGAAATTTTGAGATATTTTTACTCCAAATATAGAAACATAACCTAGCCCAAGGTTTCACACATCCTTGGAAACTTCTAACTATGAATAATCTTCACTCCAAGACCTGTGGTTGGGGATCTGATGGCTGAAGCATCTCCTACCTCATGGTCAGGTACAAGTATACACTGATCATAACTCCTTCCATGAATGATGATTCCTACAAAACATCCCCTGGTGACCCGAATATTCTCAACAATGGAAATAATTAGGAGGGATAAAACAAGATGGCTTGGAATTTTTGAATTGTCTATACAAATGGAACACCATAAAGCAGTCTAAAAAACTAGGTGTCAAAACCACAAGGATAGCTTCTTATAGGAAGGTTCCTCTAGAATACACTCCTCACCAGATGGGGAACACCTATGAAATCCAACCACCACTAACTACACCCCAAGAACCAACCCCGCTAAAAATTCCCCAACCACAATCTCTTGAAATAGGTTTCACTGGATGGGATCACCTTTCCCATAATCTATGGGTGAGAGCTCCAAATGAAAAGAGGAACTAGCACTTCAAAGTGGTCAGCATAGACTATTACTAACTTTTGTCCCTACCAAACATCCTGAAACTCTTCCACCTTCCTTAAATTCACCTCCTCAGGTATAACCCTTGGAGGAAGGTGGCCTTAGACATTTCCCAGGACACCCAAAATTCCAAAGATGATGAGACATCCAACCTCCACTAGTCCAAAATTGGACCCTAAAACAAACCCAAGACGGCATGAACTTTAACAACCTCAAGAGTTCCCAACAACCCAAATACATGCACCACTTCCTTCCAACCACTTCACTTCCTCTAATGGTACTCTATCACTTCGAAGAACAGGAAAAACCCAAAAATAATTGGAAACTAGGAATTAATCATTGGAAAAATTAGGGAATTTCTAGGTAGCATACTCCAAACAACATGAGTAACACAAAATCAAAACTGGAATAAAGCCAAAACACATTCAAAAGAACACCCCAAGCCAATACAACTATCCTGGAAGATAAAAAAATACTAACACAACTAAAATCCTCTTTTTCAAAATCACCATTTTTCATTTAAATTCCAAAATTTCCTTATCCCAAGGCCATTTTTCAAATAAAAATTCCACTTTTCACAAGTCAAAAATCCCCTCCTCCAGGAAAAACCAATTTACAAACCCTTTCCATTTCAAAAACTCTCCCATGGAATCCTATGAATCATCACATGTGTGTCTATCTATTTCCATCCACATCTTCGACAAACAATTTCCTACACACATTTTCCATACATACCCACACACATGTGATCCTCCATAAGGAATACCAAGGGTCGCATACATCCTTTCCTCATCAAAACTGAAGCATTTACCAACTTTTCAATCCAAAATGCTTCTAATTTTAGAACTCTATTTACCAATTTAATTCTATTTTAGAGAAAACATTTTTACTTTAAATTCCACTTTCATTTTAAAAAAATATGCTTACACCAACCAAAACCAAACAGAATGCAACTCACAAAGAACCACCGGTATAAGGAACTAGCAGTTACGCTTAACCTGATGATATGGTAGTGATACAGGCCCCAAGTAAGCGTCAACAATTAGGAGGATCTTAAACCATATACTCAGACTCCACATGGGTCACTAATCCATGTGAAATCATGACGTAATATCATATTACCTCCATTGTCATCCCTCAATCCAAAAAAATAGAAAAAGACTCAAAACCCAGACTACCCTTGGCAACCTGAGGTTTAGATTGAGTAAGGGTTCATGACACCCTTCCCACATTGACCTACTGAGTCTCGATTGTCCTAATCTCTAACTACCAGACCCCCCCCCCCAAATAACAAGATCCTTCTCTAATACCATTTTTTCATGAACCAACCCAGGTCAACCCTGAACCAATCACCTGATTCAACTTGAAACGTGGCCCGAGGGGCGTTCCCGATCCCCATGGGCTGGCAACTACTATCGGGCATCAAAATTAAATGGATGGGAACTGTTTTTTCCCATAAGTGAAAGACAAATAAATAAATAAATAATGAACAATGAACTGAAAACTAGCATTAGCAAGAAAATAAAATTGTACATACCTCCATGGGACCCTATGGGCCACCATCTACTTCAAACCAGCATCGCACTATAGTGGTCAAATCTAAGCAAGAAGCAACACCCGAAGCTAAAAACAAAAATAAATTATAGTCATGAGTATAAAAACTCAGTAGGTTAGCTTGATAAAATATTCCCAAATCACTTACTTTAAAATAAAATAAACTTTAATTTTTGTGTAACACCCTAAGATTCCATGGTATGCTTCTCTTTGAATAATACAATAGCATGTCTTGTACGGAACATCGAGTTCTAACACACCACAACCAATTAAACTAACCGTTATGAATAGTAATACCCACTTTTTGAAATTTTATAAATTTTATCATTCAAAATGGACTTCATTTTTGGATTCGGAATATCGAAATTATATTAGGGTGAATTTTTGGTATTTTTCTGAAAACTTTAAATTTTTGATGAATAGTGAAAAACACAGAGTTATAGTTTAAAACCGAATTTTTATTTAAATAATTATTTATTTTATTTAAATTTATTTTAGGTAAAAATAGATACATGATACTTATATAAGTTCAATGTAATTCATTTGAGTCAGTTTATAATAATTTTAGATATATAAAAATTTTATTGAACTTTTTACCGTCTTTTACCCACCTCCTGGTAGCATTTGTAAATTTACAAAAAACTTAATTTTACTGCTTCTGTGAGTTGAATTTTAAAAATCCGAGAGACATGGTTGATATCAGTAAGTAAAATTTGGTTTGATAAGATGAAAATAATTTTTGGCGAATAGTAACTTTTTACTTTTATTTACCACGGTTAAAAGTAAATAGGGTAATTAAGGGTAAAAATGATATTATTATTACCCTAACACATGTCCTAATTCTATTGGATAAGTATAATTTGACCAAAAACAACCTTAGTAATAAAATATGAACCTTTTTGGTTCACTTGGATTAGATTAGGACATTTATTATTATTTAATTTAAAGAAGAGTTAAATGAGTTAAAATCAAAGTTTAATAACTAAAAAAATTTAATATAAGGTTACACAAAAGATAAATTAGAATATAAATATTCATTTGAAATATAAAAATATTTCCTACATAATGGTATTTTATTTATATTTTTTTGACTTTAAATAATTTAATTTATATATGACACAATGATGATGCAGTAATTACCTAATTAATGAAATATTAAAATAATTGATATTATAAATATCCAAATAAATGTAATTTGAGACTTTTTTATGAATTAAACTAATTTTATAGGTTAATATAACATATTAGGGTTGGTTAGATGAATTGTTTTCGAAGTAATAGTGCTGTTGTGAATTTAGAAAAAACAAAATACCAAATAGTGTCCAAATTGAGATAAAAGAGTTTTTAAAACAAATATTATATTATTAATTGATATTCTATTCCTAAAAATCTAAGGTTAGGCCAAAAGACTTATATAATGATAGGTGTATCATTAAAGAACCACTTGGGGTTATCTTGGAAGTATATAGTAAGTTTATTAAACATATAACATAAAAATACGAAGAGACATGTAAATGTCAAACTATTTAACTAAGAGTTAAATATAAAAGATAAGGTTAATATAGTGACCCAAACCTATCTAAAACCTATTGGATGAGTATTTTTCAACCCATACCCACCTTATCCTTTAAATAATCCATTTTTGAGCCATTAGAAATCGAAAATGATTTTATTATAAAATAATATTTCTAGCTTTTCCTAAGGGGCCCGGCACCCCTCTTATAAAAAGAGAACTCCCACTTCTCTCTAATTCACACCTTCAAAGCCATTGTCTCGGCACAAAACAGTCCAAATACCCTCTCATATTTCCTCCCTTCATCCTAGAGGCATTACTTTAGTTATAAATCCAACCTAAGGATCCCTTTTGATCAAATCAAAAGAAAGAACCCGAAGAAGAGGTAAATATTTCATCACCTCTTTCAAGTTCCTTTCTTCTTCCACTTCCTCTTTCTTTGTTGTTTCCATTATAAAATAATAACTCCAGTATATTATATATACTTTGATGTTATTATAAATATGGTACAACCATATTAATTATTCTATCCATCCTTTGAATGACATGTCACCATGCGTGCGTACGTACGGCTTACCGTCTCCACGTCGTGGGGTAATTGTTATTCAATACATTATTATTTGGATGGGTATAATAATGATGTTTAATTGATGTAAATAATAAATATAAAATGATAATAATTCTGTATATATGATATAAAATCCAATTATATATTATTTTAATATCAAAAGAATGATATTATCGCTCGTGCGTACGTACGGATTACCGTCTCCACGAATGCAATGAGATTCATTCCTCGTCGTATCCATTCAAGAATAATTTTCATTTTATGATTAAAAATAATTTTTAAAGACTTAATATCATTCTGAATATGAATAATATACATCCTATCCATAACAAACATTACTTACATAACAAATCACATAAAGGAAAACGAATCAGTTAACTCCCGAAACGACGATAATACTAAAATATTATTAACAAAGAAATATTAGAAGATCATATATGATAACATATTAATGTATATGATTCTTGTATAATTTAATAAAAATTATTTCACCATTATACATGAGGTTAACATACCCTCTACCAAGGAAAATTAAAAGGTAAGGGTTAATTTCACAACCTCTTTATTATCCGAGCTTGTTTTTACGTAAGTATCTACTGGGACATCTTTATCATCCAATACATGTTTCTTAAAAATGTATTTCAAAAAAAAATTACTATTTACTAGAATATGGGTTAAATTAATTTATACCCTTATTTGACTTTTTATAAAATGGTTTTAAAGGAATGTTTCCGTCATTTTCCAAATAAGGTACTTTATAACCTTTTCGACAAAATTAAGATAAGAATGTTTTTTTTAATTTATACGACGGGTGCGGCTATTTTCCACTGTTATAACATCATCGAAGCTACCCTTAAAAGCTTATATGAATATTTTCAAAATAAATTTTTTCTTTATAATTATTTTACTCTTAAATGATTTCAAAATATAAAGATATATTTCTCTAAAAAAGGTTTTGATTTCATCTATGTCAACATCCTTTGATAGATTTTAAGTTTATTTGAAGTTGATTTATTATTATACAAAACTTCCATATTGTATTGAAGGTTTTTTGATATGTCTGACTATGGATGTGCTATTTTTATAGCATTAATGTTTTATGGTTAAAGTATAGACATTTCACATGCTATTTTTAATACGAATGTTTATGTTATATTTCAACCTTTTCATATGAGGAATGTATTGGACTTAGTAAGTGACGGGTGGAGCCCGCTATAGCTCCTCGATGCATCGGTAGGTCTCATGAGAAAACTAAATGTGGAATTGGCTGAGGCATTTCCCATTTTGATATATGGTTTTCGCTGAGGCCTTAATCATTTTTAGACATCTTGGCCAAGGACTTGACAAAATGTTTCAGAATTTCCGGTATTATACATCCTCTCATTATGAAAATAATATAGATGGTTCATGTGGACATTCGACTAGTATAATACCTATTATTATGTTTTATTATGGCATTATTTACTCAACTCATATTTATTCCATAAAATAATTCATGTTTATTATTGGTAAAGCATGTGGTTTCGATTATTCACCCTGCTTAATATTTATGTTATCTTCTGTTGTATTTCTTACCCTTACTGAGCATTTGAGCTCACCCATTTCTTATGTTTCATTTTCCCAAGATATAAATAATTTAGTAATGAGTGACTTGCAGGCATAATCTAGGAGGCTTGGATGTTTCTAATGGAATAAATTCATGTTGTATTTCTTTTCAAGTTGTAAAGTTGAACTTATGTATGAATCTTGTTTCCAATAATACTAAACTGATTGGTATTTAGAGACATGAGTTTCTTGTGATCATGCCAATGTTATTTAATAATGAAATGACTCTAGTTAACTAGGTTTGGGGCATTACAGTTGGTGTCAAAGAAAGTTTTATACAAACCTTGGAAACTATATTTAGATAAACACTAATTAGAGCACATAGCCCTAAGATAGAATTTTAGGATTAGTATAGAAGAACTTCCTAGAATTTTGGTATTATAGAGATTTTGTGAGTTTTCCAAGAAATAAATCTCTATCTGGATACAAGCAAGTAGAGGCGGCTCTGGAATAAATGTACCTAGGGGTAAAACCTGAAAACACCGCTTTGAGCTAGACTCGAATGAGAACTGGTGCATGACAATGGGAATTGCTGCACTCTTGGTTACGACACTCCTGGAGGATATTTTTAGGATAATTCTCATTTTCTTTACAAAAAATTATAAAGGGTTTATGAGTATGTACTTCCTCAAAGAAAACATTGTTTATGATTATGTATTATATCCATAAATTGTTCAGTTTATGTTAAGTATTTTACAAGTTTGGAATTATGTATTTCAATTCATAAACTAATCTAGTTTATGCCATTGTTTAGAAATGGCACTTAGTAGAAGGAATGGAAACTGTATCAACACACGTAATCAATGTAGGGATTTCCCTCCTACTCAAGATAATTATAGTGGAGCCGGTGATGCAACTAGTGATGATCAAATGAATGTCCTAATCATTAGATAAATGTACCTTAGAAAAGGACAAGGGATCAAGGCCAAGCTTATGCGATCACTACTGCTGAGGTTGAAGCCCCGAAAGACATGGTGGTAGGTAATTTAATGGTTTCCTCAAGATTAGCCAATGCTTTATTTGATTCTGGATCATTGCATTGTTTCATATCTTCCCAGTTTCCTAAGAAAATTAGATATTTTCAATTTGATTTAACAAGGGAGTTTTCAGTCAAAACTCCTAAGGGAAGTATCATTACTATAAAGTTCTGTGAATCAGTTCCCATTAGGGCATATAAATGTTCTTTATCTGCTAATATTATCATCATACCCATGATTTAATTTGATATAATCCTTGTTATGGATTGGATTTCAAAGCATGATGCAAAAATTTATTGTAAGAAGAAGGAGGTTACAATTTTTGATGATGATGATAAAGAACACCTTATCTTTAGAGTAGAATTGTCACCACCAAATTCTTATCAAGATCCACCCGCAGTAGCTCAACTAAATTCAATTATTTGGGAGGAAGAGAATTAAATAACAATGGGTGAGGAAAAGAATGTTCAAATAGAGGATGTACCTATTGTTCAAGAGTATGTTGATGTATTTCTAGAGGATTTACTTGGACATCCTCCAGAATGAGAAATTGGGTTTTCCATTGATTTAATTCCTGGTTCAAGGCCCATATCTAAGACCCCTTATATAATTTCCACTGTGGAATTAGTGGAACTAAAGAAACAACTAGAGGAATTGATTAATAAGGGATTTATTCTCCCTAGTGTTTCTCCATGGAGAGCCCTTATCCTTTTTGTTAAGAAGAAAGATGGATCTATGAGGTTGTGCATTGACTATAGGGAGATCAATTCTATAACAATAAAAAAAAGTATCCCCTACCTTGAATTGATGATTGATTCGACTAACTTTATGGAGCTCAATACTTTTCAAATATTTACCTTCAATATGGATATCATCAGTTGTGTGTGAAGAAGGAATACATTCCAAAAACAGCATTTCAAACCAGGTACGGGCATTATGAGTTTACAGTAATGACTTTTGGATTGACTAATGCATCCTATATCTTCATGGATATAATGAATAGAGTTTTCAAGGAATATATTGATGAATTTGTAGTGGTATTTATTGATGATATCTTTGTATACTCAAAAACCTACGAAGATCATGAAAATCACTTGCACATTATTCTAAAGACTCTTAGAAGACATGAATTATATGGGAATTTTAGCAAGTGTGAATTCTGGCTTCAGGATATTTCTTTTCTTCGACATATTATCTCTAAGGATGGAATCTTCATTGATCCTTATAAGACCAAGAAAATCCAAGAATGGCCAGCACCGATGAGTATAACTGAGGTACTCGGTTTTATTGGTTTAACAGGTTATCATCGATGTTTCATCCAAACTTTTACCCGGTTGTCTAACCCATTAACAAAGATCACATGAAAAGGGGTTAAATTTGTTTGGACAAAAGGGTGTGAATAATTTTTTGAATAATTCAAGAGAATATTAATCAATGATATTATCTTGACTCTACTATTGGGGAATGATGGGTTTTTTATTTATAGTGATGCTTTAAAGAAAGAAATTGGTTTTATCCTTATGCAGAATGATAGGGTTATTACCTATGCATCACGACAGCTAAAAATTCATGAGCAAAACTATCATACTCATGATCTTGAGTTATCAACTATAATCTTTTCTTTGAATATTTGGAGACACTATCTCTATGGTGAAAAATGTGAGATATATATCAATCACAAGAGATTGAAGTATATTTTCTCACAGAAATAACTCAATATGAGGCCAAAAATATGGCTTGAACTACTCAAGGATTATGATTTCACTATACACTACCACCTGGGGAAGTAAAATAAGATGGCAGATGCTTTGAGTAGAAAGGATCATGGAGTTTTGAACAATATGAGAGTTGAAAGGGATCATATTCTCATGGATCTAATAAACATGGATATGGGAATAACCATGGAAGGTGGACCATTAATACTTTTTCAAATTGTTTCCAAACCATCTTTATTAGAAAGGATAAAAAGTTCTCAAGCTGATGATGAGGAGTTTCAAAAGAAGATTAAAGCTTTGAATGATGGGAGATTGAGTAAATTTTTGTATGAAGAGGGAATTTTGAAATTTGGGAAGAGACATTGTGTTCCTGATATACCTGATCTAAAAATTTAATTGTTGGATGATGCTCATAGTTCTAATTTCTCTATACACCCTGGTAGCACCAATATGTATAGGGATTTGAAGGAACATTTTTGGTGGGACAACATAAAGAGGTATATTATTGATTTTGTGTCAAGTTGTATGGTTTTTCAACAAGTGAAAGTTAGAAGGAAACAGCTTGGAAGATTCATGCAACCTCTTCTCATACCTAAGTGGAAATGGGATAATATTACAATGGACTTTTTCATGGGACTACCAAAGACTCCTAGATGAAATGATGCAATATGGTTCATTTTTGATCATCTTACCAAGTCAGCAAATTTTCTTTCTATAGGAGAAGATTTATCACTTTAATGTCTAGAAAGACTATATATTAATGAAGTTGTGAGACTTCATGGATTACCCCTATCAATTGTTTCCCATCGTGATCCCCATTTTACATCAAGATTCTTGAAAAGTCTTCAGATAGTCCTGGATACTAAACTTCGTTTGAGCACTGCCTACCACCCTTAAACTGATGGAAAATCAGAACGGACTATTCAAACCTTAGAAGACATGTTGAGATCTTGCTCACTTGACTTTCAAGGTATGTGGGATCAATATTTACCTCTGGTATAATTTTCTAATAATAGTAGCTTCCATTCAAGTATTCAGATGGCAGGATATGAAGTGTTCTACAGAAAGAGATGTTGCACACCAACCTATTGGGATGATGTTGGTGAAAGAAAACTCGTAGGCCCAGAACTTGTGGAGGAAATGATGGAAGAGGTAAAGGTAATATAAAACCACATCAAAGCAGCTCAAAGTAGTTAGAAGAGCTACGCCCATAACCGAAGGAAGGATTTGGAATTTCAGGTAGGAGATCATGTTTTCTTGAAGGTATCTCCATGGAAGGGTGTTATAAATTTAGGTAATAAGGGTAAATTGAGTCCCAGGTACATAAGACCTTTCAAAATTCTAGTACAAATTGGGGATGTAGCTTACCGTTTAGCAATGTCTCCAAGTCTCTTCAAAGTTCACGATGTATTACATGTATCGCTATTGAGAAAATACATGCGTGGCCCAACGCATATACTCACCTATGAAGAATTAGAACTGGAACCCGATCTTTCTTATTGCGAAGATCCTGTCAAGGTTCTTGATACAACAGAACAAGTGTTGAGAAACTGAACGACTCATCTGGTAAAAGTTCTATGGAGAAACCATAAGATGGAAGAGGCAACGTGGGAACCCGAGGAACTTATGATGAAGAACCAGCCGAGTCGTTTTATTCATTAATACTCTAGAAATTTTGAGGACTAAATTATTTGAAGGAGGGGAGAATGTAACACCCCAAGCTTCCACGGCACGCTTCTCTTTGAATAATACAATAGCGTGTGTTGTACGCAACTTCGAGTTCTAACACACCACAACCAATCAAACTAGCTGTTATGAATGGTAATACCCACTTTTCAAAATTTTAAAAATTCTATCTTTCAAAATGGACTTCATTTTTGGATTCGGAATATCAAAATTAGCTTAGGGTGAATTTTTTGTATTTTTCTAAAAACTTTCAATTTTTAATGAATAGTGAAAAACACTGAGTTATAGTTTAAAACCGAATTTTTATTTAAATAATTATTTATTTTATTTAAATTTATTTTAGGTCAAAATAGATACATAATACCTATATTAGTTCAATTTAATTCATTGGAGTCAGTTTATAATAATTTTAGATATATAAAAATTTTATTGAACTTTTTACCGTCTTTTACCCACCTCCTAGGAGAATTTGCAAATTTATATAATACTTAATTTTACCACTTCTGTGAGTTGAATTTCAAAAATACAAGAGACACGGTTGATATCAATAAGTAAAATGTGGTTCAATAAGATGAAAATAGTTTTTGGTGAATAGTAACTTTTTACTTTTATTTACCACGGTTAAAAGTAAATAGGATAATTAAGGGTAAAAATGATATTATTATTACCCTAAAACATGTCCTAATTCTATTGGATAAGTATAATTAGACCTAAAACAAATTTAGTAATAAAATATGAACCTCTTTTATCCACTTGTATTAGATTAGGACATTTATTATTATTTAATTCAAAGAAGAGTTAAAAGAGTTAAAATCAAAGTTTAATAACTAAAAAAAATTAATATAGGGTTACACATAAGATAAATTAGACTATAAATATTAATTATAAATATAAAACTATTTCCTACATAATTATATTTTATTTATATTTTTTAGGCATTAAATAATTTAATTTATTTTTGACACAATGATGATGCAGTAATGACCTAATTAATGAAATATTAAAATAATTGATATTATAAATATCAAAATCAATGTAATTTTAGTCTTTTATGAATTAAAATAATTCTATAGGTTAATATGATATATTAGGATTGGTTATATGAATTTTGTTCTAAGTAATAATTCTGTTATGAATTTATCAAACACAAAATACCAAATAGTGTCAAAATTGACATAAAAGAGTTTTTAAAACAAATATTATATTATTAATTGATATTCTATTCCTAAAAATATAAGGTTCAGAAAAAAGACTTATATAATGATATTTTTATCATTAATGAACCACTTGGTGTTTTCTTGGAAGTATATAGTAAGTTTATTAACCATATAATATAAAAATACAAAGAGACATGGTCAATGTCAAACTATTTAACTAAGAGTTAAATCTAAAAGAAAAGGTTAATATAGTGACTCAAACCTGTATAAAACCTATTTTTTGAGAGTTTTATACCCATACCTACCTTATCCTTTAAATAATCCATTTTGGAGCCATTAGAAACCAGAAATGATTTTATTATAAAATAATATTTCAATCTTTTCCTAAGGTGCCCCTCACCCCTCTTATAAAAAGGGCACTCCCCCTTCTCTCTAATTCACACCTTCAAAGCCATTTGGCTCGCCCAACCCCTGACTAAATACCCTATCAACTATCCTCCCTTCATCATAGAGGCCTTCCTTTATTCATAAATCCATCCTAAGGATCCCTTTTGATCAAATCAAAAGGAAGAACCCGAAGAAGTGGTAAATATTTCATCACCTCTTTCAAGTTCCTTTCTTCTTTTGTTTCCTCTTTATTTGTTGTTTCCATTCTAAAATAACAACTCTCGTATATTCTATATATTGTGATGTTATTATATATATGGTAAAACCATATTAATTATTCTATCCATACTTTGAATGACATGTCACCATACGTGCGTACGTACATCTTACCGTCTCCACGTCGTGGTGTAATTGTTATTCAATAAATTATTATTTAGATGGGTATAATATTGATGGGTAATTGATATAAATAATAAAAATAACATTATAATGATTTTGTATATATGATATAACATCCAATTACATATTATTTTAATATCAAAAGAATGATATTGTCGCTCGTGCTTACATATGGATTATCGTCTCCACGAACGCGATGAGAATCATTCCCTGTCATATCCATTCAAGAATAATTTTCATTTGATGATTAAAAATAATGTTTAAAGTCTTAATATCATTCTGAATATGAATAAGATGCATCCTATTCATAACAAAAATTACTTACATAACAAATCATATAAATTAAAACAGATTAGTTAACACCTGAAACGACGACAATACTAAAATATTATTAACAAAGCAATTTTAAAAGATCATATTTGATATCATATTAAGGTATAAGATTCTTGTATAATTTAATAACAATTATTTCACCCTTATACAGGAGGTTAACCTACCCTAGACAAAGGTAAGGGTTAATTTTACAATCTCTTTATTATCTGATGTTGTTTTTACGTAAGTATCCATTGGGACATCTTTATCATCCACATCCATGTTTCTTAAAAATGTATTTCAAAACATTTTTACTATTTACTAGACTATGGGTTAAAGTCATTTATACCCTTTTTTGACTTTTTATAAAATGGTTTGAAAGGAATATTTCTGTCGTTTTCCAAAGAAGTTACTTTATGACCTTTTCGAAAAAATTACAGTAAGAATGTTTTTATAACTTATACGGTGGGTGCGACTATTTTCTGCCATTATAACATTGTCAAAGATTCCCTTACAAGATTATAAGAATATTTTCAAAATAAATGTTTTATTTATAATTATTTTACTCTTAAATTATTTCAAAATAGAAAGAGATATTTCTCTAAAAATGGTTTTGATTTCTTCTATGTCAACATCCATTGATGAATTTTAAGTTTATTTGAAGTTGATTTATTATGACACAAAACTTCCATATTGTATTGAAGGTTTTGTGATATGTTTGACTGTGGATGTGCTATTTTTAAACCATTTATGGTTTATGGTTAAAGTATTGACATTTATTATGATAGTTTTAATATGAATGTTTATGTTATATTTCAACCTTTTCATATGAGGAATGTATTGGAATTAGTAAGTAACGGGTGGAGCCCGCTATAGCTCCTCGATGCATCGGTAGGTCTCATGAGACAACTGGATGTGGAATTGGCCGAGGCCTTTCCCATTTTTATATATGGTTTTGGCTGAGGCCTTAATCATTTTTAGACGTCTTGGATGAGGCCTTGACAAAATGTTTCAGAATGTCTGGCATTATACATTCCCTCATTATAAAAATAATATTTATGGTTTATGTGGTCATTCGACTAGTAGAATACCCATGATTATGTTTTATTATGGAATTATTTACTCAACTCATATTCCTGCCATAAAATTATTCATGTTTATTATTGGTAAAGGCATGTGGTTCCAATTATTCACCATGATTAATATTTATGTTATCTTTCATTGTATTTCTTACCCTTACTGAGCATTTGAACTCACCCCTTTCTTATGTTTCATTTTACTAGGATATGAAGAAATTAGTTATGAGTGACTTACAGGCATAATCTATGAGGCTTGGATGTTTCTAATGGAATAAATTCATGTTGTATTTATTTTCAAATTGTAAAGTTGAACTTATGTTTGAATCTTGTTTCCAATAATACTAAACTGGTCAGTCTTTCAAGACATGATTTCCTTGTGATCATGCCAATGTTATGCAATAATGCACCGACTCTGGGTAACTAGGTTCAAGGCGTTACATTTCAAGTTTGAACTATAATATATCAAAGTATTATTTTCTACTCAGTTTATCAAAATAAAATACAACTCATTACCCTTATTCATTTCCAAAACAAAGTTTATTCTACTAATGTTTCATTAACATTTTTTTAAAAAGGGAAGTGATTCTTTTATTTTTGATGGAAAGAAACATCATAAAACACTTTGGCTTTAAAAACTTTTTCACAAAATTTTAAAGGCCAACACATAACTTACAAGTAAACACTACACAATCAAGAACCACAATAGTCATATAACAAGGGAAATGAAAATATAAATATAGGTACCACATTAATTAATGCAAGAAACTAAGAGCTAATAGACATAAGTGAACTGAGGTTATTTAGAATAATTTAGAATATACTAATACATGAGACTCCATCCCTGGTATCATGCCACACATTATGAAATAAAAATGCACAAACACCCATCCATCCTAACTCAGGAAAGATCTAGGGTCCCAAACCCATAGCAATAAACTCGTATATAACCACATACTATGGGAAACTAGTCTGTATGTCAACTAACAATGCAGTAAACATTCTTAGATAACTCTTTCAATATGCATGTTTCCCATGTCTCGTTCATATAAATGGGATGAACCAACCGATTCCAACTGAGAATCCAATCACAAATATATATTAATAATAATAATTCAAAAATGTCCTCACCCTAAGTATCCCCAAGGACTAATCTCATGCCTTAAAACAAATAGAACACAAAGGGTTCCAATCGAGGTACCCTGATAATGGATATTGAGGATTCCACAATGAGGACATCCCATCCATTATTCAATAAAATGTATGAGAACATACAATAGAGGTTTTCATAATAAACATTTTTTATCATTTTCACAAAGTGGCCAAAGGGGCCAATAAACATTTCACAAAACCATCATTTACCAAAAATGAAACCCATCTTTCAAGAAGATGCGTCAAACACCCCATTTCCATATAAATACTTTTATATAACTCTTTAAAAATATTTCCATCTAACTTTTAAACCAAAACCATTTTCTATGAATGTGAAAATTGGGTTATAGTTCATCATCAGATATCAAACCACTTTCAAAAGCTAAATACACACTTCTTTTAACTTAAAACATTTGAAAAAACTCTTTCAAGAAATCCAAAATCATCATTTCACATGAAACATAGTTATTATCAAATCCAAACCACACTTTACATATTGTAATCTACTCAAAAAATCCAACCAGGCATTTCGTCAAACATTTAGTTTGCACTAATTTAGAAAAACTAGTCTAGCTATCAAAAAACAAGGCTTAAAACTACTATTTTCATAGAAAAAATTTAGACCAAGAATCACATATCAATATTTATTAGTCATATAAGGTGTAAAAATCATGAAACTAAATATTATTAAATTAAAAATGAAAGTGAAAAGGAAAACCTACCTCAAAGGATGGCCATGTCAAAGATTTATAACTCATGCAATAGTCAGCTCCCACATACGTACTTCCATATATATATATATATATATATATTGAGGGATTTGGTACCCTAGAAACCAAATTATTTGTACTTTATGATAAAATTGTATTTGTTGGATTAATATTAATAAACTTCTTATCACATTATGATTATTCTTCTATGTGATATAGTATGTGATAATGTTCTAAGAATAGTTGTTTCACTAAAAGGTCATAGAAAATACATACTATGATGAGAACCCGGAAGTGCCATGACACTATTATTGAATATATGTTTTATGGTCGGATGATATCATTTGAAGGGACACAAATGATACATGCTATCAGGGGTGGGAACTCATGAAACTTTGAGAGACCTTCTCATGGTGTATTCCCTTGGTAATATCCAAAAGGATATTATGATAACAAAACCCACCAGTAGAAAATCCACATTCATAAGTGTCATTGGATGTTCCTATTTGTGGATGTGTGTATTGGTATTTAGACTTTAATATTATTATTAATGGGTATTATGACTCGGTAACTTATATGTATTAACGAAAACCATGATGAAATATGTTTGTGATGAGGTAGGATATGTTGGGTGCATCACAAGTAATATTGTATTAATGAATAATTCGAGAAAGGATTTATCACTTCTATGGAAGTAGATATATCAATACCTTTGATGGAAATGATATATCCTAACTAAATCCATGTCCATGGTGTTCTCTAGGAAAGTTCAATTCTAGGAATTCAAAGAATGAGAAATCGATCACATGGGTAGATGGAACTTGCATGAAACCTACTTAATTAGAGATATTGGGACAAAGTAATTATATTACATAGTAAGTGTTTGTATGAGGTGAAATATTGTTGCAACCTCAACTTCTTTATTCTGGGTGCCTTGAACCATTGATAAACAGTAATCATGGACTTTAGGTGATCCCACCTAATGCCAATGAGAAAGAGGACTAGAGGGTCTCACAGTAAGTGTAGTCAGTATCTCAGTTAAATAATTTATTATTTAATAAGTTTAATAAATATTATTCCCAGTTTTGGTTTAATAATTATTCAAGTATACATGATCACATTTATTTCATCTCTAGTTATTCCAGAGAATATATTGGAGATGAAATATTTATTTATCAACGAATAATGATGTTATATTTATTTAATAAATAAATATTCATTATTCAAGGACTGATAAATATTGAGGAGGATTCATGGACCAAGTTATGGATCCAGTGAGAAATAATATTAAATATTATTTGGTTAAATAATTTTTAAATATAACATGCAAGTTAAGCACATGTCATGGAAATAATAGCATTACTATTATTATTTTTCATGGGGTTTCACATTGAATAATAAAATAAGTAACGGAACATGTGCTAATTATTTATTATTACCTAGTGATTTAAATTCCATGTTATGTTATTATTATCTAATTATCCAAGGGGTCATCTGACCAGCTAACCAATGTTTTTGTGCACAACATCCTTGGAGAAAAGTTCTCGAGCCTAGAGAACTCTTTCCTCTCCAAGAATTCTCTCCGTAACGAGATAGATCCTCCTCCATTGAATCTAGGAGAATGCTTTAGAAGTGATTATCAAGGAGATCAAAGGAGGACATCGCAAGCACAAGGATCTTCTATGCTATCACCCACAGACTCCTTCATTGATGTCCGGAGATATGTGGATCATATGTGGATCACCAATAGAGGATTATTATCCTTGGATTCTACATCGCAATGAAGCTGCACCTCCAACTCGTGGTCAAACGCATCAACAATGAAAGAATTTCCTTGAAGATAATTATTTAATTTAATTAAATTAATAATAAAAAAATATTGATCATCTCTTCTCAGTTTTGGGTTCTCTCATTTTTCTTTAATCTCTGATTCAATTCTGTGGATACTAGCATTTATCATCATATTGATCTTGGATTAATCATCGATCATGGAAATTTGCAAAGTTGGTTATATGCCCATCATGTGCTTCCACTCTTCCTAGAACTTACAAGTGGTATCAAAGAGCTCATATTTTCATCTATAATTATTTAAATAATTCTTTGATGTTTTACACTTTAATAATTTAGTTTCTCGATTCATGTTTAATCATTCTTGTAATCTAAATTTAGATATCTATTCCTCCCTTATCATTTCTTGTATATTTAATAGAAACAAATAGTTTTATGATTAAAATTAAATTGAGGATCTCATTAGGAGGCATTTATTAATCTATATAGGTAGAACTATAGTACACACCATGTATTTAGAATTACAAGTCATGTAATCTGCCACACACACAGTGTAATCCATATTATACACCGTGTTATTGTGTTCAACACGCGAGGAGTAATTCGGAAACTACACAATCCATGTGCATTAATGAAATGAGGTGTAGTTAATTCTTACACCACATGTTGACTAGGAAGGACTAGTGCATGTTCATCTTGACTACACACCAAGTGGCCCTCTGGACATGGCGTGTAGTCCCTTTGAGTCAGGTTCAAGTCATGTATCCCATACACGACTTGTCTGGCTGGTGATTGGGTAACACAGAGTCTACACGGCATGTGTCCCACTAGACACACTGTGTACTCCAAAGATTTCTAAATTACACCTCACATGACATTTCCCCAGACATTTACTTTGGATGGACGGTGAGGAGGGTACACACTATGTAGTCGGATCTACACGTTTTTTACTATTTCTAGATTACATAGATTTAAAAAAATTATTATATTATTTAACCCTTGAGACATGTGCATTCATGTGGGTGTAAAGTTGGGACACAACATGTGATAGGTTTTTGATATATATGTGTGTGTGTGTGTGTGTTTAATTAAAATATGTGTAATGTTCAAATATCTTCACATCATGTATGTGTTGTATTATAATTATAATTTTGTGTGCATGCTACATGTCACAATGAATAAAGTTTATACAATTATAATATATGTTGGTTAGTTTTGGAAGGGTATTCACTAGGTTTCCTCCAAGGTACATGTTATGTACAAGGTTATGGATGAGAATCTCAAGGAAATTCAGAAAAGGATTAAGATAAAAATGATTGATTAATTAAATATAATGATTAATCAATTCGAGCTTAATTTATCTTAATAAGAATGATTAAATAATTTAATTATATTTTTATTAAATTCATAATTAATTTCATGTATGTGGATGATCATGAGCTAGACCAAAACTTTGTATGTGATTGGTTCCCTTTTAATTTATTTATTAAATTGAAATTGTTGGCATGAATGCATTCCCTCATTAGTATGTAGGGCTCGTGCTCCCATGGTTTATTTTTTTTAAACCCTCTTTTACCCCTCACCTTCATGTGATTTAAAATCATATGTAATGGATGGAGCTCCCAATCTAGTATAGGCGGTTCAAGTTAGGAGTCAAGGAGAAACCAATCCAAGAAGATACAAAGGTAGACAGGTGGAAGGCTATAAACACCAACCTTAAATAGTTCTAGGTGTTCTCCCCTAGGTGAGGGTTAGTTTATGAATAACTAGATAAACTAACCAATAGTAAAGATCATGATCATAACCTTTACTTATTTCTATCAGTTTTATGGTTACTCATATATGGATATTTAATGCGATCGCATTATTAATGAACTAACATGCATAAAGATGGAACTAAAATAAAATGGCTTATGTGTAAATATTATTTCTACATGGTTAATCACTTAAGTATATCCCACTTAATATTATCAAGCATGTATAAAGATAATAAGTGGAAATTTACACATAAAGGATAAAATCCCTCAATTAAATATTAAGTTGGTATATCCTTCCATTATTTTAGTTAGAATTGAACCATAGTTCAAAGTGTTTGACCAACCCTAGTTAGGGTGCTTTCAATTATCGGGTAATTCTAATATGAATTTTTGGGTTGAATTAACTTAGTTTACATAAAGGGTTGACTACTATATAATAACTTGGTGTAACTAAGAGTAAAAGGATGAGGAAATCCAAAATTAAGGATTTTAGGATTGAGGAGTCCACTCAAAAGATCAAGGAGTTGTGAATTAATGCAGTTGGAATTTAGAATGCCTACCTAAAACCTTTAAAGTTTCTTGAATAACCCTAGTTGTGGTAATGTGAAGGGAGATATAGATCCTTGAAGATATAATGTCCAAGAAATATGATATTTTTAAGCTAATGGTGAGGGATATTGGGTTTTTACAAAATAGAGGGAGACTGATAGATATTAATTTATTTATTTTTCTATATTTATCAAGATAAAGTACCCAAACTCTAATCATCTCTTTTGTAGAAAAAACATCAAAATTACATCAAACATATCTTTGTGATCCATACTCAAGAAGGAAAACCTTCTCACCCACACTAATTTCCAGGAGTGGAAAAGGTACCTTCGGGTTATCCTTCACCATGAGAGGAAACTTTATGTGCTAGAAGACCCTTTACCAGTTGCGCATGGAAATAAGGAAAGTGGTGAGGAACTCTCTATATATGAGAAACATCTAAATGATGCTACAAATGTTCATTTCCTCATTCTATTATCCATGAACAATGATCTCTTGAAGCAACATGAGGAAATGGATTCTTATAGAGTGATGTCTCACCTTCGGGATCTCTATCAAGAGAAGGTAAGACAAGAGAGGTGTGAGATCTCCAATGCTTTGTTCACTACTAAGCTTGGAGATTCTACACTATTTGAACAACATGTAGTCAAGATTATTGGCTATATTGAGAATCTAGATATCTTAGGGATTAAATTCCCAAATGAGTTGCATACATATCTCATACTATCATCACTTCATAAGACCTTGTCTAGTTTTATTTTGAATTATAATATAAGAAATAATGAGAAGATTCTATCGAATCTTCTTTCCTAGATTCTCAAAGTTGATAAGGACATGGGGCATGAAAAACATACAATACTTATAGTGAATAGGAAGATAAAGGACGAGTAAAAGGGGCCTAAGATTTATAAACAATATAAAGACTTTGATCATCATCTGACCAAGAAGAATAAGATCCAGGATCAGGGCAAGGAAAAGGAGGCAGTATGATTTTCATGTGCCAAGTCAGTCCACTGGAAGAGGAACTGCACCCAGACATAAGGGGTAGCCAAAGGTACGTTCGTTATTGGGTTAAATATTTCTATTTCTACACATTGGGTATTAGATACAGCTTTTGGGGATCACATATGTTTAAAATGTAGGAACTAAGTAGATTCTAGAAAATTTCTAGAGGAGAGGTGGATCTGCGAGCTGATAATGGTGTATGGTTGGTTGGTCTTTCCATTGGTGACTACCATATCACATTACTGGCAGGAATGATTTTGGTTTTACATGGATGGTATTATGAACCTAGTGTTACCAAGAACATAATTTATAAATCAAGTTTAGATACAAATGGATTTATTTTCAAGTTCAAAAATAAATGTTGTTACTTTTATAAGGAAAATATATGTTATGGTATGGAATAATTAAATAATGTTCTGTATGAATTAAATTACAAGAACCAAGTGTTGTAAATTGATAACGAACCAAGTTCACATGACTCATACAATAGCTAGTTGTGGCATCACTGCCTTGGTCATGCAAAGAAGAATTTCCTGACAAAGCTCTATCAAGATGGTTATTTAGAATCTTCCAAGATGAAACCACTTAATAGATGTTAAGCTTGTTTACAAGGGAAAATGACCAAACCACCATTTGGTGGATAGGGTAAAATATCCACATAGCTTCTAGGATTGGTACACACTGATGTGTGTGGAACATTTCTGGTATAATCTAGAGGTGGATGTTCTTACTTCATTACTTTTACTAATGACTTGGGTAGATATGGATATTTCTACGTAATGAGGTATAAGTCTGAGTCCTTTGAGAAATTCAAGGAGTTCAAGAATGAAGTAGTAAATCATCTTGGTAAGAAGATAAAGAATCTTTGATCGGATTGAGGTGGAGAATATCTTAACCAAGAGTTCATCGTCCTTTTATGGGAGTCTATGATTCTATCTAAACTCACTCTACCTTATACACCACAGTGGAATGGTGTTAGTGAAAGGAGGAATCGCACCTTGTTGAACATGGTAAGGTCTATGATGAGTCATGTATATCTTCCGTTATCCTTTTGGGAATATTCATTGAAAACTACTTCATACATAATAAATCACGTACCAAATAAAGTGGAAAATAGGATTCCCTTTGAGCTATGGAGTGGAAATAAACACACTTTTACATATACACAAGTATGGGGATGCGGGGAATTTGTTAAGGATTTCTCAGGAAACAAACTAGAACCTCGGGGCACATAGTGTATCATTATAGGGTATCCCAAGTAAACAAAGGGATACTACCTATACAACCCCTCGGACAATAAAGTGACCATTTCTTAATATCCTATCTTTATTGAGAGGGAGAACATCCTCAAAATTGATAGTGGGAGAAAGATTGATTTAGATAAATTTGATGCTCAAGATGCATATGAGTTAGTGCAGGAACAAGTTCCACATTTCCCCATGGAATAGGTATTTCTGGTAACACAAGTATTGCGTAAGAGTATAAGAGAGTTAAGGGAACTAGAGATATATGGTTTCCTTTTCACTAAGGATGGTCACTCGTTATTGTTGGAAAATGATGAACCTCTCTCATACAAGGAAGCATTAGAGATCTCAAAAGCTGTAAGATGGCTAGAAGCTATAAATTCTTATATGGATTCCATGTATCAAAACCAAGTGTGGGTTTTGTTTAATGCACCAGTTGATGTAAATTTTGTTGGGTGTATATGGTTATTCAAGAAGAAACTGAACATGGAAGGTCAAGTTAGTAACTATAAATCAAGTCTAGTGGATAAAGGTCTTAAACAGTATTAAGGAATTGACTATGATGAAACCTTTTCTCCATTTGTCATGTTTAAATCTATAAGGATCATACTTTCCATAGAATCTTTCCATGACTATGATATTTAGAAGATTGTTGTAAAAACTGCATTCCTTAATGGAATCCTTTAATAAAATGTCAATATGACACAACTAGAAGGGTTTGTGACACCAGGTTATGATAAAAGGGTATGAAAGTTGTATAGATCCATTTATAGATTAAATAAAGCATCCAGGTCATGTAATATTTGATTTGATGAAGCCATAAGAGAATTTTGTTTTATTAATAAAGAATGTGAGACATGTATTTACAAGTGGTTTAATGGGAATACGGTTTCTATCCTAGTAGTGTATGTTGATGACATATTTCTTATTGGAAATGACATATGAGTCTTGTAGACAATCAAGGACCAGTTGAACAAGTGCTTCTCCTTAAAGGACTTAGGTGAACTAGCATAAATTCTAGGGATCAAGATCATTCGTGGTAGATCCAAGAGAATTCTTGGACTAAGTCAAAGTGTGAAAATTGACCAGATACTACAGAGATTTAGTATGGAAAAATCCAATAGGGGATTGGTTCCAATGTCACATGGTATTCATATTTCAAATAAAATGTATCCCCATACACAACATGAGAAAGATATGATGAGTAAGATTCCATACACATCAGTGGTAGGTTCTATCATGTATTCCATGTTATGTAACAGACTTGATATTGCCTATACACTGAGCATGGTAGGAAGATATCAAGAAGATGCAGGAGAACAGAATTGGACTTATTTCAAGACTATCCTTAAGTATCTAATAATAACTAAGGATATATTCCTGTTTTATGGAGGATATGAGGAGCTTATCATCAGAGGGTATGCTGATGCTGATTTTTAGATAGATCAAAATGATCTAAACCCGCAATCATGATATTTTTTCTTTCTCAATGGAGGAGCAATGATCTAGAATATTTCAAAGTATCTAGTTGTTGTTGATTCTATATTGGAGTCCAAATATATAGCGGCTTCTGATGAAGCCAAGGAAACCATTTGGATTTGAAAATTTGTATGGGAGCTTGATATGGTGACTAGCATTAAGGATCCCATTACATTGTATTGTGATAATACTATAGTATTGGCTCTTGAAAAGGATCCAATTTCACATCAATGGACAAATAACATATGCCAAAAGTATCACCTCTTGAGGGATTTCTATCAAAGGGGTAAAGTTTCAGTGAGTATAGTGTCCATGGAAGAGAACGTGGAGGACTCCTTGACTAAAGGCCTATCTCAGTAGAAGCATGAATATCATATGATAGCTAACAGACTGAATATTGTTAGTAGTCGGCTATAGTCCAAGTGGGATTCAGTTGAAGTTGGTTCCCTAGAAAAAAACTTCTTTGTACTTTATGATAAACCTATATTCATTGGATGAATCTTAATAAAATCCTTATCACGTCATGACTGTTCTTCTGCATGACATAGTATGTGATAATGTCCTAAGAATAGTTTTCTCACTAAAAGTTTATAGAGGATCCCTACTATGATGAGAACCCAGAAGTTCCATGACACTATTCTTGAATATATGTTCTATGGCCAGATGATATCATTTTAAGGGACACAAATGATACAGGCTATCAGGGATGGGGACTTATAAAACTTTAAGTCACCTTCTCATGGTGTGTTCCATTGGTAATATCTAGGATAATATTATAAGAACAAGACCCGCTAGTAAGAAATACATATTCATAAGTTTCATTGGATGTTCCTATCTATGAACATGTGTATTGGTTCTTATACTTTAGGATTATTATTAATGGGTATTATGACTCGTACACTTAGATGTATTGATGATAACTATGATGACATATGTTCTCGGTGAGGTATGATATGTTGGGTGTGTCATGAGTAATACTACATTAATGAAGAATTCAAGAAAGTATTTGTCACTTCTATGGAAGAAAATATCTCAATCCCTTTGATGGAAATTATATAGCCTAACTAAATCCATGGACATGGTTTTCTATAGAAAATTTTAATTCTAGGAAGTCAAATAATGAGAAATCAAGAACACAAGTTGATGGAAGTTGAATGCAACCCACTTGATTGGAGATATTGTAACAAAGGGATAATATTACATGGTAAGAATTCGTATTTGGTGACATGTCTTTGTGACATCAACTTATTTCTCTTGGGTAACAAGACCCATTACTAGATCTTGGACTTTAGGCAAGTCCACCTAATTCCAATGAGAAAGAGGCCTAGAGAGTCACACACTAATTGTAGCCAGTATCTCAGTTAAATAATTTATTATTTAACAAGTTGAATAAATATTATTCCCAGTTTTGGTTTAATAATTATTCAAGTATACCTGATCACATTTATTTCATCATTAGTTATTAAAGAGAATATATTGTGGATGGAATATTTATTTATCAGCGAATAATGTAATTATATTTATTTAATAAATAAATAGTCATTATTCAAGGCCTTGTAAATATTGAGGAGGATTGGTGGACCAAGTTATGGATCCAGTGAGAAATAATATTAAATATTATTTAGTTAAATAATATTTAAATATAATGTGCATGTTAAGCACATTTCATGGAAATAATAGAATTGCTATTATTATTTGACATGGGGTTTCACATGGATTAATAAAATAAGTAATGAAACTTGTGCTAATTATTTATTATTACATAGTGAATTAAATTCCCCATTATGTTATTATACTCTAATTAGCCAAGGGGTCATCTGACCGGCTAACCAATGGTTGTGTGCACAAAATCTTTGGAGAAAAGATCTCAAGCCTAGAAAACTCTTGACTCTTCAAAAATTATCTCAAGAATGAGAGATATACTCCTCCACTAGATCTAATATAATGCTTTGGAATCAATTCTCAAGGCGATCAAAGGAAGACATTGCAAGTGCAAGGATCTTCTACACTAGCACCCAGAGACTCCTTCAGCGACATTTGGAGATACGTGGAGCATGTATGGATCACTAATAGAGGATTCCTTTAGTTAGATTTTACATCTCAATGAAGCTTCACCTTAGACTCATGGATGAATGCATCAATGAAGAAATAATAACCATGGAGGTAATTATTTAATTTAATTAAATTAATTATAAAAAAAATATGATGATCCCCTCTTCTAAATTATGGGTTATCTCCTTTTTCTTTTATCTTTGATTCAATTTCATGGATACTAGAATTTATCATCGTATTGATCCCAAATTAATCATTGATCATTATAATTTACCAAGTTAGGTACACTCCCATCATGCGCTTCTGCTGCAATCAGAACCTACATATATATACTTAAACAGATGCACTTGTTTCCCATTCTATGAGGGAATATTCACATAGAAGATATATATATTTATACATATCCATACCTAGGGATATGCTTATGCACCTTCTAAACTGATTGAAACTCCTTACAATAAAACCTTGAGACTCAAAAACCCCGTAAATACCTAAAATAAAACTAATCCAAACAAAGAAATCAAGATACGATTAAAAAATCAATGAAATATTTAAGAAAAATAATGCCAAGTATTTTATTTAAAACACACACCAATTTTATATAAATTCACATAAACATATAAAATGAATTTCTTAAAACACATTTTTTTAACAAATTCTATCAGTATAGAAACACCACAACAAACTAACCATATGCATCTCCAATGTAGGAATCACAATAGAAAAAATATTAAAATAGAATTTGGAATTAAATTAAACACATTTGACACATGAATTCATATAAATAATTAAATATTCACATCAAAATATATTTTTAAAAAGTTCTTAAAGTTTATAAACACCATAATAGGATAATTAGGTATATTACAAAGCTACGAATAAAGTAAAAATCATAATTGGAAGGATAAAAATATCAAAAGGATTCTTTGGGAAGTTAAAACATGGAGATACCTACCTCAAACATGTGTAGATGCAATGATGCTTCAATGGAAGGAAGAATCGATCCTCAAGGACCCTTCGCACACCCTAAAAACCAAGAAAACTAAGATATGCATCAACCCTAATATCTACGATTCTTCCAAACAAGAATCCCTATATGGGAACCCTATAAATTGAGGTAATAGAGGAGAATATGAGGAAGATAACTCACTGGAGGAAACTGCAATGGCCGCCGAAGGGAGAAGGGGATGCACCAGTCAGAGGTGCGGATAAGGGGTCACGGTGCAGGTCGTCGGTGAGTCATGAGAGAGGGAGTGAAAAGGGGGGTTATCTAGTGAAGTGAGGAGTGGCGTGAGGATTTTGTGTGAGGAGGAGGTTCGGACAGAGATGGGTGTGGTGGCTGGTTTGGTCGCGTAGGGAAGGAGGAATGAAGGGGGTGTCGTAGAAGAGAAAGGGGAGAGGTAGGGGTGATGTTCTAGGGTAAAAAACGAGAAAAAAATAAAAATAAAACCAAAAAAATAATAATAATACTCTTAATGATAATAATAATAATAATATTAATAATATTCATCTTTTTTTTAAATAATAATAACATTAATAACAATTTAATAATAAAAATATTAATAACACTTTTAATAACAATAATATTATTATCTACCATAATAATATTATAATTATTGTGTTTTAAACATTTAATCTATTTTTTTTATAAAATTTTTATTTATTTTAAAAATTGGGAAACTGTACAGTCTCCTGGGCCGACCACATGGTTACCACTAACTGTGTGGTGCACGTGCACCGGCCCAAAACCCACCAAAATTATTAAACTTCAAAAACTTTAAATCATCACTCAATATGAACCTTGACGATAAAATCCAAAGGAAATAATAATAATATAAAATAATTTTAAAGGTTAGGGTATGATAGAGTCGATGTCTTACTTTATTATATTGGTATAGATACAAGGAAGCAGATCCTGAAGGACCGATTAGTTTGGAAATTTTAGAGAATAAAATATGTACATGATACCCATTTTTTATTTTGAAATAAAAAATAAAACATAATTCATAAGAAAAGTAAATGAAATTAATCCTTGAAAACTCATTCCATGAATTCTTCTTCATATCCTTGAGAAAAGAAACAAAATAATTGTGAGGTCAAATGCTCAGTAAAGGTTACATATAGTGTAAGATATCATTAATCAATAAGAATAATCAATATGGAAAGTTAAATAATTGAACACAAATTCCATTTAAATAACTTTACTATCAAGATAAGATAAGGTATGATCAATATGGTAAGGTAAATAACTAAAACACATTCCATTTAATCAATAAACTCAGAATGAAATGCATCTAGAGATAATATTATGAAGCAAATATCATAGATAATAAGATAACTAAATTCTCAATGAAGGAAATTCTTAATTATTAGATTTAATTTCACAGGCACATGAAAACTTATATTGTCAATATCTATCATCAAGAGAGTTTAAAACTATAGGTAGAAACCCATTTAATTTTGGCCAATTAATTTACCTCATGAAACTTGTCGATGCATCAAGGGGCTATATAAAATTCAGGCCCCACACATCACTACATGTCCAAATAATTCCTTATATATAAAATAATATATTTAATTCATGAATCAATGTTCTTTATTATCAAATATCCATACTGAGTAAAAGATACATATTTATCAATATTTCCCCAATTAATCATATAACTTTTAAAGTGTGCACCATATTTAAAAATAGCATAGAGTTTAGGAAATAATAATATCCATCAACCAATAATATGTATATTAAAGATAAATGTAATGAAAAATGAAAAATTATCACAAGAAAATGATTGTTTGAATAGAAAATTAATGATCACAAAATAAATTGAGATTGTACAATAACATTTACCAGTTGGTAATTTTCAATTTAAAACCACTTAGATGAAATAATTAAAATAGAAACATAAAATACCATTAATTATGAATGACTCGTGATATTACAGTTCAAATTATAAGTCTTTAAATCACATAAAATTGATTTTGTACATAATAACAAATAAGTCTCAATAGAATGTAAGTTGAGACAAAATCTCTTACCCCATGCTTCATTTTCATTCAACATTATTTAAACTTTTGTATAGTGGTTTTAAAAATGTTATTAACATTTAAAAATAGAATATTAATATTTTTATATCATATATTATCCTTTTATAACATATTATCACCCATTCATTAATAATATTTCATTATTTTCATTGTTTCGGGTGTTGATTGCCTTATTTTCTCATGTGTGTTTCATCGTGAAATATTTTGTCCTTGTGAATATTATATAGTTTAATCATATATATAATAATAATAATGACATAATTATAATATATATACATAAATTTTACTTTTAATACCAATCATTAAATATGGTTTTAATAAATGAATCATGTTAAGATCATGGAGATAGTAGGTTGAACATATGCATGAGTAACATTTAGATTTTTCAATGATCATAATGGAAAGGAGGTAAGTAATATTTTATATTTAAATAATGATAATAATATCATAAATACCATATTATTTATTTAAATATACTTATATATATCATTTATATGGTGTGGTGATGAAAATAGGGTCACATCATACTGTGAAGGCGATAGTCCACACGTACATGAACGACGTTAACATCTTTCATTAAGTAAAAAGGTATGAAATAAAATGATATATATTATCTTTTAAGAATGATAAATATGTCAGGAATATATTAATTATTTAATTTATATCAAATATAATCATTAAATTTATCCCCATCACCTTTGATGTAAAGTGTTAGTGAAAGATGAATCACATCGCTTCATGACGTGATAGTCCGTTGTACGCATGAGTGATGTTATTGTATCCCAAATAGAATAGAATTTAAAAAGGTTTTATATGATATAATGAATACATAAGTATAATTATGTTATAAATATCATATATATACTTTATATATATCATCATAACCACCTTTGAGAGGTAGTAATGGAAAAATGAATAACATCAGTTTCTGAGGCGGTAGTCTACTGTACACAAGAATGATGAATTCATAACCCATTTGATGGAAGTGAGGATTGATGTAGGTCATGAACTTCACATAAAAACATATTTTTAAATTTAAGATGATAATTTTATTATATCATCTTGGTTTTAAAATAATTTAATGAGGTGGAGGAAGAAATAAAATAAAAATACTTGTTGAAGAACGTTACCTCTTATTCAGGTATCCTCCTTAGGTTTGCACCAAATCCTTCCTAGGTTGGATTTATAAAAAAAATAAGGATTATAGGATGATATGAGGGATTTTTTTTAAGTTATTTTTTAGTTTATTGGCTGAACCTAAAGGGTTTTAAGGTGTTAATAAGAAAGGATAACGGGTGGCCTTTTATAAGGGAGGTGAGTGGCACACTTGTAATTTTTGAAAAGAATGAATTCCACCCATGTTTTTCTCATTTAAAAAGGATAAAATAATTTTAAATTATATATAATAAAATTTATAAGGTCTAAATATTCCCATATAATATATTTTAGACAAGTTTTTTGGTCTTTCCAACCCCTATCTTTTTATCTTAACACCCTGGTAAACCCATTTTTACCTTAATTGTTGTAATTAATTTATACTATTTTCCCTATTAATTTTGGTAAGAAATTAATTTGACCTTATTATACATTATAAATTATTATTATTTCAAATATTGAATCTATTTTTTAAAATTAAATTTACATAATTCGAAAATTTTAATTTAAAATTAGTCCCACAAATGCGATGAGAAAATGGGTTTTTAAAGAGGAAATGTTGAAATGTTTACAAAGTTTTTAAATAAAAATTCAATATAAAAATGATTAAAATTACTCAATTAGATTAATTAATATATAATTTAACTACTTTATCTTTAAAAACAATTCAAATTATTATTTAACATTATAAATTATTTAAATTAAAAGGTAGTTTTCAATTAATATTCAGTATTTTTCACAATTTGTCAAAAAATGAAATTTTTCATAAATATGCCAAAATATAAACCTAAGATAATTTTGATATTATTATTTAAAAATGAATTTTATTTTATAATATAAATTTAATAAAAGTTTTAAAAAAGTAATTTTAAATGATATGCTAAAAACACGACCAAACTGCCTTTTATAAAAAATGCAGTTTTTCAGAAAATATTTCTTTTAATTTAAAATGATTTTTATTTTATTTATAATCAATAGATATAAATTTAATTAATTTTATACATAATTAAAACATATAATATTAATAATTTCTTTATTTCTAATCATACCCTCAAATTTTATAACAAAGTTATAATGGTTATGTTTAAATAATAACTTTGTAATAGAGTATTGTGTTTCATTTAAACACAGTGTTGGGAGCATCATAAGTTATCAAAGAGAATAAATTTATTTTAAAATAAATGTATTGTAAAGTATTAGGATTTTATATTCTATTATAATATTGGTGTTTCATGTTATACATTATATCAAACATAATTTTCTTATTTTAGTATTTTGAGGTGTTATATTGGATAACACATGCTAACCATTTTAGTTTTGGTGAATATTTAGAGACATGTGGAAAGACTTTTCACTATTTCATGGATGTTATGATCCATTAAAAGTTAATTTTGGTTCTTTAGGTATAAAAAATTCATATTCAATATTCATTACTTTGAGTGAGAGTTGAAGTAGAAATTGATTGAAGTACAACTAAAAGATAAAATTGTGTTTATGAAATAGAAAAATATCAATTAAGTATATTTACAGATGTTCTTAGTCTATACAGTAAAACAATTCCTCAATTTTAGTAAAATGATATTCAAAAAAAATTATCCTATTTTTCATATTTGATGAATCAATGGTCTTTTGACCCATCGTAGATTTATGGTTTTGTGGTGGTTAAATTTATCCAGACCATGATTTTAAGCACTCTCTATTAGGCCTTGGGAAATATTTTTCTCCTCCATGTACACATTTTCACTTCCCAATAATTTTATACTAATTGGAAACTTATTTATATTTTATTCCATATGACCATCGTTTTTCCCTTTCCCACTTTTTAAAAAGAAGTTTTATGAACCCTTTTATAATGTGGGTTTTTTAAAAAATAATTTTCAAATGTCACAGCCTTAATTTTTTAGTATATATTCAAATTGAGATGAAAAAAATTATTGAAGGTGGGAATAATTTTACACCTTTAAATTTTAAAAAGGGAACGTTTTTTTCAATAGCATATACTATATGACACACTGAGTTTTAAGCAAACCGTGATATACTATTAAAATATTATTATTTCATGTATCTATTATAATATAGAGGATAAACTGGTGGGAATAAAACAATTTAGTCACATTATGAAAATATTTATACCAAATTTATATAATTTTTTTATAAATAATTACTTAATTATCAATAAAATCATTTTAAAATTCAAAAATATATTTTCTTTTTAAATGGTTTTATTTGGCATTTTATTTTTGATAATAATAATTAAATTATACCAACTTAAAAAAATATTTTATAAAAAATATATCATTTTTTAAATAATCATATAAAAATTATATTTGTATGAAATATTGGGATTTTTCTAAAAAAGAGTTATTTTTTAGTGAATAGTAAAAAATGCCGCTTTTTGTAAAACTGACAATTATTTTCAATAAATTAAGTAATTTAAAAGTATCATTATGACATGAATTTTATTTAAAATTAACACCATTATTATTTAGTTATATTAAAAATAATTAATTAAATTTTAATCTTCTATATACACTATTTTGGTATAAGTTTATTTTTAGGATTAAAACACATTTTTCTGAAAACAGTTTTTAAGTTCATAATGTTCATCCATTTTAATTAATTAAAATAAAAACAAATAAGTATAGATTTAAGTGAAATTTATAGATTATATATATAAATATATGAATTTAAATCCATATAATGATTATCACTATTCATATAATTAATGTATGATCATCTTATACTTGAAAAATTCATATCTTGAAAAACCTTTTTTTTCAACATGATTTGAAGGTTTATTTTTAAATTAAATTATTCCACTTATATGAATTGGATTCAATAAAATTGATTACATATATATAATTTTTGGGTTCAAATTATATAATAAGTCTCATTTTTTTAGTCATAAAGCATAAATTACCTGCATAAATAAAAAATCTAATTACTATAGTAAAGACTAAAATGGTAAAAGTAATTAATCTTATAGTTTAAGTTAATAAAATGTTTAAAATGTGTTTATTTTTTTTATTTTTGATATTTTTATCAACCTTAAATTCTATATAATCCATTATTTATCAATTTTTGAGGTACTTGGGTACATAGTGACTTCCCATTATTAAATAGTTTGGGGTATTTAAAAAAATGTCACTCCTCAATTTTAAAAGAGCACTTCCTTCACTCACTTATTCACACAACTCAAGTCAATTATATCCACCAAAACCTAAAACAATACCTCCCCTATATCTCTTTTCTACATTTTAGATTTTATAGTCTTTCCAAAATACCACCCTAGGGTCTTTAATAATATATCCAAAGTAGGATTTTCTAATCAAAGGTGATTATCTTCACTAAGCTCCTTTTTTTTACTTCTTATTTTCACACCTTCAATTATGTCTTAAAAATTACAATATAATAACACCAATATCTCCCATATAGTGATATTTTATTATTTTTATGGCATAATATTTTTCCATCTTTTTCTCCATCAAATGGGAAACAAATTCATTGCTTATGTGGAAGGTTGACTACCACCTCCCAAACTAATGTAACTTGTTTTCCATAACCAACTCACATGAATAGATATAAATATTGAAATAATGAGTATATATTATGAATATTAAATTAAATTAATTATTTAAAATTAATATATCATACATTTAAATGCCCTTTCAACCATTAATGGAATGATATTATCGCTCATGCGTACATACGAATTACCTTATCCATGATGAGATGCGATTCATTTTCCGTATACAAAATTCAATAATGGTATAAAAAGGTATATAATGAATAAATTTCATATTTATAACATTAATATTATTATGGGTATGATGGATATATATATTATTCATAATAACTGTAACTTCCTTGAAAAACTATTCATGAGAAAATGAAGCAGTTAACACCTGAAACGATGATAATAATGAAATATTATTAACAAACAGGTGATAAGATGTTATAAAAAGATCCTATATGATATTAAAAGTATTAATATGGTTCTATTATAAATTAATAAAATTATTAAAACTATTATACATGAGTTTAATTAATTATAAACTAAAGGAAAATGTGAGGTAATGGATTTTGTCTCAATTTCCCTTCATTGAGGAATATTTTAATGTTATACGCCTAATTTCTTTTATATGGTGTATATAATTTCTCTTTTACATGTAATATAATGAATCCTTAATAATTCATGGTATTTTAAGTTTAAATTTTAGTTATTTTATCCAAGTGTATTTTACTTGAAAGTTACCAACTAGTAAAGAAATTTCATAACTTGATTTATTTTCCTTTGGTTATATCACTTCTTCATTGTCTTTGATATTCTATGATTATGTATGTAATATATTTTGATTATTTTATGTTTTATTTACTATTTTTTAATATTTATTTACATTTGATACACATATTCAATTCATTTATTAATCCTCACTTCAACAATTTGGTCTTTGTAAGGAATTCTGTCTTAATTTTCCTTCAATGAGGCATATTTTATTGTTATGAGTCTAATTTATTTTATATGCTGTATATACTACCCCTTTTACATGTGGTATCATGAATCCTTAATAATTCATTTTATATTAATTTTCAATTTCAATTATTTCATCTAAGTAGATTTGACTTTAAATTTACCAAGTGGTAAGGAATTTCATGACTCAATTTCTTCTAATTAGGTTATATTACTTCTTTATTGTATTTGATATTATATGATTATGTTTGTAATATATTTTTATTATTTTATATTTTATTTACAATTTTTTTATGTATATTTTCATTTTATACACATAATCAATCCATTTATTAATCCTCACTTCAACGGTATAATCACTATGAGAGATTTTTTCTCAATTTCCACCACATTGAGTGATATTTGTTATTATGCACCAATTTATTTTTTATGATATGTATCTAAATCCTAATTGATATGTTATATCATTAATATATTAATATTCATGGTATTTAATGTTTTATTTGAAGTTATTTCTTTCATGTGGATTATGATTCAAAAGTTACTGAAGTGTTATGAGATTTCTATTTCAATATCATTTTAATTAGGATTGTTTATGCTTCAATTTCCAATGAATAAAATTATTTGACCAATGTATAATAAAATATTTTTATTTTTATTTTCCACTATTAATTATATAAATTTTCATATAATATTACCATTTTTCACTCCTTGACATTTAAAATGATTAAGAAAATATTTTTAAGAAAATCATACTTTATTTCTCTTTTTGATTAAAAATATTTTCCTTCCATATCCATATTTTCTTTAAACATTTTTAAAAAATATTTTTAATATTATATAATGATATATTGAAGAATTTTTCTCCCATGATATACTTTTTAAAAAATGGTTTTAAATTTATCTTTTTTGTTTTTCTAACAAGGTACTTATTGACTTTTTACCAAAAATGATAAAGGAATATTTTTTTTAGCATACTCGATATGAATAGAATTTCTTTACATCATATCCACTAATTTATTTAAATATTACTTTATAATTTTATAAGTTTCTTATTAAATAAATTTTTTTTCCTAATATTATTGATATTTTTAGATTTTAAAAGTTATTTTCAATATGAAAAGGATAATTTTCTTAGGAATTTTTTTATTGATATTTTTATGATATATCTATTAATAAAAAAACCTATTATTTTTCTTATACTAAACTAGGGATATGTTTTAATGATACCATCCTTATTCTTTAATTGGATGGTTTGTATTAAAATTAAACCCAAAATAATATTAGCATTCACTTTCTTGATTAAATTTGTAGTCATTAACTTTATTTTAAAACATTCACTTTCTTATGATCATTGGACATTAAATTTCCCTTAAATATCCATAATATTTAACATAGATATAATTATTTCTTAAATTTTATATAATTTATACATATGGTGTTTTACTGTAAAAGTTATTTGATTTTCTGGGGAAAACCTTGATAAATCTATATTATTTACTCAATGTATATTTTTATTCATAAGTAATATTGTTCATGAATTAAATATATTATTAGATATATGAGAAATTATTTAGACATGTAGTGATTTTAGAGACCTAGAATTATATATCTACTTGATCCATCAATGATAATTATAAGAAAAATCAGTAATCTATCATTAAATGGGTTTTTGGTGTATACCTAACCATAGTTATAAACTATCTTGGAACAAGATATTGATAGTACATATATCATGATGTATGAGATCATGAAATTAAATATTAAGAATTTACACTATTGAGAATTTAGTTATCATTAAACATTATATTACTTCATTGATATTATCCATGGATTTGCTTCAAAATCATGTGATTATTTATATGGAATTATTTTATTATCATTTATTCATGTGATATTATTATTCATGATCCATCCAATGGCCCAAAGTCCTTTAAATATTTTTATTATTGATATATCCCCTTATAAGGGAAGAAGGGTGAAACCCATTCATGATCAAGTTATTGATTAAATGTAATATTTTTTTAGTTATTTACATTTCCATATTTATTATTCCATATTTATTTATGATTGCTTCTATTTTACATAACCCCTAATAGGCATCTGACCTCACCCTTTATTTGTTTTATTTTCCCCAAGATATAAGGAAGGAATCTTTAAATGAGTTCAAGGATGCAGGATATTTACTTTAATTAGGTTATAATTTATGTTTTCAAATATAATTAAAATCTCAGGTATGTATCTAGTTTTCCAAGACTAGTAAACTATTTATTACATTGGTATACATTCACTTGTGTCTTATGACAATGTAATAAAGTAATCATCAGCTCCGGGTTACTGGATTTTGGGTCTTTACAATTGATTTCTCCTTTTCTTCCAATTGTGTAATGTTTTTTGAAATATTTACAAAAATAAAATTAAAACTTTTTTTGGGGGTTATCAAATTAATCTACATTGAAAGTGATAATTTTAGAACTTTTGTCATTGATTACTATAATAAAAAATATTTAAAGATGGTTTTAACATTGTTTTATATAAGATTGTGTTAAAAATAAAACTTAAAACATTGATGTCATTTATGTTGGATAAAAACTGATGTTGAAAATCAAAAATAAAAATATTAAAATGTATTTTTATACTAGTGGATATTCTTAGTATATCATAAGAAATGTCAATTTGGTGGAAACAGATATGGAATTTTTTATTCATAGGTCTTTATAATTCTATAAAACTCTAAAACTAAAATTTCATGTGTATATAAGTAACTCAATATGGTTATTTATATTGTGATTATGGATGGTTATGTTTGGGACACTTCAGTTGGTATTAAATACAATGATAAAATGTTATGTTTTCACTAATAGATCTAGGTGTACGGGTTTAGGGAGTTTCAGTTTTCTAGGTTTTTGTTTTTATATGCCTACTATATTTTATATAATTTAATTTCTTATTAAGGTGGTGTTCATGAATATGGTATTTATGGAATCCTAGGACCCTATGTATTTTCAAATTAATAATCATGTTATTTATTTGTTTTTATTATCCCATTGTTTAATTTTATGTTATAAATTTTTCATTTTCATGTAATATTCAATATTAATGAAATAAAATAGTGTCTACTTTGTCATGTTCTTCATGTGATTATTTTATAATAAACCTTATACTATCTTCCAAATGAAAATATACTGAAATTATGAAACACATATGTGTTAAAAAGTAAATTTTATATTTATAATTTATATGTCTTTACAGTTTATCCCTATTCAATGATTATAAAGGAATAGATTAAGTTAATATGATATATTAAAATACACATGAGAACATACTAATATATAGATACATAGTTCACTTATGAGATAATAGTATTACTTTTTGTCTATATTTTCTCACTTTAGTATACTACATGAAATATTAAACAAAATTTCATTTAAATATTTGGCATTAATGTTTCAAATTAATCTCTACTGTAAGAGGTTAACATGGTACCTAGTAAATGAACCTTTATAAATTGATACATTCCTTATTAAAACCCAAAAAAATGTTAAACAATATTTAGTCTGTTATATTGTTGACTATGTGGTTATTTTTACTTGACCAAGATGGGATTTATATTTTTTTATGGCATATATGACATTTTCACCATTGATGTGAAATATATGGGAAGTGTATGTTTATAAATATTTGACTATCAAGTGATGTAGTCATATATTCAAGTGAATATATTATTATCAGTTCATCAATATGAATGAAATGTGGTGTACTCATTGATATCAATAATTTTCTACTTAGATTATAGTGAATTAGTGAGTTAGAATATAAAATATGCATGTTACATGTTTCATGTATGAGGTTGATTTTTAGATAAAGGGAATCTATATTTATTCATTAAATAATAGATACACCCAACAGAATCCTTTATATTGATACACGTGTTTAATGAAAATCATTCCAAATCCATTTATTTTTTTAGTAGTACCAATGATTTTAATGAGGACGCTATTTATTTATAATCACCAATTTATAATAATTTTCATTTATAAAAATTACCATAAGGATAGAAAAAAAGGATATATGATTAAGATTTTATTGTGTTTTTAAAATTATTATACTAAACTAATAGAATTATGTGATATCTTAACCAAAAAATATTTTTAAATAATATTCCAAAGTTTTATGGGTATAGTTTGACAACTTGTTTCGTATGATGTGACATGATTTGAAATTTGAAAAATGTATATTAAACTTCATTGAATGAGAGATATTTTTGGAGTTTTTCTCTAAAAACTATATATTATGTTGTGAAATAAGATATCTCACACCATTAATAGGGTTACATCATATGATATATGTATATATTTTAGTGAAATATATTTTCTTAACTTATATGATATGAAATATCACATGATGTGAAATTAGATATTTCATAATTTGATATCGTATATCACATTTTACTTTTTGAGTTATTTATTTCATGGAAGTTATCAATTCCCATCCACTACATAATTTGACAGTGTAATTATATCCCTAAGAAGGATATTTTATAATAATGATAATGTATTTTTATTGATTTGGACACTAGATATCATGTAAAGATAGAATATAATGAATTATACTATACATGAACATTTTTAAAGAAAATAAAAATGAAAAAAGTAAAGGAGAACCGCATCCTAAATGAAAATCCAAGAAATGGGGATGGTAAATTTGGGAAGGTAGTTTAGAAGTTTAAGTTGAACAAAGATCCCTTTGAATTCACACTTTCAGTACTAGTCTAGGGAATTATAGATTTTATTTTCCAAGAATATTATACTAATATAGTGTTGATTGTTCCCAAAAATGAGGCATCCATTGTATTGAATAAGGATGAATATACTATACACTAGAAAAACAAATTTTATTCCCATTCTAAATTAGTGATTTGTGAAATTTTGAGGTCAGCCTCTCATCCACAATTGAAGAAATTAGATAGAAATTTAGTTACTTATAAATAATTTTAATTTCAAAATAAGAATGAGGATCAAGAGTAGGAATCATTCATATGGGAAAATAATATGTTCGAAATAAGAATAGGTATTTGGAAAAAAATAAATTTTGGTACCATGAAATCATGTGTTTATACTTGATCTATTACACATAATTTTAGAGGACTTTGACTTCTACATGCTGAATGATACTTGAAATATTTTAATAAAATATTATTTTTCTACCTAATGTTTTTCATTATTTATTTTTGGTTTTTATAATGGGTTTCCAATACTTCTATTACTATCTATATTTTATAATAATTAAAGGATTTATTTCAATAATAATTTTTAATGGGTTATTATATTTATCATTAAATTTTTAAATGTTGCATATTTGAACATTAATTTTGGATGATATAAATCATGAATGTTATATATGATGTAACATGCTCTTTATGAATAGAGTTTTTGATACTCATGGTTTAACATGACTCATAAAGAATCCATGAGTGCCTGTATAAAGGAATCAAAAACAAAATGAAATTATTTAAAATTATCCTAAATTTATAATTCTTTTTTATCTTTAAAATTTAACTCAAGATACATTCATCTTGGGAAATAAATAATGTCATTGAAAAAAAATTGTAGATTCACATTACTTTTGTAGAGGCGCTAATTTTCCTTATCATCTACTTTATTATTATATTGTGTTAGTGGTGTTAAGAATGCATTTATAGAAGTATGGGGATTTAATATTGTTCTCAACTAAAATATAATCTACAGGTATACATCATTAAATGAACTATTTATTTAACTCAAAGAAATCATTTTGTGGAATTATATTTTTTATCAAAAGAAAAAAAATTATGGAAATGGATTTTTATCAGAAACTAGTGAAAAGAAAACATTTTATGGAAATTTATTTTTATCAAAAACACTTTTTTACTAGAAATAAAAGAGGTAATATAATTCAAAATGGAACAACTTAGAAGAACATAGTTCAATGATAAATTATATAACTCAAAGAAAGGACTTTGAGTTACTAAGTCCCATACCATTACCCTTAATTTTCACAGAAATGATTTAACCTCATGTATCATAAAGATAAACATGTTAATTTTTTTTATAAAATTATTAATATAAATATACATGTATACTCTTAATTTATAACAATTATAATCATGTATTATATTGTTATAATATCTTCCCAATATTGGGTGATAATTATCTTAAATGTTTTGAACTAGGATCATAAAAGTGGTGTTGATATTCCTTATTATCCAAAATGTAATCATTTATAGATCATTAATGTACTTTAATTGATGTTTTATAAATAAATATATTGTCATAATTCTATCACATCATAGTTTTAGTAATGTTTTTTAAAGATGAAATCGATATTAAACTAGTTTCAGTTTATGTACCAATATAAATGGATTTCCTTATAATGATCGTTAATTTTTTTAACCATAAAGAACAATATTAATGATATATATCACTTATATATATCATATATACTAATAAACTATAAACTAAAACCATCCATGAAGGTGGTAGTGAAAAATAGAATGCATCGTTCCATAGAGACGGTAGTCCGCACATACTCATAGATGTTGATTTCATTTTTCTAAGTAAGAAACATGTAACATAATTTATCATTACATGAACTTAAATACGATATTTATATCATAAAAATTTAGTTAATTACCCTTTTTGACAATCCTGTTTGGGATGTAAAGGAAATAAAACATGTTTCTTCATGGATGTGGTAGTCTGCACATTCGAATGATTCGTGTTTTCGTTTTTCTTGAAGGAAAAGGAAAAGGTGGTTAATTCTTGTACCATTATTATAATTACATAATAATATAATAATTATACATATTTTTTCAATTTAATATGGTGTGATTTAATTTTTGGAGGAAGAAGTGCACATAAAGATATAAAAATGAGAAAGGTGTGGTTAGAAATTTATACCTCACTTGTTGGATCACCTACCTTGAAAAGGGTTTAAGCCTTTTAGAGATGTTCTTTTTAGAAGAAAATAAAATCTTGGAAGTGTATAATAATTTTTATGTGGTTTAGGGTAGAGTTTGGGTTTAACTAAGTGGGTTGTGGTGTGAGGGGAAGTGAGGAGAGGATTTCCCCATTTTATAAGTGAAAAGAGATGGAATTTTTGTAAATACCCTAAATATTTTGATAATGGAAAGTAAATATCAAGAAAATTGGATTAAAATTTCTGAAATAATTTATAGAGGAAGTGATATGGTAAATAAATACCAAAAATACTCATTCTCATTAATTTGTTAAACAATTTTGGGGACTTACCCTCTTGGTTTAACCCTTTTTACTCCTTTTTATTTTTACCGTGACACTAGTTTTTAGCAAAGTAATTTATCCTTTATTCTTAAAAAATAAATTGGTCCTTTTTACATAACTTAGTTCTAATTATTTAAAATTTTAAATCTATTATATTATATTATATTTTTAAAACTTATAATAATTACTTTTAAAATACTAAATTTATTATGTATTAAGAAATTGAATAACATATTTTAAGTCATAAAATAATAAATATGGGTTTGTGAATTAAAAAAACTTTTTTTAATTATTAATCAACTTCTAAAATAATTTATAAGTCTTATAAAAAGGTTCCATGATTTCATAATTTATACTTATATACTAATAATGTCATAGAATTCATCTTATTTTTAAAAACAATATTTTTCATTATTCATCTAAAAATAAATCGATATAAAAACTATCACAAAAATTAATACTAAGTTAATATATTTATGATAAGTTCAAAAATTAATTTAATTTTTTCAAATTCACATTATAATTTTATAAATTTAACTTTTAAAAAAATCATAAAATATTGTGAAACATTGTTTCTTATGAGAAATTATTTTTTGGAATATTAACTATTCTTCAAAAATTAGATTTAATCATAAATATATAAAACATGTAAAAAATTAGGATTAAAAGAATATTTTCTTATCTTATTATCCACACTTATTTAAATAGTTTTAAAAGGTGCCTTTATTTCTTAAATTGGTTATAGTTGTTTGTCCCCCTTACTCAATGAGTACCATACATTAGCCAATATCTATTTTAATAAAAAGGTTTTTAGTCTATTAGGGTTCATTATTTCATGTTGATAAATATAAATAACATAATATTTGTTTAAGGAGGAAAATTTTTCAATAACTTAGGCTATTATATTCTATGACCTTAAAAAAATTCATCCTTGAAATTTTATTACATGGAAGAAAATGATTGAGGGTAATTATGACTCATCGCGTCCTTAGGTTCCCATATGGATTCCTTTAAATTTTTATTACTCCAAAGGACTTCTAATATATTATTAGTATTGTCCCGCAACACCTTATATATTTGATCTAGGATATCCAAATGTTGCTCCCCATATAAGATATCATTCTCAAATTGCACAGATTCCAAGCATAGAACATGTGAAGGTTCTGGTATATACATTATCAAAAGTAATACATTGAATGCATCATGTAAATGGGATATGTATATATAGAGTTATAAGTGATAGTATAAATCCTCTACATGGTCAAGGATATAAAAAGGATTGATATACTTAGGTTTTAACTTCTATTTCATCCCAAACCTCATAACATGCTTCCATGGAGATATCTAGAGGAATACATTGTCACTGTCTTTAAATTCTAGATCTCATCGATGGTTATATGCATAAATCTTTTATTTTATTTGTGAAAATTTCATGTGATGGTGAATTTTTTGAGCTTTCTACATCATTTCATGGAAAATATAATATTATATCTTCTTTCTCTCTCCAACTTCAGCCCAGTATATCGGAGTTCTACATATCATCCCATATAGACCCTCATATGGTTCCATCTAAATGCTAGAATGTAAACTATTGTTATATGGGAACTATATTAAGGAAATTTTTTGATCCCAATATCCTTTTATATTCATGAAACAAGATATCAATATATCCTATGGAGTTTTAATGGTCCTTTTTTATTGCCCATCCATCTGAGGATGATAAGTGGTATTGAAACTCATATTTTTATCTAATGATTTTATAATACTACTATAGAATCTCAAGGTTATCCCAAGATCTCAATCAAATTTTATAAATAATGTAACTCCATATAACCTTACCACTTCTATTATTTATATCTTGTAAAGTTGGTTAAGGAATAAATATTCTTTTATGGAAATAAAAATCTCTAACTTTGTAAGGAAATCGACTATAATCAAAATAACATTATGTATTTTAGACATTTTGGGGTGTCTTGTGATAAAATACATGATGATTTTTTCTCATTTCCATACTTTTATAGGTAAATTTTTCAACATATCTATAGAATTTTTTTAGTTATCCTTAAATTATTAGCTTATTAAGCATTAAGATATGTATTTTTCAATATCCCTCTTTATTTTATCTTTATACTTACTAGATTAATATAGAAGGATGAGTTATGTGAATAATCCAAAAGTTTCTTCTTCAATTTCTGTTTTTATGGGACACATATTTAGTTTTAAAACCTTATTACTCCATTTTTTTCAAAGTTGAACTTTGGAATATTTGCTAACTTTTTTTGTTCCTCTATATCATCCTTCATGGCTTCTTTGATATTCATGTTAATGGATGGTTTAGTAGTTACTGTGGAAATATACTATTTTTAACCATATCTTATTACTTCAAGATTCATCCTTTTTAAATCCATGAATATTTGGTCATGTTCAACCATAATCGTATATAAGTTAGCATGATCTTTCCTACTCAAAGAATTAGCCACCTTGTTTTCCTTCCCATGGTGGTAATGTATTCATCATTTATAGTCTATGACCAATTCCAACCAACTAATTTAGTTCATATTTATCTTATTTTATGTGAATATAGATTTCAAACTATTATGGTTGGTATAAATATATCACTTCTCACAATAGAGATAATTTCGATAAATTTGTAATGAAAATATCACCGTTGCTTAATTAAAATCACGTGTCATGTAATTTTTCTTATGAGTGTTTAACTATCATGAGGAATAACCAATTAACTTTTAATTTTTCATGAGTACATAACATAATACCTTATTCAAGGAATAAATGTATATTTATATCCCATTTCCATTGCAGAGTAATGTATATAAAGGTTTTGTGACCAATCTCTTCATCAGTTCCTTAAAAAATTATTAACATTCCTTCATCCAAAAGAACTTTACTCTCTTACATGTATAATTGGATATTAGATTCAATTGGGTGATAAATTTATCACAAAACATTGATAGTATCAAGATAAACTGAGAAAAATATGGATCTTGGTTACTCTTTTTGGTTTGGGACATTTTTTAATAACTTTTGTCTTCAATGGATCTAAAGATATTCCTTTTTTTATTTCATAACCCAAGAATGACACCTTATGCAACTATAATTCACACTTTATAAATTTAGTATCTATATTAACCTTTATTAAGTTCATCACCATAATCTACATTTGATTTTTATTCTCTTCCTTTTTCCAAAATAAATAATATTATTTTCTATGAAGATAAAAACAAAACTTATCCAGGTAGCCTCTAAATACTTTATTCATTAGATCCATGAAGATAGTGGAGAAATTAGTCAATTTTAATGGAATAAATATGAACTTATAGTTCATATACCTCATTTGGAAATATTTATTTTAAATATCCTCCCTTTTAACCCCTAACTAATGATATCTAAATTTTAGGCCAATCGATGAAATTTTATTGAGCTCCAATAAGTTGATCGAACAAGCCACTGATATGAAGTAGAGGATACTTATTATTAATTGTAATCTTATTAAGATCATGATAATCAATTAAAATAAACATTGATTCATTTTCTGTTTTTGAAAAAAAAATGTATTGGTGCACTACATGGTGAAGCACTAGGGTAGATAAAACACTTGACCAAATTTTCTTATAACAACTTCTTTAAATCCTCTGATTCAATAGGATAAATTCTATATAGAACCCTTGAGGTATGTATACAACCAAGTATGAGTTATATTATAAACTCAACCTCAAGATCTATGTGGAGACCTAGAATTTCATCCAGGAATACATGATTATATTTCCTTAAAATAGGTATTTCATTAATATTGAATTCTTCTCTGATCATTTAATCTAGTAATACTTATTTATTGGGTATCAAAACCCATATTTTAAAATTTTATTCTATGGGGTGATCATCCTTATGTTGATACTTGTGAATAGTATGATTTGGTTTATTAAATTAGAGCTCCATATCTAAATAATTGATATGGAATTTTCATAATTATAGACAATACATGACAAAAAATGATGTCGATTTTAACCAAGGGGGGAGAATTAAATATGCATGAAGTAACTTCCCAGAAATTTTGATCATAGAGGATATATATATATTAAATGTGATAATCATTCCACAAAGTGTTTTTATATATAGTTCAATGGACATCACTAAAGGTGGTGATTCCATATTCTTAGAAAACATGTGTGATATAAAATAATATGATGAACCAAAATAAAATAAGGTACTTGCAAATCTAGAATATATATTAAGTATACCTTGAATCACTTCATTATCATGATCTACCTCAATGGTACTTATCGTTAATTCCCTTCCTTGTTCTCTTATTTTGGGAGGTTTTTGGGGCCTATTTTATTCATTGGATTGTGGTTTGGGGAATTGATTCATAGAGTGTCCAAACTATTTCACTTGAATAATTTTAGTGCAGCTTGATCATTAGATAGGACCTTATTCTCCTCCATTATATAAACTGGAATCTTAAACTAAATTCAGAAATATTTGGCTTGGTGGTGCACTTTACTACACATAAAACAATTCCCTGATCCTTTAAGGAAATTTCCTAAGTTCTTCCTCCCACACTTTTGGAAAGTAGGGGGTTGAAATTTCTTCCCCATATGTGACTTTCCATTAGTGTTCCCCTTGTATTCCACCATCCTTTTTCCCTCTTTAGATTACTGAGAGACCCAAAATTCCATATCCACCTTTAATGAATATAATATAATATATTAATATCTTTCAAAGTCTCTTATAGAAATATCTTTTATAAGAACATTTTTTAACCTAATAAAGAAATTATCGATTTTATTTTTTTAGATCATAGATAAAACTAGAGGAATATCTTCAAATCCTTGTGAATTTTTCTTTATATGATCCAATGGTCTTATCTTCCTTTTTTCACCTCTCTAAATTATTTCTCCATCATCAGGTGATGATTTTGATGAAAATACTTAGTAAAGACAACTTTATTAAACTATACACATTCCATGGTGTCTACTTTCTATTTATTCATTGTATTATTTATAAGATACCACTATTCTTAGGCCATACCTTCCAAATGGTAAATAGATAGAAAAATCAAATCATTTTATAATAACTAGAGAATGGAAAATATATTTTACATTGCATTAATCTATTTCTTAGAGATATATATATTTTAAGATCCACTAAATTAGGGTTGGTGATTCCACATGAAAAATCAATAACAAGCTTCTCCTTCTATGGTGAATCTAAGATCACAGCATGGTTGGTGTTATTATTCTTATATTTTTATATTTTATTGATAATTTCTATGAGATTTTTTACTCCATATCCCATTCCAATGGGTCATTCATTGGTGGAAATCATAGCATTATCCCTCACACCCATTGTTAACCAAGTTCTTTATAATTATAACCATTAATAAAACTAAGAATTAGTTACTATGAGGGATGAAAAATTAAAATAATAAGGGAAAAATCATTAATGTAATTATAATTTAAAATTAATTACTCTTTGAAACTATCATGTTAGTCTATAATTCTTTTATTTCAACATAAATCATTCTTAGTTCAATATTAGGTTGGGTTTTATCATACTTTTTAACCTAATCCATCAAATTAAAGATTAAATCAATCCTTTTAATGGTTTATAAAGAGAATGTGATCAACCAAATCATTTTATCTAAGACTGTCTATCTAAGTGTGAAGTATTAAGCCTCTTCATCATGCATCAAATTGATGATTGAGTCAATTATCAAACAATCCTTTTGGGGTGATTACCCCTAAGTGTATTTGTAAAACTTCCATATCTATTTTTTAGTGTCTATATAGGGGTTTATTTCTAGTAAATCCACCTAATCAAGACTTTACCAATATTTTAGGATATCACTCTATACATAGACTCATCTCTAGGGTTTTCACTAAGAGTTTCTAACCTTAACTATCAAAAATACCTTCTATAATATCCAAGAATAACTCAACCTATCCCTCGATACTAACTAAGGAAGCCCAAGTTAGTTAGACACATTTATATCTCTATTTTACATGAATAAACATTATATGTACCAAATGGTAGAATATAATGAAGGACCATAGGTTTACTATATTATATGATTAGAAACATAAATAACTTATTTCATAATACTCATTACCATTTATTCATAATTTTACCATATAAACTATCTTCTCGATGTATCATTAGTAAAAAATATCCTCATAATTTAGGGAATGAAAACTTGATAATGTTGTGAGCTAAAATGCTAAATAAGGGTACAAATAAACATTACATAAAGTATTATTTAATAATAATAAAAAAAATTCATCATGTTAAGAGTAATATTATATCATCATGAGGGATAATCATAAAATATAAATGAGCTTCAAGGACATGGAATGAGAGATTAAATCACTAAAAGATCAAAAATGAGACACAATATCTAAATAATGGCATAAAATATTTAACATTAACCTTGAATCATCAAATCAAAAGATCATAATGAATAACATCCTTTAATTATGGCACAAACATTACAGTAGGGGTGTATTACTTTCATGAACCGCACCATTAGTCCACAAGCATATGAGAAACAAAAAATTACTTTTGAATACTTATCTTATGAGATATAAACTCTTCACTAATTCATTGGAGGGAGATATCAGACCCCACCAATTATTAATTCATTATTATGTGTCCCAATTAAAAATCATTCACTTTTTAAATCATAAAGAACCCATGGAAATAAAATGGGTTTCCTGAAACTTCCAAATCAAAATCATTCTTTTTTAATAAATAAACCTTGGTAGTTTAATGGGTTTCATAAAAATCAAAATAGAATTCATTCACATTTCATAATGAATCCATGGAAATAAAATGGGTTTATTAAAACATCCATGTTTTATAAAATAAAATCAAAAGTTAAATTGTTTCATACCAAAAACATGATCATCCAAAATAATTACATAAAAAAGAAAAATATAGAGTAAAACATGAAGTATAAATCCTTTAGAGATAGATCATTTTAATATAATTAAAATAAAATCATGGAAAGATATTTTTGAAGCCATTTTTTATTCATCATTGTAAAATTAATATTTGTTTGGATCTATTCAAAAAGTATCCTTTTAAAAAAAATAAGTGAAAAGAAACAAATTCATGGAAATTTATTTGAATCAAAAACTCTTTTTACCTAGAAAAAAATAGAGATAACATCATTCAAAATGGAATTTCTTGGAAAAATGATGTTTAGTAAAAAAATTATAAATCAAAGATGGTAGTTTTAGTTACCAAGTCCCTAACCTTTACCCTTTATTTCCACAGAATTAGATTAACCTCTTGTATCATAAATAAAAACATATTAACTCCCAATTTTATAAACATAGTGATATTCATTTCCATTTGAAATATTTAATAATGACAATTCACTTAATTTATAGATTTTTATAATCTCATTTCAATATTTGGTGTTAATAATCTTAACTATTTTGGACTGGGTTTGTAATGTTTAGTGAAGATGAAATTGGTTTTCAACTAGTTTCGGGTTATTTATGAATATCAAGGTATTTCCTTATAACAATCATTACTTTTTGTGTTATAAATAAATAAAAACATTAATGATATGTATTAATTATATATATCATATATTCTCATAAAATATAAACTAAAACCATCCATAAATAAGGTAGTGAAAAATGGAATATGTTGTTCTATAGAGGTGGTAGTCTACATGTATGCATGGATGATGATTTCATTTTTTTGAGGGGGGAGAAATAAGTAACAAGGTTTATCATTTAAGGAAAATAAATTATATATATATATATATATATTATTTATTTAGTTAATTTTATTTTTTGAACATATAGGTTAGGAAGTGAATTAAAACAATACATGTTTCTTTGTGGAAGTGGTAGTCTACATGTTGCATGATTCACATTTTTATTTCTCTTAAAGAAAAATGAAAAGGTTTTTAATGATTATAAAATAATTAAAATTAAATACTTGTATATAAATGATATTGATTTAATTAATTTAATATGGTGTAATGAAATTTTAGTAAGAAGAAGAAGTGCACATGAGGTAATAGAAATGAAAAACTGGGGATTAGAAATTTATACCTCATTTTATGAATTATAACCATTGAAAAGAGGGTTAATACTTTTGGGGATGATCTTTGGAGAATACCATAAATGAATTAATGTTTTTATGAATTTTTAGGAGAGGTTTAGGTAGATTTTTGAATTAAATAATTGGTTTTTTTTGTGAGTGGATGTTAAGAGAGGAGTTTCCCCTTTATAAGTGAAAAGGGGTGGATTTTTTTGTAAATATCAAAAAAAAATAATAATGGAAAGTCAATCTTAAGTAAAGTAACTCCAAAATTTGTAAATAATGTATAGAGTAAGTGATAAGGTTGTTAAAGGAATTAAAAACCCATTTACAAACATGTTTTAAACACTTTTTCAGTCATTCCCTCTTGATTAAACCCTTTTTACCTCTTTTCATTTTTACCAAGGTCACTGGTTTCTACCAACGTAATTTATTTTTCATGAATGAAAATAAATTTGTACCTATTACAAAATTTGTACCTAAAAATTAAAAAAATTAATTCAATTTTATTTTACTAATTTTATAAAAGTGAGAAAAATTAATTTGAAAATACTAAATGTATAATGTATTAAAAATTATTTTTTAAACAATATATCTTATGTTCTAAAAAGTTAAATATAGGTTTGTAAAACCAAAAAAATAAAATATAAATCTATTATAAAATAAATATTGGGCCTTAAAAAAGGTTTTCATGAATTTACAATTCATACTTACATACTAATATTTTTATAAAATTCGTGTTATTTGTAAAAATGATATTTTGCATGATTCACCTAAAAATCAATCTGATTATAAAAATACCAAAAATTAATCATTAGTTAATATTGTTATTATAAGTTTAAAAATTTATATATTTTTTCCCAAATTCACATTATAAAATTTATTTATTTAACTACCAAATAAATTTATAAAATACTTTTAAAACCCATTTTTTATAGGAAATCAGTTTTTTTATATTAAATATTTTTCTAAAATTAGTTTTAATCATAAATATATCAAACATAGAACATATCCATTTTATAAAATAAACTTTATGGATAAAAAATATTTTATTATCTATTTATCCACACTTATTGAAACATTATTAAAAGGAGCCTTTATTTTATGAGTTGTCTATAGTTGTTTTTGAACATTCTTACTCAACAGATACCATATATTGGTCAATATCTATTTTAATAAAAATAATTATTTTCTGTTATGGTTTGGTGTTTCCTTTTGGATAAATCTATCAAACATAATATTTACTAAAGGAGGAAAATTTTACTAAAACTTAGGTCTCTATATTTGTGGCATTGATTTGGATATGTGGTTATTCGATTTGTTTTTATATAGATTTGAAGAATATGAGAGCATTGAGATAGATGTCATTAGGGAGAGAGGGTGTCTTGTTTGGTGGGGAATGGATATAGAATACATTTTTATATATTTAATTACTATTTTTTACCATTTTTTAATGCAGTTTTATTAAGTAAATTTGTGATGATGGATAATTAGTTTACTAGTATAGGTAACGATTTAGTTTTTCTTTTCATTCCCTATGAGATTAGTATGATTCTTCCATATTTTTATGAAAGGTTTTGGGGAACAACCTATTTTTAATTCTTGTATTCTCACTCATATATTCAATATTTAGTTTTAAAACAATTTTAGGATATATTTAGATATCAGGCTAGACATTTCTAATTTCATGACCTGGTATTATCTAGTGTTCATGGAATTACAATTGTTTTAATTATATCATGGTATTTATTTTAGAGACCATATATTATGTAATACATTACTTGTATATGGGGATTAGTTTATTAATTATTATATGTAGTTTATTGGTTTCAAATTCTTTTTTTTATATTTATAAGGGTAATTCACCCTCAATGTAAATATGTAAACCATAGCCTGTTATTGGTAGGATTCATAGGTCACAATTGGTTTCACTACCAGATGAGGAGGGGTTCTATTAGAGAGATTCATGAGAAAAGGGTTTCTAAGATTTAGATTAGAGTAATCATGGAGTTTGAAGTAATGAAATTATGGAAATTTTGTGGGTTTGATAGGGAAAAATATTATTCCAACATAATATTTGATGTAGATAAGGGATACATACTAGGATACATAAAATTATGTCCCCTAGTGATATGTTGGAAATAATTTAACCTTATTGAACAAAATAAATTAGATGATGTTGATTTCAATGTAGATGTATGTTTGGTTCATACATAATGTTGATTGTTCCTATAATTGAATTGGAAATAATGTTAGCAAATCAAAATGAATTTTATTAATTAATCTTAATAAATACCATATTCCTAGGCATAATAGTTATTGTTACATTTATAGAGAAGGGTAATATGAGGTATCAATATCTAGTTTAGGTGGTGTATTAATAGAAGGATGCTCCAGTTGGTTGTAGGAGGGTTTACTTGGATAAGGATAATTCTTAAATCAAAATGTTTCAGGAGTTCAAAATTTAGTGATTATCAAAATATGAGGGGTTTATTTTTGAAAAAGAGATAGAGAGGAGGTTGGAGGAGAAAGAGATCACTCTTAATTTAAACCATGTTAGAAAGGATCATTACAATTGATTTCTTATTATCTTCTTATGGGGAGTTTCTTATCAATGGTTTATCTTGTTTCTCAATTATTAAAAGTATTCAAAATTATCATGGGAGGTATTTTGTAGTTAGTTTCCTATAAATTTCAACTCATAAATAATTAAGTTACTGTAGAAAAAAAAATTATTTATCTTTAGTAGTGGAATTCCAGCATGTGGGATTTTAGAATTCAATTAAAGGAATTTATTTTTTATTCTTATGATAATATACCAAACAATGAGGATAAATAATGAAATTTGAGGAGACATTATACCAATAGATCCAACACCAGGTTACCACATTTATAGTTCTGATCTAACTAGAGGTGTAGAAGAAAGTAGAGATAATAGAGTAGATGCTAGTATAAACTGGTTATTATTTTGAGGGAGGTTACCTGGGATTTCTAAAGAGTAGAGTAGTTGACATAAGTTCTCAATTGTATTGGAAGTAAAACTTCCATCCTGAAGGGAGTCGTTCTTAGCTTTATTATCCTCATTTATGTAAATATATTTGATCTTAAACCATTAATGAATTTTATATAATTTTTTTATTGTCTTATAATCATATAATTAATCGATAATTTCATTTTCTAGTCTTACTTCATGATTACTATGGATCTAGAGTCCTATTTTAGTTATATCCTTTGAATAATTTTCTTTTGAGGTCTTATTATCAACAGAATCAAGTTTCATTGGGTTTTTATATAATAAAGAGAATATAAATTAAGAATAGGTCAACCCTGTGATTTCTGTCATCTATAAGGGAATGGGGCCATCATCGAGGTCCATGATTCAGAGGAGAATAGTTTTTTCAGATACATGTTATGGAGTTTCTAATTCCTAATGTATGAGGTGTCATTTAAGTTACTATATGTTTATATTCTACCCTATTATATTCCTTGTTTAATTTGAGATTATTACACTCATTTATTGCATGGTCTTTGGTTCAAGATATGTGACTCAAGTTGGAGACACATATAGTGTAGTTGGTGTTGACTACTAAATTTTCAAGTTATTATATCTTGTTTGAGTTGTGTTTGGTTTGTGAGATAGTTATGGGAAAACATCCATTAATCAGGGAGTTATTATTATTATAAATATAACCATAATATGTCATCATTCAAATGGAATGGTTGTACTTGATGTATATTTTTATGGTTTAATTATGTTGGATGATTTTTTTTATTGATTTGGAGGGTGAGAATGTAGTGTTTGTTAGTGTAAGAGATCATAAAATGGATAATTTCCATTTATAGATTATTTCCTTATAGATCAATGAGTTAATATTAGGATTCATAGATGTCTAGGATGTAGTTTTTCTAAAAATTGTGGTGGAGTTTTATGATTTCTTTTCTGAATAGGTTTCCACACTACTCTTAGGACATGATATTAATTTTGATAGATAGTTATAACCAGGTGTTTCTCTAATTATGATGTATTATTAATGGATAAAACATTATCAATTGTAGGAATTTCTATTTTAGTAGGATGATCGATTTTATAAGGGTTTCATTTGAGCTATTTTGTCTCATTGGGGTGTTATAATGTTTTTTACAAATAAGGAATATGGAATTCTATGGTTTTGTGATGATTATCATCAGTTAAATTAATTGATTTTGAATAATATACATCATCTCCGAAGGATTGATGATTTTATTGATCAGTTTAGTGGATCTAGTTAGTTATCAAAGATTTATATGTGTCCAGGTTTCATTAGATAAAGGTGAATAACTATGATATCATAAATATTGGATTTGGATGTAATTATGATCACTTTGTGTTCATGTTAATGACTTTGAGTGTCATGAATTTTGTAGTTATTTTTTTGGGATTAGTGAAATAATTGTTTTGTTTAGTGGTATTTATTAATAACATTCTCATGTATTCGAGGTTAGATAAGGATAATTCTAAGTATATGAGGTCTATTTAAGTATACCTTAAAGGACATCATCTTTATCAGAAGTTGTAAAAGTGTATGTTCTAGATGTGAGAGGTTAATTTTATTGGGTATGTTGTATCTCAGATGGAAGTAGTGATTAATCCATTAATGATAGAGGTATGTTTTTCTTAGGTGACTATTGAAAAAAATTTATAGGTTTATAGTTTCTTTGGTCTTCTATGTTATTATAATATATTCAATTTTTATATCTCCCAAATTTTGGAACCATTTTTATCTTTTACTAAGAAGTCTCAACCCTTATTGTATAAAAATTAGTTTCACGCTATTTTTGAGTACCTGATTCAAAACATGATCAATTCCCATGATTTAACAAAAGTGGTAATCATGACTGAATTCTTCTGTGATGATTCTTTTATTGATATAGGATGTATATCAATACAGCACAGGGTGGTGATATCTTATAGGATTCACTAGTTATGACCTCATAAACATAACTATGCTACTCATGATCATGATCTAGAGGAAAATGTGTTTTTTAATCTGTACTGGAATTATCTTATCATAGATCATTTTTTGGTCTTCCCAAATCATAATATCCAATTATATATTTCCCCTAAATGATATTTAAATCTATATATATAATGGTTTATGTAATTATCATAATATTTTTACCTTGATATGTCTTATACATTGGTGAAAGGAAATTTATTAGCGAATTCACTATGCTTGAATTCACATTTAGACTTTCCTCAAGACATTTGAGTTTCATGGATTATGATTAAAGAGATTTTGATTTTTCATCTTTATATGAAGAAGGAAATTTGTGTATATTTATTGTACGAAATAATAGTGTATTAATTATTGATATATCAAGTAGAGGAGTCTCGGTTAGGAGATCATAAGGTAGAGGTTTGGTGAGATCATGTGGTATATTAAGATGCTCTTATGGGATAGCCATAGGATGATCAGTATTTATTGTTATTTATTTAGATCCTATTTGTTCAGTTAATAGTGTGTGAGTTTATTCTCTATGAGTATCATTGGTTTTCTTTGGAAGTCTATCCTAGTGTATCAAAGATTTATCGTGCTTTAAATAGTTTGTTTTTTTCATGTCTTTACTCGGATCACCCTATAAACAGTTTTCAAACCAATCGATGATAAGGCCTCAAGAATGCTTCCTCATGCATCAGAGGTTTTTGACTAGTTGAAAGGGACTATGGTGTGTCCATGGGGATACTATTCTATTGTATCAAAGTAAAAAAAATAGTGGAAAATAACCAAACATCATCCATAGTAGTGAAATAATCATATTTTGAAAGCAATAAATATAAAAAGGTTATACTAAAGAATGAAATGTAATAAACACCTGAATGGCCATGTCATACATAAAATACTAATCACCCACTAGGTTGAACACATATACAAGAGTAAATAAAAGAAATGGAAATAAAAGTATAAGGATCTACAACCCACACCGAGCCGGACCACATACTCAGTCTCCACATACATATATAATACATCCTTTTTTATCACTTTCGAGCTTCATTCCATCATGTTTTAGCAACCAAGTAAACATCTACTCAGGTACCCTGGTGAAATGGAATCCAAACAGAGTGTGAGTAAAAAAATCAATAGGGAACCACTAATGTGATCTCATACATAACTAGTAAAATATAGTGTATGTATATTTGAACTACTAATCAGGATAAAAATATTAATATTAACTAAAAACTGAGAACTATTAAATAAAAAAATCATTCCAAGGTATGTTTTCATAAGCGCATGCTCATAGAATGTGTTCATACTAGCCAAGACACAAATGGAAATAAAATATTTTAATAAAATTGATCTGAAATCAATACTTGAATTCAATATCCTACTTAACTAGACATCTTATGAATAGGTTTTTGATATGGATTTCATTCCACTCAAGTAGTGTTTAGCCTAGCTGATCCATTGGTCCATGATCTAAATCAACCATTCCTATTTTAGCTAACACCAGAAATTCCTCTGAGCAAGCTACATCACCACAGGGGGACACATGTCCTAGACCTCGAATCACCCCAACTCACCTACAGTAAATAAGGATGCCAATTATCAACTAGCTATCCTATAAATATGGAATATATCTAGATGTTATACCACTCTACCAATGTCTAATCCAGTCCGATGTTGGATTCCTAGGTCTTGATTTGTATGAAATCATGAAATTCTAACTTAGATTATCCCTAAGGGGTATAACCCTTAATCCATATATAAGCAATACTCTCCAGATCCAATGTTACAAATTGGTATCATTAAATAACTGTCTCAACACCCTCATCAGTAGATAGTCTTGGGTGATGTAGTAATCGTGCATCAACCTGAACCAAGGGAGTAACCTAGGCATCAATCGGGTAGATTTCATCAATCTTTGGGGATGTTAGTGTCCCATTATTAGGTAAAATGTTCCCACCTGGTAACCGCCAGCATCCCCAATACTATATACAGGTTAGAATCCATCGATGACACTAACTAAGAGGGGTTTTGATGGTAGTGTTTTTACATGAACCACTATTCAATTAAAATCTTATTCTCTTAATAATGTACCATAGTGTAACAACCTAGGGTTAATCTCATGGTGGCCACTCACAACACACTAAATTTTTCTTGTCACTATTATAATATAACTAATATAAAAAAACTTATATAGAGAGGGTGGATTTAAAAATTCATATAATATAAATATATATATGCAATAAAACAAAGAATAAAGTTAAAATAAATAATGAAATTACTCTTGAGAGGTTATGGAAGTTGAAATCATTGTTCTCAAAAGGTTATCAAAATTTAATTCAATGAGGTGATAAAGACCTGTCACACCTCACCATATCATTTGAATTGTGATTACCCCATAGTAAGACCTCTATATATAAGTAAATACAATTATAAACATCATTTATGAGACCTATTCATCAATCATCACTACTCATTCCACAATCCATCATATGCATGATGTAGATAGTGAAGGAAAGTACGATTGATAAATGAGAAAAAGAACTCGAATGATAAAGAAAATGGGGAAACTGCTCACAGTAATTGATTTAATCATAACAAAAATTCATAGAATTGAATAAATAGATTGAAATTTAGGCACAATAAAACTCAATCAAATCAATATTCCCTCCCTCAAACAATCTCAAAAGTTTGTTCATAATTTTTAGAGGAGTTGAGAAGGGAATATGGTGGGAGAACGCATAAAAATAAAAATGATAGAATAGGGGGGAAATATGAAGACTAATATATATTAAAAGTATAAAAATATTATATAGAATCAAAGAACCTCCAAATCTATAAAAAATTATCCAATAATTTTCTAACTTCTAAAATGGAGAAGATTTGAATTTTTATAGGGAGAGGGGAGAATAATTTTCACTCCAAAAACTTCCTGTGAAATTTTGATTGTGGTAGACCTAATAAATGGATAAATTTGGAAATTTTGTGTTGTTAAAATATTTTCTCTATTTTTTTGTATTCAAAACAAAAAATTTCACCTCAATTATTAATGAAATGAATTATTTATAGCATACTTTGGGAAATAATTCTAGTCTCGTGACTATTCAAATTCCAATTCTTTAAATTCCAATGCATTTATAGCCTTGAAGGAGGCGGAATCATGTGTGGATATAGTTAATGAAGTTTTTTCATGGCCACTTATACATATCCATATCAAATTTAATCACATTTTTGTTATACATTTTTTGATAGTTAGGCCCATCTTCCAAAGTCACCCATTATATGCCCATATTTTGAGGCCCAGATTGTGAGATAGTTTTGGACCTCAAGGTGTTTGATTAAGCTTTGACTATAGTTAAATTAAATGAATTAAAAGATGTATGGAATCCAAAAAAATTAATTTCACAATTTTAAACATTGTAGAAATTTTTTTGTCTGAAATATAGAAGAAAATTAAAATAGTTTAAAATCCAAAATTATTCCATTTTATAAATTAAACTGAAAAATACTACTAAAACCTAAGAATGTAAAAATTTATCATAAAATAACACTATGTAGGACTAAAAAATTGAATTAGAGTATAATATGTGTGAAAATATTATCTTCATCACTCCCACACACTTAATTATTTCACTCTATGGGAATTATAAAATATAAGAATCCAAATCCACATAATAATAAAAAATGAGAAAAAATAAATGATATTTTCCAAAAAAAGAATTTCATCATGTATTCTATATGAAAACCAATTAGATTTAATTATCATACCTCTCATTTAAATTCATTAAATTTCAAAAATACATCAATGGCCTAATCACAACCCACCTAACATTTAATTTTATGTCACTCTTCACTAAAGAGAGATTAAATCTAGGTTTATGGTTATACTTGTAAAAGGAATACAACACCACATTATTATGACAATTATAATTTCTCTAAAACACAATACATGAGAATATTTTCAAGCATGAGGAATTTTTTTATTATATTTCTATAGGACAGGTTTGTTGGGTAAAAAAATTTAAAAATTTATAGCTGAAAAGAATAGGATTAAGTCCTAAGTAAAACACATGAATATTCAAGTGATAAACAAAGAAATTACTTACATAATTACCCTTAAAATGTGAAAAAAAACACCACCCCCTTTTGTGAAATGTTACATGAGTCATGCATTTATTACAATGAATGATTTTATCTAAAATTCTCCCAATTTTTTCTCTTTTTTATTTTTTTATTTTTTCCTTTTTTATTTTTTTCATGGAAGATGAAATGAAAATTGAATATATTTAATAAATTAAAATTTATTACCTTGATTTTTGATAGGTAAATGAAAGAAAAAATAATCACAGTAAATAATTTAAGCTCATCTCCATTTTATTTCTTTTTATACATTTTGTCTTTTCTTTTTTTTAAGTAGACCCAAATGATACAAATAAAGCATAATGAAATGATGTCTCCTGCCCAATTCTCTAACTCTATACTTCCTAAAATGATGACACAAACATAAAATCACCCAAAAATTAAGTACATCTCAAATAATACACACAAAAATCTCATCCCCCACACTCAAACTTAAAATACTCATATTAAAATAATAAGAATGTAGGTAGGAAAAGAAATATCATATTGTAATATGGCTTAAACCTATAAGTAAATTCATGTATTATATGGGATAAACAAAGGAAAATGTAAAGGTAAGTCTCAGTTTAAAATGTAGTTACCCGATAAAATGCCTTAATCATGTCAAAAACATTTTATGAACTCCAAATATTTTAAATACAGAAAAATAATAAGGTAGTATTCTCATACAAAATCCATTTTTCTCTCAAGAAAGTGTGGGTATTATGAAGAATATGTCAAAATGGTTCAAAATACGTCCCCAAAATATAAAAATATGAGTTAGTGTTTCATGGGTATGGATTTCAATAATCAGTCGAACATATAAAAATGATTCAAAATAAAATTCAAAGAAAAAGTTATCACATCCCAAATCATTTAAAATCCATTATTTTAAAAATCATGTCAACTCTCTTAAAATCAATTGAAGTGTGAAAAATGATATGAATAATGATTTATTATCAATGTTCTTAAGTTATGAAAAAAAAGAAAAAACACACAAAAACAACTATATAGGTTGACACACACCGAACACACATAGATTTCACTACCCCTCATTTTAGCTCAACAAAATAAAAATAAGGGAATAAAAACAAAGGAAATAAATGATAGAACCTGACATTATTTTTCATTGGAATCTTTGAGTTAGGCTCCAAGATACTTCTAAATTACACCTATAAATAAATAATAAAAAATAATAAAATTAAAAAAATTAAAAAAAAGATAAATGAAAAATATAATATAATATGGTTAGGATCCCTAGTGGGTGTTAGGGTTTTTCTACCCATAGTCATGTTGTTGCAATTGGTTATCCCTAATATGAAGGTGGATGGGTTTTATTTCAAATGAACCCCCAAAAATTATTTCTTCCACTACTCTCCATATTGAATTATTCATAGAGGAACCCATGGATATATTACATTAACTCCTCAACCTTTTCAATGTAGTATAGCTTTGATGTTGGTGGAAAGAGAAATAATGGGTCCTCTTCTTATTTAGACATAACTTTGTCTTCATTTTATTTATCATATAGGGAATTCTTATTTTAAAATATATTTTAAATTTAATCATAAGTTATGTTAAAAACAATTTAAATTTAATAAGATTAAAGTATGATGAATTAATAAAGAAATCCTCCCTTTCTAGTAAAACAGTTTGAACATTAATCTATTTAGGAAAGTCCATTGGAAATTATGTCTTAGCAGGGTCCTAGTCATCTTATTCCAAAGAAAAATAGAGGTATTGAGGATATTATTTTTCATTTTCAAAGATTTTATAATCACTTACCTTTTCATCTTCCATGAAATCTTACCAATGTTCTTCATAATCATGTTGTTCTCCCATAGTTTTATTAGTTGGCATGTCTAATTTAGAATCATCTTCAAGTAGTGTACAAGGAGATATGATTAGATATTCAAGTTACATATTAAATTTTAACTTAGGTTTTTAAACATTAAATATTAGTATAAAAATCTTGATCTATTCTTCATCAATTTACTTTTGATATTATTTTCACAACCATTGGACTCTTGATTCTTGAATTATAGAAGAATGGTTGTTCAATTAATCTCTCAAATCCTCTATTATTTTAAGGTTTTATTCATCTTATTTCATCAAAAATCCACCCATACTATATAATTCATCAATAGGCCAAGAATAATAAAAAACACTAAAATTATTCATCTTAATCCTATGAAAGAAAAAATATGCAACAAATTACTTTTTAGTTTTTGAAATTTTTTACTATTTTTTTTTGAAAAACAGTTTTTATAAGTGTTTTTCCTCCTTATAAATAGTATAAAATTTATGGAATTATTTTTTCATGAACCTTTATTAAATTAAATAATTGTTATTCTAAGAATGTACCATAATTTCACAACCTAGGTTTAATCTTATGGGGGGTGTTCACAACACATTAAATTTCTATTATCGCTATTATAATATAAATAATATAATAATAACTTATATATAGGGGGGATTTAGAAGATGAATTTAATATAAATTTATATGTGTGTGTGTGTGTGATTAATCAAAGAATGAACTTTGAAGAAATAAGGAAATTTTTCTTGGAGATTACAGTGGTTGAAATCAATTTTCTCAAAATTTTCTCAATATTCAATTAAATGAGGTGATAAAGACCAGTCACACCTCATTTTATTGTTCTAATTTTAATTACCATATAATGATAACTTTTCATATAGATAAATCCGCCTTTTAACATCATCCAGGAAACCTCTTCACAGAATATCCCTACTCATGTCTTTGCTTTATTGTATACTTGGAAAAAAAGTTGAAGGTAATTATGATTGATAAATGAGAAAAAGAATTAAAATAGTAGAGAAAACATAGATACTAATCACCATAATTTATTAAAACCATCATCTAAATTCATATAATTGGATAAAGTGATTAAAATTTAGGTGTAATTAAACTCAATAAAACCACTATTTTCTCCATCAAATAATCATTGGGGTTAGTTCTCCATGATTAGTGGAGTTGATAAGGGAATATGGTAGGAGAACATATAAAAATAAAAATGAGAGAAGAGGGGAATAAAGAAGAAGACTAATATATATTAAAATTATAAAAAATATACTATAGCATAAAAGAACCTCCAAATTTATAAAAAAAATGTCCAATAATTTTCCACCCCATTGGAATAGGTAGGAGATACATTTCTATAGGGAGAGGGGAGAATAATTTTCACTCCAAAAACATCATCCAAAATATTGCATAATTTGGAAAAGTGTTCTTCTTAAAAGTTTTTCTTCAATTTATTTCACCTGAACCCTAAACTCAATTTTCTATGTAATGAAGTAATTATGGTATATTTACTCTATAAAATAATTATAGATGGATATCAATTTGAATTACAATACTCCAACTTCTCATGAATTTATGGTCTTAAAGGAGGTATAATAATGTGTGTAAATAATTAATGATGTTATTCCCCAAACAATTCTATATCCCCATGTTTAATTTCATCTCATTTGGGATGGTAATTTTTGATAGTTAGGCCCATCTTCAAAAGTTATCCATTATGTGTGCAAATTCTGAGGCCGAGATTGTGTGCTAGTTTTGGGATTCAAGATATTGGATTGAACTTTGTCTCTAATTTAATGAAATTAATCCCAAGATGTATGGGTGTATAAAAAATTAATTTCATAATTTTAATTAATTTAGTAAAATTAATGGCCTAAATACATAAGAAAATTAAAACATTTAACAATAAAAAAATTATTTTATCAATTAAACTCAAGATACTACTAAAACCTAAAAATGTTGCAATTACCCATAAAATAACACTATGGTGGGATTAAAATAATTGAATTAAAATATAATATCTATGAAAATATTATCTTCATCAGGTTCCAAGATGTACCTAGAAACCTTCTATATGAACACTATATAGTAAGTGAGTGAAAGTATATATATATATATATATATAAGAGTGTGAGGTTGAACGAATGCCTAAACCCATCACTTCTATCACTGACCCTTTAGATCACATGTTCTCATGAGTTATATGGTGACAACCACTTATATCTATACCCAAACACATGATTTACTCACTCAAGTTTGGTCAACCGTCGAGGCACCCACTATGTTTCCCTAGGTAAATACACTGGAGAGGCAACCCTTGTAGGATCCTCAAGGTCGGAATGGTAGAAAAAAAATCCCACTTGGGATCCTCCATGAAAAATTCATTGGCTTAGTTCAACACCTGATACACCAGGATATCACATCCCATGACATCGTAATAAGTGTAGCATAACCTTTATGGCCACACAATGACTTTCGATAATAAAAATAGTCAAGAGATTTTCTATGGCCCATGTCGTTGCTCAAGGTCAATCTACTCATCCAACCCAGTCTCATCCCACATAAATTTTATCCACTTGGGAATGTATAGAGGAATACATGACCTACCAAGTCCATTCTATAATTTTAATAGGTTTGGAGGACACTTAGTATACTAATGAAACTCAGTATTGGCCATCAGGGCCAAAACAGTAAGTTGGTGCATAGGGGTTGTTAGTGAAACCTGGAATCTATCCATTTTACATAGAAAATTATATTTAATTTAACAATTCATTATAATTAATTTAAATAGGGGTCTTCTCCCTTTTGTGTGATCCTGAGAATCCATGTACCATCATAAACATGCATAAAATACTGAAGGGTGGGTATGACAGACCACCTATATTAAAAATCCATTAATCATTTATTCCAAGGGCCAACACCAGGTGTCAAGGATTTTCCAAGATAATTTATAGCATACGAAGATCATGTCTCACAACTAAAAACCAAATATAAATTAATTATAATTATGTTATAATAAATTAGTAAAACTCAAAAAAACTATAAAGGAAATAAATAATTAAATTCAAAGGAATAAAGCCAAAAACCCTAGCAGTCGATCCCATTACTTTAGAACCATGACCTAATTCTCATCGACACCACATGAAACATCCTCAACCTTGAATCAGTCATAATCCTTAAGGAAAGATGTTAAAAACAAACCATATAAATTTAATTTTAATTATTAAATCTTTATAAATTCACTATGGTGGCATTGTTCAATGAAAAACCCCATGGAGAGGAGAAAATGACATTCTAGGTCACCATGTTTCAAGGTAGAGAAAAATTACCATCACTGATATCTGATTCCACAATTCTTTGATGGAATTGGGAATAAAAAACCTAATCATAGGAACCAAAATTTATATAAAGGAGAATAAAAACACAACAGAGGATAATAGAGTTGAATACATACCTCTAGGATTCCAACAAATCTGACGGTGTTAAATTTAAACCAAGAATAAGGTAGATCTCCCATGGAAGAAATGAGGAGGAGTGCATGTTTAGAGGAGATATTGTTTGAAATGAGGGATAAAATGGGTAAAAATATTTTTTTAAGGGTTGGAGGGGTAAAATGGTAATTTTTTATCTTTTAATGTGGTTTCAGGTTACAAATTTTGTTTGCTAACCATGTAGGATTTACAACCAAAACACCTCCACCTTTAATGGATGAAGTGAACTGTTAGGAAAACCATGAATCAGTTGTGTGAGTCTCCCTATACCTCTTCACAAAACTTCATGTTTTTTTAGCCCCCCTTTCATGCTTAAACAAACTATGTGCCTTTAGAAATTGATTTACATGGTTGGTCCACACTGTTAACACTAACTATTCACCCTAGGCTTCACTTTTTCAAAACTCCTATTTTGAGTCCCAAACCCTCGAGATGCTCCCAAAACCTCTGAGCTTACTTCTAAACCTCATTTCATGTCTAAAAACATCTCTTTGAGGCATTCCAGACTTCATAATACCATTTCAAATCTTTGATTAGGATTTTTCTCATCCAGTAATTGAAAATTTAATTTCTTAATAAAAATTCCCAACTCGAAAAACATAGGATATTACAACCTCTTCACCTTAATATTTCTTGACCGCAAGAAGTATTGGTGGTAATAAATATAATCAATATGACCTACTTGGGTTTTGATATCTATTAAAATGAACATGTTGTAACTCTAAATTCCCAATGAAATTCCAAGATTCATTTTAAACATACATCGCTTAACCCACCAAAACCCAAGAAAATGCTTATAACTACCAATAAACATCAACATGGTGTTTACCTGAGCGCATATAACCTGAGATATGACCAAGTCAAATCCTCAGTCCTTAACCATCCTATCACACTCCATACCATAAGTTCTTTCTTTTTAAGTCCAATTCTGATCCATAGTACTTCCACCATAATAATTTTATTTTGAAACAAATCCCTAGAATCCTAACAACATTCCCATCATGTTTCTCAACTCACCACACCCAATCAGACATGGGGACACAAATCATGGTCCTTGATTTTACATAAACGGTCAAATTTTAATCGACCAGGATCAACTTAGTCATGTCATTTTTTCCTTGAAATTCCTTATACAACCCTTGAAATATACTTATCAAATCCCAACAGTGTGCCTTATGTGGTTCCTCAATGAAGGCATCTAATTATACAAGAGAATGAAAGTCAATACAACTTCAAATGACTATTCTAAAAACTATTCGAATTTAGCAACTGAAACACCACCAAAACCTTATTCCAATTCCTTTATCCCAAGGACCATTGAGATTGTTTTGTGAACACTCACTAAAGCCTTTAACTAAATCTTGGTGAGATTTTCTTATTGAAACATCCTTGGTTAGATTTCTTTCATCATGACCAAACCCAAACACCAGCACATTTCCATCTTATAAGCATTGGATCATCATAATCTACCTTTACCCTGACTTCTATAATCATACTCCACCCAAGTCTATATCTGAACCAATACTTATAATTTACTAAGAAATCCAGCAATACCAAATACCATTTATATATTGGAATCTGAAAACTAAAATGACCATCTAATAACTATTTTCATCCTCACATGACCATTTTCACATGAGGATTACACGCTAGCAACCAACGTCCCACTCCCCACCTTAGGAACATCCTTGTTGTTTCACCAATGAAATGATTTCTCGGTCACCATATCCCATGCCCCATCTATTTCCAAACATAATAACTAGCATGTATAGAAACTCACTCATTCCTGAGCGCCAATGCAAACATCACATATCACCCATTCCTAACCCACAAAAATGACATCCACAGCATTAACTAAGTTTCAACTAATAACATGGGTCACCACCCTCAAACGGCCAATGGTGCACTCCCCGACATATGTATTACTTTATATTACTCCTTGAGAACAACCTTAATAGTTTTCCTTAAAAAACATGTGTCACTCCTAACAATCCATTCTCACCATCCTATCAATAACTGTCTAAGATTTATCTTGATTGTTCATGCCACCACACCCAATATATTATTAATTCCTCATCTACTACAGAGTTATATTCATCATTTCATCACAACTCTAGGGATACTGTGATCACAACATCCTAATTCAATACCTAAGCCATGGGCTTGCAATTTTTGAATCAACAAGGACATGTTGACCATTTTAAATAGATTGTGAGTCTTAACATACCAAGATATACCTTGTAAATCCTCTTCAAAATTGGTCACATCACTCATTCCATTATATACTCCATGACCACATATCGCACAATGTCATTTTAAAAAATTAAAACATCAACCACACAACCACTAGTTAGCAGGGCCCAACACCTATAGAGTTATGCCCATCGAAGCCAGTCTCGATCCCAAAGAACCCTAGGGGATTCCTCAAAAACCAAGGTCATCACATTATGTATATCATAAAACCCAAGCACGTACCACCCATTAGTATCAACAAGATAATATAACCAAACTAAATACTATTACATAAACCCATAGACCCGAGACAACCACTCTCATGGGTTTCCCTCAATCAAACCAAACACTAACACACTATAGTATAAGTAAAAAATAAGGGCCTCTAGGTCTCCCACTTATCCCTACCAATCAAATCTCATAACTCGATCACTAGGTCTAACCACCTAACCCAAAATTCAAACCTCTCTAATGGAGGTAAAGATAACATTAACCTATGAGGGTTAAAAACCTACCAAAATGGGTTTAATTATATAGTTTTTCAATTCAAAAGTTATAGATAAAAACACCCTCTAAGTTGTAATTGGAAACCCATTTAATTGAAACCCATTAGTAAAGGTACTAGTTTAATTAAAGGACTCTAGTGGAATCACCTACCAAGAATCATTCTACCAGGCCCGGATCATCTATGAGAATCCTTATATGTAATTGGAACCTAGAGGGTATTGATACTAATGAAAAGGATAAGAACTGGCCCTCGCTATAAATTTGTATATGGTAATACCCCTTTGAGGTTCCAATTTATTATAAATGTTTAGGTATCAACAATCATAACACCAGAGGATCTAACTAGATAACCATAAATAAAGGTCAGTTAAGTATAATATCCTATAAAGATAGGTCAAAAAATTCCATTTAGGTTTTTATGAAACAATAGTTCACCACACATGAAAAGGATAAAACCCTAAGGGGTTTACTAAAAAGGAATCAATTTCTTACACTAACCTTTGAGGTTCTAAATCCACATGAACTATCATCATAGAAAAATATATAAATATATTTATTTCAGTCTAACTGAGTATAATTCTACCAAAAACCTATATGTGAAAATGAAATTTAGATTGTTATTGATACTTTAAATAGTTGTACTCATATTTAGTAATAAAATTGCTCACTAGAATTCCTATAACATTTGGACCTTATGTGCCAAATATGATGTATGAACAAAAACTTCTTTCCTCTACTAACCAAGATTCGCAATCAGTCAATTGCCTCTCGCCAATAGGTTGAGATCCGGAAATCCATAATAAATCAAATAATTTACACCACATGTGAATTAATCAATGTGAAATCATATAAAACAATAACATCACATATCAAGAATAGTAATCTTGTAACCCTGGTAAACTAGACTTCTCACCAGAATAGTTGTTCGTGACTCCCTAGTCTGATATCCATCACAAGCTCCATCACATTACTAATAATCCTATATACCATGTCCCAAATAGTAAACTAAGAGGAAAGGAACATATCTTATACAACATTTTCATGTCCCAGTCCATCTCACTCTATAAACAGTAGTTGAATCAGTTGGAGACAAGGCCTCAAGTGTGCCTTCCCATATGCTAAAGGCTGGAGACTAGCATTGTGAGCATAGGGTGTGTTCATAGGGATATTATACCCTCATATCAGTGTAATTAAACAATGGAAAATAATTATATATAATACATAATAGTGAGATAATCAGTGTGTGGAAGAAGTAAATATAATAAGGATTTAACGGAGAATGAAATGCAATAAAGTCTCAAACACCCATGTCATACATACAACATGATCACCCACTGGCCCAACCACATTACAAGAGTAAATGAAATAAACAGAAATAAAATTTCAAGTTTATAATACCCACATTGATCTACACCACATACCTGATCTCCATATACATATTTGAGCCATCCTACTCGGTCAATCCTCATACTCAGCCCATCCTATGCCTACAACCAAGTGAACGTATTCTCGGGTACCCCAGTGAAATTGTGTCCTAAGAAGGGTGTGAGTAAAAAACTCAGTAGGGAACCACCAACATGGTCCTGTACATATCTAGTAAAATGAATTGTATGTATATGTGAACTACTCATTAGGATAACAATATTAATAATAACTAAAATCTTAGAATAACTAAATAACATAATTCATGCCAAGGTATGGTTTCATAAGTTCATTCTCATGGAATGTGATCATCCTAGACAAGACAAAATTGGAAAGAAAGTATTATAATAAAATTGATCCATAGTCAATCATTGAATTCGAGATCATGATCGACTAAACATCCTATGAATAGAGAATTTAGCAAAATTTCATTCCACTCAAGTGTGTAGCCTATTCAATCATTGGTTCTGTGATCTGGATCGACCATGCCTTATTTGGTCAATGCTAACAATTTATATGGGTAACATATGTAACCACATAGGGATACATGTCATATACCTAGGATAACATGTACTACCCTCTAGAAAATATGGATTTCAGATATCAATTGGACATCCTATAAATATAACATAGAGTAGGATATCATACCACACAAGCCATATGTAATCTAGTCCGATGTTGAATTACAAGGTATCAGTCTAAATGGAATCATGACAATGAAACTTGGATAATACCTTAGGGTGATTACCCTTAGGTGTTATGTAAGGAATACTCTCTAGATATATTGTAGAAACTAAAAATCATTCAATAACTAGATCAACAACCTCATCCCTAGACAAGTCTAGGTGATGCAGTAATAGTGCATCCACCTAACCCTAGGGAGTATCCTATGTGTCAATAAAATAGATCATTATCAATACTTGGTGATATTAGTATACCATTCTTGGGGTAAATACACCCACCTGGAAACCCTTGGCATCCCCTTGACCCTAGTGATCTAGGAATCCATTTGCGACACTAATTAAGAGGGGATCTGAGATACACCCAGCAACCTCCTCTATACACCCTATATAAGGAGTAATCCCAATGAAAAATGAGACTTCAATTAATGGAAGAAAAATAATTTAATCGAGAGTCTCATGAGGTGTATTCTAGGAAGTATGTCTAGCATCCCCACCACATCATCACGTCATGTTAAGCTCATAGTCCATGTACTAGAAATAATGTTTGGAAATAACATCTATATCAATAGTAACTGAGTGAAAGTGTATATATATATATATATAATAATGAGGTTGGTATAATGCCTAAACCCATCAATATCGTCAGGTCCCCTTAGGCTCGCATGTTTGACATGGGTTAAGTTGAAATTGACTACCATCTCTACACAGACCTGTGATGCACTCGCTCAGGGTCATTCAACTGTTAAGACACCCAATAGGTTTTCCTTGCTCAATGAATAGGAGATTCAACCCTTTCCAGATCCTCGAGGTAAGAATAAAAGAAAAGAAATTCCTCGTAGGATCCTCTATGATAGAGTCACAATCTTAGGTCAACACCCAATGAACTACTGCATCACATCCCATGACGTCATAATAAAGGTTTCATGACCCTTCCATCCATATGGTGTATTTTCATAAAAAAATTGTTAAAGGATGACTCATGGCCCATCTTGTTTCTCATGGTCAGTTTAATCACCCATCCCAGTCCATATCATCCTGAATTTCATCCACCTAGGCATGTAAAAAAGCTAAAATTTCTTAACAAGTGTTGTCTCACCTTCTAAGAGGCTTGGAGGCTAGTCGGTATTCTAAGGAGACTTAGTCTCGACCATCATATCCAATATAGTATGTTAGAGCATAGATTTTGTTAATAACCCCTAGAATCAATCCATTTTAATTAGCCAATTTAAATAAATTTAACAATTCATTGGAATTAATTTAAATAGGTGATGTCACCCTCAAGGGTGACCCTAAGCATCCACATACAACTATAAACATGCATAAATACTAAAAGGAAGGTATGACATACCATCTACCTTTAGGAAAGATTTTATAATTTATTCCAAGGTATGACAATAGGTTTCATGACCCATCTAAGCTCATCTGTGGAATATGAATATCATATCTCACAACCGAACACTAGAAGTTAATTTTTAATAATTAAATTATAATTAATTAATAAAACTAGAAAAAAAATATAAATGAAACAAATAATTAAATTCATAGGAATAAATCCTAAAACTCTACCAACTAAACTCGTCATGATGGAATCACGACCTAATGCTCATCAACACCACATGGAACATCCTTATCCTTGAACTAGACATAATACATAAGTAACAATATCAAACCAAACGCCATAGAAATTTAATTTAAAACATTAAAGATTTATAAATTCACTATGATGGAATACCTCGATGAAACAAAATGTGGTAAAGAGAAAATGTCATTTTGGGTCACTCTCTTCCTGGGATGAACAAAATTCCCATCATTAGTATTTGATTCCACCATGTTCTGGTGGAATCAAGGAAAAAAACCCTACCCTGATGAACCAAAATATAAGGAAATGATAAGAAAAAAATGGTGGATAATAGAGTTGAATACTTACCTCTATGATTCCAACACATCTGACGGTGATAAATTTTTACAAATAATAATGGAGATCTCCTATGGAGGAAAGGAGGAGGAGAGAATGCACAAAGGAGCTATTATGTGAAATGAGGTAGAAAAAAGGTGTAAAAGAAATTAATATTTGGATATTAAAATGGTAATTTTTCCTTTTTAATGAGGCAAATGATTAGGAAAAATTTTTAGGAAAAATATTTTCCAATCATATGGGATTCAATACCCAAACACCTCCACCTTAGATTATTATAATGAATGGTTAGGAAACATTACACTAACCATGTGACTCCCTCTACACCTCTACACAAAACTACATGTTTTTTCAAAACCCCTCACACGGTTAAAAAACCATGTTCCTTTATAAACTGGGCCCCATGGTTAGGAAACACGATTGGCACTAATTGTGCACCAATCATTCACCCTAGACTTCACTTTTCCAAAACTTAGATTACATGTCCCAAACCCCTCCCAAAACCTCTAGACACTCTTATGGGCCTCATTCCATGTATAAAAAATATCTTTGAGACATTAAAACCTTTATAATTCCATTATTAAACATTGATCATGATTTCACCCATCCAGTAATTGAAAATTCCAATTCCTTAGGAACATTTTCTAACCAAAAATCAGGCGATATTACAGTTTTGGGGGTCTATGATGATGATGCTAGTATAAATATTTTCACATCAACTTTTTTTTCAAATTTCAGGGATGAGCATCATGTTTCCTCTATTCTATCACAGCCATTGGATATTTATCAATAGATTTGGGAGGAAATTCCGATTGATTTTGCTACCGGTTTTACCTGATATCATATATTACATGATGTTATCTAGGTAATTATGGGTCGATTGATAAAGTTGTTTCATTTATTATTTATCAAGGAGTTTATTGTGGTGAATTTAATATCATGGATGTATATGGATAAGATTGAGTTGCTTCATGGGGAGTCATAGAAAATTATCTTTAATCTTGATTATAATTTTAACTCACAATTATGGAAGGGTATTTAGTATACTCTTAGGTCTTTGTTATTCTGTGGCACTATGTTTCTACCTCTATCAAATAGTTAAATGGAGTAGACTATTAAGATGATAAAGAACATGTTTTATTTATGTGTTAAAGATTTTGGAGTCTCATGGGTGAATAACCTAACTTTAATTAACTTTTCCTTTTATAATTTTATAACTCATTCATAAGTATGGATCTGTTCAATGCATTATATGGGTGTACATTTAGATCTCTATTATGATGGACTAAGGTTGGGAAGTTAGTGATTCTTAGAATATATTTTTGTCATAGAAATTATGAGAATTTGTGAGTTATTATTGAGAAAATGAAGGCTTCCCAGGACTTTTTAGATCCTTATATTGATTAAAGGAGGATACATTAGAAATTTGAGGTTAGTGATTATGTTTTTTTAAGTTCTATCCTCATTATAAACAACAATTTTTTTTTCTTGGGAGTAATATTTCACCTCATTTTATCAGAACTTTTGTGGTGTTAGATCATATATGTAAGGTGGTATATTGTTTATAACATTACCCATAAATGGATTGGATTCATGATGTTTTCCATGTATTTTAGACTTTTCAATATTTAAATGATAACTCTCATATAATTAATAATAGATATTTGTGTTTTTAGGATGATGTGATTTTTGTGGAGTATCAAGTTCAAATCCAAGATTAATGAGATAATTTGTCATGTGGGTGTTTCATTTCCATTATTTATGTCTTGTGGATGCATGGAGGCTTAGTGGTATAAATTTCTTACCGGTTTATTCTCATTTCAATATAATTAGGTGTTCTTATTCTTCCAAAAATTACATTACACATTATTAAAATTATAACATAAGTGTTAATATTATACTAGTATGTTATTATAATGACATTACATGCATTAATTGCCTTTTCCTTTTATATTATAAAAAATGAAAGTGTCATTCATGTACTGTGCATATTATCACCAATATTACGCAATGTGATTAATTTTACTTAAATACCATAAAACTATATTAAAAATTAGAAATTTAATAAATAATTATGATATTTATGAATTATTTTATATTCTAGAATGATAAACCATATTTTTTCTTTTCCTCGTTCAGTGGAAAAAAAATCATTATCCATGTGTATGTGTGAACTCCCTCCTCTATGAGACGATTGATTTACATTTTTATTTTCATAACCACATTAAATTTAAGGCCATGATAATGGTTTTAATTGATAAATATGATGTTTATAAATTTATTATAGTTCTATAAAAACAAATTTTGAAAAATATTAAAAATATGAGCAATAAAAAACCATGGTAAACTCAACCGTCCAAAAGAGCATTCTAGATCAAAATATGATTTCCTTATACTATGAAATAAAATTTATATTGGTTGACTTATTATTCTATTTATTACTAATTTGGATATATCACGCTAATAAACAATAAATAAGATCATTATGCTTCTATTATAATGATATTACAAATAAATCACTTCACAATCTTCTATCAATTATGTTATATTCTTGTTGGGGTTGTTTTACCAGACTATTTAAAAATAGATTAAATTATATCATTGATGATTATGGGAATTTAATTTTTGATAATAAATGATATAAATACTAAAATAATTATTTTTTAATGGAAATATTAAAATTTAACTCGTTATTTAAGAAAGCACCCTTTCTTTGCTAAGAATCATTGAATCATGCTCATCACCAAATTAATAATTAATTATTATTACCAAAATTTCAATAGAATTAAATTATAACACTATAAATAATTATAAAACATCAATTCCAGTACCTTTCATGATCTAGGGTCTTTGAAATTTGGTATAATAATGAAGAACAACACCATTATTATGAAACTAGTTCAAAAATATCAAGATTACTCACACCTGATATTGAAAAAATAGAATAGATAAAAAATATAAATATAGGGAATAATTAAAAAATAATTTTATAAAATTTTATAATTATTAAAAATGTTTTTAAATGGTTGATTAAAATAGTTACTTTTTTAGATATAAGGTTAGAACTCATTTTGACTAAGCAGTAATTAAGGTGACGGGGTTCTTTGTCTCAAATTTTATTTCCTGAGACTTATTTATTATTGTAAAACAGTATACCTTTAATATATTTTCATTATTTAATACTGAATTTATTTTACTATATTTATTGGTTTTTCAGATCCATATCATTAAATTTTTTAAATAGCCTTTGATTCATAAGATTCTAACGCTAAAAGTGGTTTTGATCAAATGTTACTCGAATCGTAAGGGTTTTGATTGCCTATTTTATTTTTAAAATCAAGATTATTTCATAAAGATAATAAATATGTGTAATTTATATTATTTAGATCCTCATAATTTAAATTTTATATTAATAAGGTCTTACATGTCCCTTAAAAATCTCATTTCCCCTTGACTTGTATTTTACCCAATGTGTTTCTTATAAGTGAAACCGATCCAATATTTTATTATTAGTAAGTAACCTCAATTTTTAATATATTTATTCATTTTATTAATTTTTAAGTGTATTTTCTATTTTTAAATAATTCATTAAGGTAATTTTATACTAATTGAACTTCTTTTAAAAGTTTTACTAAAATATTAATGTTTTCTGGATGGGATTTTTCATCAAAATTTGAAAAGTTTATCTTTTTAATGTTTACATGTGAAAACATAATTATACCACCATTATATATTTTTATAAATAATTATCTATATGTTTTCATGTTTTATAAAAGAAACTATTTATATCCTAGTTTTATAAAATATTCCTTTTAAAATTCTTTCAAAAGATCATGAATATTTCTTATCTCCGTAGTGGTTTTTCTAAAACTTAAAAAAAAAATCATCTAAGTAATTTTTATTTAAAATATATTATAGTTGATTAAGAAAATTAAATGATATCATACACCTTCATTTCCTAGATGGATTTTTTAATATCCTTCTCTTCTATAGGAGTGATCCATCATTTAATGATTGACTGATTGGGTAAATGTGTTCTCCTAGATTCCATTCATTGACTGATTGGGTAAATTATTTTCCTAATTGTATACCCTTTACCTTTACACTATAAAAAACATATGTTTTATAATCTTAATTGAAATGTATTTACCTAAAAAGTTACTTGAAATAATTGGATTCCTATTTATTTTCTATAATTTTATCATATTTTTATTATTGATGGAATTATTAATGATTTACTTATGTGAATCCATTTAAAAAGTATATAAGACACATTTTATTTCTATGAATTCTTTATGATGTGTTGAATGAAATGAATTTTATTTCCATAGGTTATTTATTCTATAGAAAGGGAATGATTTTCATTTTAATATGTTATGAAAAATAATCTATTTCCATAGGTTCATTAAGATGTTATAATTGAATGATTCCCAAGTTTCACTAATAAGTATATATGAATAATAGGCGGGGTCTTATATCACGCTCAATTTATTTGGTTAAAAGTTTATATCTCATCATATAATTATTCTCAAGTATATTTTATATGCTCATAAGTAGGGTAACTGATGGTTTGTCTCATGAAATTAATGTTCTGTATACAAATGTCTATATAATATTTGAAATATATCACTATTTTATAGTAATTCTCAAGACTATGTTATGTTATCATGGATCATGTTTATGGGATCATGTGCCCACATATTATGATTCATGTATCATGTTATGATAAGCCTTATATGATGGTTTATGATCTAGGATTTTTGGGAATAAGTTTCTTATATATCCTGACTATACCCATATTCTCATCTTATACTCACTTGTGTTATTTGATTGTTAAGTATTATTTTTACCCTTACTAATCATCTGAGCTCACTACTTTATTATTTTTTTATTCCCCTATGTTATGAAGATAGTAAAAGTGTGAAATTTAAAAGAAGAGTTTTTATTGTGGATAATTTTTTGGAGATGTTTAAGACTCATTATGGATTGATTAGATTCATATATAAATAGAAAATTTATAATTGGTAAAAATAAAATAGGATTTTTTAGTTAATTTTTTATCTTAATTACCTAAAAATATAAACATAAAAGGTCTTGAGAATTTATTTTCATGAAATATTCTCTTTATGTTATGTGCATTAGATAGTCACGTATTTGGAATACTATAGTTTTGATTCAATGATGACATCATTTGAGAGGTATCTAATATAGAGGCATAGAATTCCCTCCTCCTCTACATTTTGGTTTTCAGATGTTTGAGGTGTTTGGGATGAATTAGGAAAATAATGGAGGAAAATGAGAAGTATTTTAATAGAAATTTCATCTAGAATCCAATATAACACCATAACCAAGTTTTTCATGTCGTGGATTATTTTTTGGTGGAGCTAGAGGATAAGGGTTTTATTGGTTAAGTTATAATTCATTGTATTGTGGAGAAAGCTATTATATTGTATTGTAAAGGATAATCCATGAGATTTTGGTGTCACTCGTTTTAAGTGTTGAAAGTTCATTATGTCATGGCATTATAAGTTGTATCATGGAGAATCTCTTTACACTTATGAATTAATATTGTGTAGATTTTATTTATATTACATGAGATGGTTGTGCTATGAATTATTTTATTACATCATGATCATGGCTCATGATTAAAAGGTTTGAGAGAGGGAATTTTAGGATTATCTCATTATTATCAATGGTTTAATAATTTTGGCATGATGGTGGTCATTTTATTATGAAATTCCTAATTTATATCAAAATGAAATGGTTTTGAATCCAAAAATTTTGGGAGACCATGTTATGATTCACAGATTTAGTCAGTGTTGCATCTTAATTCCTTACATCAAGCCATGGTTTATGTGTACCATAATATTAATTATAAATTTTTATAATTTCTTATATTCTCTTATTTTACTTCAAACTTTTTTAAACCATATGTGTTTGTGGGTTCTATTCTTAGAAATATTATAAATTTGTGGTCAAATACTAACACTCAACATTATGTGATTAATCCCTCATGAATCCAAGGATGTATTATTTTATTCCTCTTCTATAGATTATTCTTATTTCTATTATCAAATTCTATAGCATATAGGATTTTTTAGTTTAGTCTAGGTATATTTGAGGTTTTTTAGAGAGACTGGTGAATCATAGTTTTTCTAGTGATTAAATTATGATATTGGGGGTGTTTTTCATCTCTCTTCTTCTCACTCATTCTCATTATAGAAACCATGGACCTAGAAGCCTAGAACTGGTACCTACTACCATTAAATTGGAATAAGATAAAAGGAAATCATGTCCCAAAGATCCAAATAGTTTAGTAGTCTTGGTAAACTAGATACATACATGATTCATACATTAAATATGAATACACAAATTATAACATATTTTTTTTAAAAAATAACTTCATTCCATATAGCATATCTCTGCATATTAGTCATATTAAACTTCATGGAATCATGGGAAAACGAAAAAAATAAGGGTGAGCTCAAATTCTCAATAAGGGTCAAGTAAAGAGGAAGCTATCCTGAATCAATAATTAATAATAAATATAGAAAATTAAATAATTGAAGACACAGGTCATTTAAATAATTGGATAAGTCATAATCTATATGGAAATTTAAATAACTCAAAACACATTACATTTAAATAACTGGATAAGGAATAATCAATATGGAAAGGTAAATAATTGGAAACCATGCCATTTAATAAATAAACTAAAAATTAAATGCATCCATATATTTTTCCAGAGTGAAAATATCATAGATAATAATAACTGAATCTGAATGAAGGTAATGCTTAATTATTAGATTCCATGTTTCCTAGGTATATAGTACTTTTACCTCAAGACCTTTTACAACATTTTTTAAAATATACTATGTAAAACCCCACTTAACCAAGGTTATCCAAATTCATCCCATGATACTACTAATGCATCAAGGGGATATTTATAACTAGGCCCCACCTATGTCATAACAGTCCAAATCATTCCTTATATATCAAATAATCAATTTAATTTAAAAATAATGTGCCTTATAAAATATCTGTATCGATCAAAGAATGAAAATTTATCAATATTTCCCCAGTTAATCAAATAAATTTAAAATTAAAAACCCTATGTAAAAATGGTATATGTGTTAGAAAATAAACATATCAAAGATAAATAATGTGGATATTTAGGTAAAATTTAATGTCTAATGATCATGGGAATAATGATCATTTCAAAGTAAAGTTATTGAATAGAAAATAAATTAAAAAAGTGAATGTAAATACTTTCCTTAGTTAGAATGATTATAAAAAATTTCTAAGAAAGAATTATGATTGTATCAATAAAACATATACCCCTTAGAGTAAGAATAAATTGTTATTGTTGATGATGAATATAAATACAATAAAAATATATTTTAAAAACATTATTGAGGAAAATATCCTTTTTATTTTGAAAATAATTTTGAAAAATAATTTTCTTTGAAAATCACTTTTAAAAAATTTCTTTAAAAATATCTTCGTAAAATTTCAAATGAAGCTTCAAAGAAATGAAGATAGTTAATTCCATAAATGGTAAAAAAATTCCTTTTGCGTTGTAAAAAAGGTTATAAAATTCCTTGTTTGAGAAAGAGATAAGAATATTCCTTTGAAAAAAATTGTAAAAAGAAAAAATGGGTAAAATTTATTTTAATAAATAATTTTGAAAAGTTTAAAGAAAATATTTTTGAAAAAAAATAAAAAAAATGTGGTTTTGTAAGAAAACAGATTTCTGACCGAAGAGAGAAATGAAGTTAGGTTTTATTAAAAAAATATAAATAAATTTAATTACCGAATATTGTAAAATTATAATATCACTTGAAAAATATCATGAATAACCAGAAGATAATAAAATTAAATGTTTTATTAAATAATTATCATATAATTTTCGTTACTTGAAACTCAAGAATAAACAATATCGATTATAATTAGATTTTGAAATAAACCCTTAAATTTATCATAACATTTAAGTGAGAATTAATCAATGAATAAATTATGAGTATCAACTATAAATTCACATAAAACAAGTGGAAATACAATAATATATAGTAAAAATTCATTATTCACATAATCATATAATATCGATTATGATGATGAAGTAATATAAACCAATGAAAATAAACTGAGTTATGAAATTTATTTACTACTTGCTAACACTAAGATCAAATCCTCTTAAATAAAATAATTCAAATAAAAACATAAAATACCATTATAAATGAATTATTAATCATATTACCCATAAAATTGGAAGTATATAAACTATATAAAAATAATTATGTGCATAGAATTATAATATTCCCCAATGAAATTAAATTGAGATAAAATATTTTAACTTGTAATTTCTTTTTAGTCATATTTGATTTAACCACCTATATAGTAGTTTTAAACATGTTATTAAATTATAAAAAACCATATTAATATTTATTATATCATATATAATCCTTTTATATCATATTATTACCCTTTAATTAATAATATTTCATTATTTTCATCATTTCGGGTAAGAACTTATTTGCTTTTCCAGTATGTTTTGACTTGTTATTTTTTGGTTCCTCTTAATTTTATCATGATTTCAATATCAAAAAAATTAAAATAATGATTTAAATATAATGTATATTTATTATATATGTATTTATATTAATCAATGAAATTTTGTGATAGGAAATTAAATACACCATTCATGTAGATTGTAGGTCGTACGTATACATTAACACTATTTCTATTTTATTATTTTATTGAAAGAAAGAAAAGTAAATTCTCTCTATATATATATATATTATCATTAAATTATAATTTTTATTTCATATATATCACTTATTTTTATTAAACACATTCTTAATACATTACATTCAAAGCATGAATGAATCACATTGCTTCGTGAGGCGTTAGTCCGTCGTACACACGAACGACGTTATCATATTCTCACAAAATCAAAAGCATGAAGGTGTCTGTGATATAATTATTATAGAAGAATAATAACATCATAAATACCATATATATCATATATAATCTATAAATATATCATTATTTATAACCTTTAATGGTGGTAATGTAAAAATTAACGACATCGGTTCACGAGCTGGTAGTCCGTCGTACACACGAATGATGATTTCATAACACATTTGATTTATGTTTGTGAAGTTTTTGGTCATAACCTTAACATAAAAAAATATAATTATATTTAACATACTTATTTTATTATATAATCATGGTATAATATCAATTTAAGTATGTGGAGAGAGAGAGATAAAATAAAAATTCTTATAGAGAAACATTACGTCTTCTTCGGGTATCCTCCCTAGGTTTGCACTAAAAACTTCAAAGGAATAATTTATTACAAAACTAAGGCTTAAAGAATGAGGGGAGGGAATTTTTTTAGTTATTTGGTGAGTAATTTGATGAACCAAATTGTTTTGAAGGTATGAAGATAGAAGAAGAGGGGGTTCCCTTTTATAAGTGGGGTGAGTGGCACTCTTGTAATTTTTGAAAATTATTTAGTACTAATGCATTTTTTTTAAAGTAAAGTGGATCAAATAAAGGACCAATATAGATAATATAATATATAAGGTCAAAATATATCTATAAAATTGGTGTTTTACAAGTTTATAGGTTATTTTTTCCTTAAGTTTGAAGTTTAGTCCCTTGGTAAACTCGCACTTCTTTTAATTGTTGTAATAAATTTTAGCTATTTTCACTAAAACATTTGGTAAAAAAATAATTTAAAATTATAATAAATTATAAATTATTATTATTAAAAATATTTAATCCAATTTTCTAAATTAAATCCACATAATTGGTAAGAAATAATTTAAAATTAATCCCACAAATGAGATGAGAAAGCGGGTTTTTAAAGTAAAAATGTTCAGAATTTTACTAAGTTTTTATATCTAAATTCAATATAAAAAATATTTAAATGAAATAAATTGGATTAATATATTTAAAATTGACAATTTTTACTTTAAAACCAATTAAAAATATAATTTAACATTATAAATTATTTATATGAAAAGTTAGTTTTCAATAAAAATTTAGCATTTTTTCACTATTCATAAAAAATGATACTTCTCAAAAAAATACCGATAAATCACCCTAAGATAATTTTGAAATTAAAATTTAAAAAATTAAGTTTATTTTTTCAAATAAAATTTATAAAGGTTTCAAAATTTAGTTTTAAAACAAGTGTGCCATTAAAAGGCGACAAAATTGCCTTTAGAAAAATACATTTTTTATGTATAAAATTGGATTTATTCTTATCTTATGCCTATAAAATATATTGGATTAATTTAAAAAAATGTTTAACATTTAATATATAAATTTCATTCATATAATTCGCTAATAGTAATTAATTAAATTTATTATGATAAAATTATTTTGGGCACATAAAAATAGTTTTTTATAAAAACTTTTCCTTTATTTTTCATTAATTTTTATTTTAAGTTATAATAAATTGGTAAAAAATGAATTCAACCATATATTTTAATAAGTTATTTAATAATATTCATAACCTCTAATTTAAGGTCTTGTATATAATTTTAATTTTAAATAAAAATATTAACATTATTTGGTAAAACGCAGTCTTGCATGTAATGCAAGCTATCAAATAAAGTCGTTGTTATGTGTAACGCAAGATAACTCAGTATTGTGTACACTGCCAGCTATATCATAGATTAAATTTATTTAAAATAGTAAATATATTTTAAATTCTTATGATGTTATATTATCTTATACAATTTTTTTTCAGTACATATATGCTTTCAAACATGATATTCATATTTTAAAATTTTGGTGTGTTACATTATCCCCACCTTAAATAAATTGCATCCTCACAAATTAAACTTGATCTAGATAATAAAGTGTTTTAAATTTGGAAATTATTTTTTTGGAAAAACACACATAATAAAATGGTTAATAAAATATCCTTTTAATAATAATTAAATGTAATTAAAATGATTATATGGAATAATATATATCTAGGTTTCTATATAGGAGAACATTAGTGGTAAGTGAAGATATAGACTTGTAGGAAAAGTGTAAATAATTATATATTATGATTGATATCATTGATCACAAGAAATTTATTGATCAATGTAAAGTTAAAGGACTCAAAATCATAAATATATGATGATATAAATGACCATTTGATTCATAGGTTATGAATGTAATATGATATCATTTTTGTTTTGAGATTATTTTCATAAAGTTTAGTATTTCTTTTAATCTTTTAGAATATAAGGAAATGAAATTAATTGATATATTTCTATTTAATAAAAAAATCGTTATTTGGTTTTAATTCAATCAATATAAAATTTCTTCCATCTATTTCATGAAATGAATATCCATAAATGACTTTTTTTTATGGATGAAGAACTAAAATTTACCTTTACCATATCATAAGATCCATAAAAGAGTGAAAAGTCTTTTTTTCTATCTCTAAATATTTACCAAAACCAATATTTTTAATACATTAATATCTAAACATCAAATTTAATACCACTAGTTCATCAATAATTTTTATTCTTTAAATTTTTTAGCTACAAATAATGACACATTAACTAGGACATCATGTAAGCCAGTGGTGGGCACAAACCCCTTATAATCTTTCGGGAAGGGGTTCAAGACCCATCATCATGCAGGATTAAATGGGTTGTCACCCTACATTTAAATTTTACTTTTTATAAAACTATATAATTCCTATAATTTTCCCAAAACAATATGATGGATACCCTTGAAATAAAATTAATCACTAAATAACCATTTTTACTATAGTTTTCAAAACAAATTATTATTTTTTTTAAAGCATACTAATATTATTTAAATATTATTATAATTCCATTAATAATAATATAAACCCTGAAGGTTATAAATAACTTTAAACTTATTTCAATAAAATTTAAGGTATTATTCTTTAAATAAATTTTCCACTAAAACATATAATTTTTATAAATTTCTCCAAAATTTCCTCAATATTTGTAGGCACTCATTACATAAAACCTAAAAAGTGATATTTAATTCATTGATCTTATTTTAAATATGAAAATCATTATACCATGATCGTATCCATGACTCTTATGTCAATGAATACACAATTGGTTCTACAATCCTTAGATGTTTCATGATTCTTGTAACCAAAATTCCATTGGAAAAATACTTCTATAATTTAATTATTTAATCTCAATATTTATTTTGTTTTATTTAAATATAGTTCCTTCTTTATTCTAAGGTTTATCCATATAATTATTTATAGTATATCTAAATCATGACACCTTATCTTCAATATAAGACACCTTAGCTTTAACCTAGGTCATTTATTATTATCATCTATTCAAATCCTTCATAATGGTTTGTAAAAAAATGTAAATTATCCTAAGAATATCCCCTAGGAGAGTCAAACTAGGTGCATAGTAAGTATTATTTTCTTGTAAGAAGATATACTCAAGTCAATCCCAACATTCCCTTTTTAGATTTATTACCCTTAGGTGCATTTGTGTGAGAACCACGTCCACTTTTAGTATCTTGATAGGGATGTATTACAAGTAAAAACCACATATTCTATACCTTACCAACACTTTAGCATGTTATTATATACTTATACTTAAAGTATACCTTATATTTATATTCTCTAATATATGTTTTCCTAAATCTAGTTCTCAAGGTTTCTACTAATCTTTATCTAATACCAACTGTAGTGACCATGACCCCATAAGCTTGGAACCAGTGCTTGCTTCCATTACATTATCATAATACAAAAGGAAATTATGTCCCAAAGAAACAAATAGTTTACTAATATTTTTAAACTAGATAATTACATGAGTCTTAAATTACATTTTAATGCATAAATTACAACATGATTTTTTTGAGAATAACTTTATTCCATCTAGTGTATCCCTATAAGTCAGTTATATTAAACTTCATGAAATCTTAGAGAAAGGAAACAATATAAGGGTGAACTCAAATATTAAGTAAGGGTTAAGTATAGTGGAATATATCATGAATCAATAATTAATAATCAATATGTCAAGGTAAATATCTGAATATAAATTCCATTTAAATAATACAATAATTCATAATAAATATGGAAAGTAAAATAACTAAAAACACATGCTATTTAAATAACTAGATATGGAATAATCAATATGGAAAGGTAAATAACTAAAAATCATTCCATTTAATCAATAAAATGAGAATGAAATGCATCTATATATTTTATCATAATGAAAATATCAGGTTCAATGATAATTAAATGTGAATGAAGGAAATTCTTAATTATTAGACACCATGTTTCCTAGGTATATAGTACCTTTACTGTTAAGACCTTTAACAAAAATATTTAAAACATACTAAATTAAAACCTAATAAACTAATGCTAACCAAATGATTTTTTCCCATGAGACTACCGATGAACCAAGGGGATATCTATAACCAGGCCCCATTTATGTTGTACCAGTCCAAATCATTCCACATATATTGAATAATCGATTTAATTCATAAATAATGTGCCTTTTAAAATATCTGTACTGAGTAAATAATATGGATTTATCTATATTTCTCCAGTTAATCAAATAACTTTAAAAGTAAAAATGGTATATGGTTTAGGAAATAAACATATCCTGGATAAATAATATGGATATTTATTTGAAATTTAATGTTTAATCATCACAGGAATTGTGACCATTTCAAAGGAAATTTATTGACTAAAAAAATGAATTAAGGGAGTGAATTTCAATAATTTCCTTAGTTAGAATTATCATAAATCATCCATATAAATAATTATGATGGTATCAATAAAATATATACCCATGGTAGTAATAACAATGAGTTTTTGTCATTGATGAATAAAAATATAATAAAAATATCTTTTAAAAAATTCTTGAGAAAAAAATCCTTTTCATTTTGATTTTTTTTTAAAACCATCTCCTTAAAAATAACTTTTAAAAATACTTTCTTTAAAAATATCCTTGTAAAGTTGAAAATGAATATTCAATGAAATGATGTTGGGTCATTCCATACACAGTAAAAATAGCATTCATTTTTCATTTTATAAAGGTTAGAAAAGTTCCTTGTTCGGAAAGCGATGTGAAGATTCCTTTAAAAAAATTGTAAAATGTTAAATGGGTAAAAAAAATTAATAAATCATTTTTATAATATTAAAAAAACATTTTTTTAAACACTTTTAGAAAACATGTTTTTTTAAGAAAATGGATTTTTAACCGAAGAGAGAAATGAAGTTAGGTTTTATTAAAACATTTTCTCAATAATTTTAAGTACCAAAGAGTGAAAAAATGGTACTATCACATGAAAAATATCATGAATAACTATATTAGAATAAAATTAATGGTTTTATTAAAAAAATTATCATATAATTTCCTTTTATGGAAACTCAAAAATAAACAATCTCGATTAGAATGAGATTGTGAAATAAACCCTTAAAATGATCATAATAATAAAGTGAGAATTAATAAATGAGTCAATTATATGTATCAACTGTAAATATACATAAAATAAGTGTAAAGAAAAATATATATATTAAAAATTCATTATACACATAATCATATAACATCAATGAAAACTAATAAGTAATATAACCCAATGAAAAGAAATTTAGTTATGAAATTTTTTTACTGTTTGGTAACTTTAAGCTAAAATCCCATTATATTAAATAATTCAAATTGAAACTTAAAATACCATGATGAAATAATTATTCATGATATGAAATTTAAAAGGGGTATTATATACACTATATAAAATTAATTAGGTTCATATCATTACAATATGCCTTGATGAAATGAAATTGACATGAAATCCCTTACCTCACACTTTCCTTTTGGTATTACTTGATTTATCCCCATTTATAGTGGTTTTAATCATGTTATTAATTTATAAAATAACCATATTAATATTTATGATATAATATATGATTCTTTTATAACATATTATTACCCATTCATTAATAATATTTCATTATTTTCATCATTTTGAGTAATAACTGCGTTGTTTTTTTAGTATGTTTTGACTTGTTATTTTTTGTTTATATTACTTAAATCATGATTTAATCATATAAATAATGTAAAAAATTATTTAAATATCATATATATTTATATTAATCCATAAAATTTTGTGATATAAAATAAAATACACCATTCATGGAGACGTTAGGTCGTATGTACGTAAGGATGTTATTTCCATTTTCATGTCTTATTAAAAGAAAGAAAAGTAAATACTATATATATATATATATTATAATTCCAGTATAATTTTTATGTCATATATATCACATATTTTTATTAAATCCATCATTAATAAATTCCATGTAAAGTGTGAATGAATCACATCGCTCCGCGGGGTAGTAGTATGCCGTACACACAAACGACGTTATCGTATTCCCATAAAGTGGAAAGCATGAAGGTTTGTGTGATATAATAATTACAAAAAAATAATAACATCATATATATCATATATATCATATATAAACTATAAATATATCATTATAATCAACTTTTAAAGGTGGTAATGTAAAAATGAACGACATCGGTTCACGAGGCGGTAGTCCACCGTACACACGAATGATGATTCCATAACCCATTTGATAGAAGTGTGTGAAGTTATAGTTCATAACATTAAAATAAAAAAATATAAGTATATTTAATATGATTATTTTATTATATAAACATGGTATAATAGGAATTCAAGGAGGTGTATAAGGATATAAAATAAAAATGATTTTAGAGGAACATTACCTCTTCTTCGGGTCTCCTCCTTAGGTTTGAACTCAAAACTTAAAAGGTTTTATTTTTTTTCCAAAAATAAGGATTATATTATTAGGTTACTGAATTTTAGGAGTAATTTGGGTATGTCTTGGTTGAAAAAAATTGGTTTTAATGTGTAAAGAAAGGAGGATAGGGGTTCCCTTTTATAAGTAGGGTAACTCGCACTCTTGTAATGTTTGAAAAGTATTGAGTGATCCCACATTTTTTCATGTAAATTGGATCCAATAATAGAAACATATAGATTCTATAAGTTATTAGGTCTAAATATGTCCATAAAATGGTTTTTGTACAAGTTTCTAGGTAATTTTTTCCCTTAAGCTTAAATTTGTTTCCCTTGGTAAACTCTTTTTTCCCATAATTGTTGTAATTAATTTTAACTGTTTTCACTAATAAATTTGGTAAAAAATTAAGTTGGTATTATTAGACATTATAAATTATTATAAATCTAAATATTAAATCCATTTATTCAAATTAAATCTACATAATTTGAAAAAAATTATTTAAAATTAATCTCTTTTATGGGATGAGAAAGCAGGTTTTTAAAGTAAAAATGTTCAAAAGTTTACTAAGTTTTTATATAAAAATTCAATATAAAAATTATTTTAATGACCTAAACTGGATTAATAGACTTATAATTTTACTATGGTAAATATAAAAAAATTAAAAATATAATTTAACATTATAAATTATATATAATAAATTTCATTTTTTTAATAAAAAATTAGTATTTTTAACTATTCATTAAAAATGAAACTTATCAGAAAAATACTAAAAATTCACCCTAATATTATTATGAAATTATACTTTAAAATTTAATTTTATTTTTTAAAATAAAATTTTTAAAATTTTCAAAAAAAATTTCTAAAAAAACTACACAATTAAAAGGAAGAAAAACTGCCTTTAGACAAATGTAACTTTTATACATAAAATTGGATTTGTTATTATCTTATGCCTATAAAATATATTGTATGAATATAAAAACATTTGGTTGAATATATAATATACAAATATCATTAATATCATTCAATTATAGTAATGAATTTAATTTATTATGATAATATTTATTTGGGTGTATAAAAATAATTTTTTTATAAAAAAATCCTTTATATTCAATTGATTTTAATTTTAATTTGTAATCAATTGGTGACCTGTGAATTAAAACATATATTTTAATAATTTATTTAATCCTATTAATAACCACTAATTTAGTATATAGGAAATAATTTTCATTTTAAATAATAATATTAATAGTATTCAGTAAAACTCAGTCTTGCGTGTAACGAAAGCTATCGAAGAAATTCATTGTTGCGTGTAATGCATGATAAATCGGTGTTGCATGCATTACAATATATATCATATATTTGATTTATTTAAAATATAAAATATATTTTAAATTATCAGGATGTTATATTACCTTTTATTTTTGTTTTTTCATTTCATACATGTTATCGAATATGATATTCATATTTTAAAATTTTAGGGTGTTACACTCGGTTATTTTTTAAGCATTGTTAAAGTTAGGGGATTTGAAATATCACTTATTATATTATGTGTTAAATTTTTTATTATCATGAATAAAAATTACTTAAGTAAATGGTGGTAATCAAACTAATAAATATAATGAAATTTTTTATAAAAATTTAATGGGAAGATGTGTGTCTTTACATCCTATCATATCAGTAAGTGAATTTGTAATGTTAGGTGTTTGTTATGGAATATGATTTTTTAGGTGGAATTTTAAATTTTTTTAGTGGAGTGTCTATTTTTTAATCAGGATTTATGATGAAAATTTGAGAGTTTAGACAGCTCAAATAGGTTATTTTGGACATCATATGAATCTTAAAGGGTGATCTATGGAGTTACAATAGTGAACCAGGTGCTCGAGGTAGGAATCGAGACTACAGCATGTTGATGTAGTCCCATCAGCCGGCTGGTATATGTCCATCTACTAGTCGATGGGATGCGAGGCTATTTTTTTAAATAGGGAAAATGGTATCCCCCCCTTTCCCATAATATCTCTCTCCCCCAAACTTCACCCTCATTTTAACTAGTAGGATTACCCAATCCCTCCATTTTATTTCCCTCCTTCTTCATGATGGATATCCCTTTTTCTTGGTCTAAACCTAGTTTTTTCACTTATATTATAGATACTAAGGTGATTACAACACTCCCTCATCCTCTATTTTATTTCTCTTTCTCTATCAAGTTGGGTTCTTCTTGATTTTGATAAAATACCCTATTTCCATGGTTTTTTTTGGTTTCTTGTTTTCTCTCGATTTAATTAATAATAAAAATTGATACTTAACAAGTGTTCTTTACTAATAATGATGTAGGTGTTCATTAAAAACCTAACCCATAGTCCTACATTTTTTTAGTCTATTCATCATTTGATCAAGTGGGCCATGTCATGCCTTTACTTTGGTTAAATTAAATATTCTAAGTTGAGATCAAATTAGATAAATAACCTTTTGATTATGTCTTGAACCATAGATAAATGGTAGTCCTTTAGGGGGGACCTTAGTTTAGTCTTGACTGTGAGTGGACTTGGGGTGAGAAATGGTTATCAAAATTTAAGGGATCAATGAGAATTTATAAATGGAATTAATTTTTGTAAAATATAATTTCATAACCATTGATAATTTTAAGAATGATTTGGACCTTTGAATAAGGAATGTTGATTTTTGAGTGTTTAATTGTATGATAGATTTGACCCTTCGGATTAGTCTAAGGGAATGAAAAATGTTGTTTTTAAAAATTAAGATTTGTATTTGAAATGGATTTTGTGAATAGAATGTGGTATTATGGAATTACCATGTTAAAGAGAAAAATAGAGAACTATGATTATGAATTGGGTGATGTATGTTGTAAAGTGATATATTGACTTATGAATTGAAGTGAAATATTAAATGATGTAATTAATTAAATATCATGTTAGTAAGCAACCTATAAGGAGTTTTCCTCTATATCTTTTGAATGACATCCTTTTTAATCAATCTATAGTAAAATGAAATTTTATGAAATGTAAGTGATATACATAATGGAATGGGATATAATAATCATTATATTGATTATTATTTGAGTTTTTATTATATAAATGATTATTATGGGTGTAATACCTTGGGTTTAATCCATTAAATTCAGTTCTGGATATGAAATGGGTGGAATTTCTTGAGTTAATTTTGATTCTATTAGGGGAATATCTTGGATACCGTGGAGGTTGCCTCATTGGATTCAAGGATATCCAAACCTAATAAAATTCATGAGAGACCTTCAATTCCTCACTAATTCATCATATAAAATTCCTCAAGATAGATCCCCTTATATTTAGGTGATTTATTACATACTTAATTGCATGGATTAATGTTATAGATTCCCTCAAGGTACACTTATGAATGAAATGGGATAGGATCCCCAGATTCATCTTGATTATACATGATAGAATTACATGGATGTAGACCTGGGTTTTGGTCAATCTTGATACTCTTAATACTTTATAATCATGGTTCCTTGGAATATTTTTAGAGAATTAAATGGTTGGATTAATTGGTTTCACCTAGATTGTGCAAGGAATAATTTCATGGATAATTTCCATGGCTTTTGGATGACATGGTAGCATGGGAATTCTTGGTGAAGCCCCACGGATTTCCATTTTTCTTATTGATTGTGGTTACCTTGGTAGTATACCTTTTAACTATATCTTCTTTATTGTATACCATGTATAGAGATACTACAACACTGGATGAATCATGTAAGTCAAACTTTGGTTATCACCACAAATATTAGGATCAGTGGTTGTGTTTTATTTTTTTTTGTTTATTTATCTATATATATAGTAATTTATTATCAATAGAACCTATTCATGCACCTATTATATGATCTAGTTATTTTAGGGATGTTGTTAATGGTGGTCTACTAAGTTATAATCAAACCCTTCTCAGGCTTCCATATAACATGGATTCTTGAGCAGAAGATTTTTTGTTGTAGGTTATAGGTTTAGGGAAAGGGCATGTTTCTTGATGTTTTGTTTGGAATACTAGGTTTTAGTATTTATGATGGGATCGGGTAGGACACGGGACTAGTTTGGGATGAGTTTTAAGTTTCCATTTATTTTATGGTATTTATTTTCCTTGGTGAATTTTATCCTCCAAGGGGGATATTAGTACTGTATGGAATACCTATTGTTGTTATTTAATGTGATGTTGCGCTTATTTATTATTCCTATCCTTCTTATTTTGTGATGGTTATTTGTAATGGTTTATATATTCATTATTATTTTAACTTCTTGGATACTCTAACCAAATTTTATAGTCTCCATGTTATATCCTTATAGTTTGTTGCAACTGGTAGGTAGCATATGGCGTGTAGGGAGGCACGCTTGAGGCCATGTCATGTACCAACCCAAGGCACTAGTTCAGTGGCTTTCGAGATAGAGTTTTATAAAATTCTACAACACTACCTCCAATGGTATTAGGGCTAGAAATATACACTATAATCTCTTCATGAATGTTGGTAGACATTACCTCTAGATATAACCAAACACCAATTATCATGCAAACTAATCTATAATGATGAAATAATTTAATGATATATGTGGTATAACACATTAACTTTTGAAATCAAAACTATATATAATGTGAAATGATATAAAATTAATCATTATATACCAAAGTACATCCTAAATAGATATAATCTCTACCACTAACAAAAATAGTGTGGTTATCATAATGGAAAATCCACTCCTATAGATAAAAATATCAATCATCCAAACTTGAACTAATTTATCATCCACCATCCATGTATTTTTATATGCATAAACACAGGGATAAAAATGAGAAGGTACACATATAGGTGTGAGAAATAGTCTTTTATATATTAATTATAAATAGTAAACTGATCAATAAACATTTACTGTCTATATGAACTAATAATAAGTTTACTCTAAAATAACCAACTTCACCTGATGTATTCATCATACATAACAACATTCATAATCAATCCAGATTATACTACCCGTGTAACACCATCACCATTATCATTAATTGGAAATTTTTCTTTATAAAATAATAACAACCAAATATAAATTCCATTCTTAGATTTTAAACATGATAATTCACCCTAGATTCACTAGTCTTGTGATGCTGGAGGAAATGAATTTCTCTTCCTATCATTGATTTATTAGAGTAAATTCACATCTCTAAAGATTAATGTTGTAAATATATTCACATACTATAGGAAATATGCATATCTATAACTATAGTTGTATACCATGGCACTGGAACAAATAAAAATATCATGTGTTTTGGTTGTATATTTGGTTCCCTATATCCCATTGTTGTGAGTAGAAGATGAGATAACATCTTTTATAATGGAATGTGACTTTAATATAGTGATTTAAGGTCTTCAATTTGATTTTTAAATATTTTATTCATAGATTTAATTAATATTTTTGTTTTTTATGGGTAATTCATAATTAGAGGATTCAGATTTAATTAAGGGAATTTTAAGATGAAATCATAGGTATTTTTTGATGAGGTTTTAGGTTTTGTGCGCATCTCATGATATTGGGTGACCTACATAATGTTTTCACCTATATGTGATATTGTGTACTTATTCACCCAGGTTATGTCCTAGGTGACATAGGAATTCCAATGGATACCTGGTGGTTCTTATCCAAGTACCTAATAGGTTCTATAGGAGTTTTTTTAGTGGTTGTCTTGGTATATTCACTTCCCACTCTTATTTAAATTATTTATTTTCACATTCAACCTCACTTGATTCTCTCTAAAGAATAACCCCTCCATCACTCCTTTTTTGTATCCCTCTTCAAGTCCTTTTTTATTCTTTCTTGAATGAATATTCATGGGTGATTTTTATTCCTATATTCAAGGTAAGAATACCATTTATTTTTTTATTATAAATCCTATACTTTTCTTCTAATTTTTTATATCATAGTTGGGTACTATATAGTCAATTCCACTAGATCATGGTAGAATTTACCCAAAAATATGGGTATTATTAATCTATTACTTCAAGAAGGATCATATGAGTTATTTACACACCATTCATCGTAATTTTATTTAAAGGAAATTAAGGTGTGGTTTATATTAGGATTTAACTAATTTTAAGAAGATTTTAAAAATTATTTCGTTGAAGTAATTTTGGGAATGGGGAAACTATGTTTTTGGGAGACTTTATTAAATTAATCACATTAGTTTTCTATATAAGTTTTTGTTGATATTCCATAATTATGGTTATGTGTTTTGGTACCTTTAGTCATGTAATTATTGTTTAATGAATTTAGGATATGTCAGTGATATATTGGAATTGGTAATGTTTTCCAAATGTAGTGAAAGGTTGTCTCTAATCATCGAGTGATTCTATAGTTTTTCAGGGAACATACATGACTTTGGATTTTAGTAATTTTTTTAAAAAAAAATAACATCCCATATTTTTATAAATATAAATACTAGTTTTACCAATGATGTTTTCATACAAGGAATAAAAAATTCTAAGGGTATCAGTTTTGTATTATGTAATGGAAACACATTCTCATTTGATTGTGTTGTAAACTTCATTAAACTATATTATATTTTATAAACCCTTTACATTAATTGTTCTTGGTTAATGATTTTCCCCTTCTATATGAGTTGAGAATCTAAAATTTAATTTGGGACACTAAACCTATTGTCTAATAGGTTAACATTATCTATGATATAAATTGTTGGATAAAATGGAAATCATGATGTTTTATTAGACTCAAAACTCTTTTAGGATAGATTTTGGTTTTTGAATATTTTATTTACATTAACTATTATGGTTTTTATTATAAAAAAGGGTCACATCCTTGGATCTTGGAATTATTGTATAATATGAGTCACATATTATCACCTAAACCTAAATGAGTTAAAATAAAAGGATCCCCAATTTATATATGGTTAAGATAGTGATCCATTAAAAATATAGATATTGGATTTATGAGGTTGGGGTAAGTGGTCCAATATAAAAACCCTAATGGTTTTAGTATTTACCTAACCTTGACACTTGATTACTTTAATGGTTTTTATAAGGGTTTTAAAGTATGTTAAATTTTACTAAAAAACATTTTTTCAAAATTGAATTTTTCATAAATACATTCTTAATTAAATTATTTTGTTTACTATATTATTTATCCTAGTAAAGGTTTTATCAAAATATATTTTTAGGCTCACTTATATTCCTCCTTTAAAATATCATTTTGAATATACAAAATTTCCATTAATCATCGGTTTAAATTCCCAAAGTGTGAGTTGGAGAATATGGTGAGACCTTTAACCTCTTCAATGATAATAAGTAACCTTTCATGAATTTATCCCACTAATTATAGGATATCCCTTGACCATTTTTCCTTAGTAATTTCTTATAGTATTCCTTTATTTAAAATCATTTTTATTTCATGTACACTTATTCGATCTACTATAATCAACTATCCAATAAATTAATTATTATCTTCTTGGTATGTATTGGAATCCAATTATGTAAAGCATGGGTAAGCTATTTAGGGTATTTATAAAATATTTAAATATGAATTATTATAACTACTACATGGAATCATTTAAATCATAATTTATTTTTTACATTATTTTTATTATTATTAAGTGTGGGTGATATTATGATTTTCTATATCTAAATAATGGATATATTTTTATTTTTTGATTAGAATGTTAAAACTTTTTTATACAAAGCATAATGAACAGTATCATTGATCTATTTTCTAGAACATGGTTGTGGTTTACAGTAGTAATGATATCATTGCTTTGTTATATTGAAAATGTTTATTTCTATAGTTTTTAATAATTCCTAAAGCATGTTTGTTTCTTATTATATAACATGGTTGTTTCTAGATAATAATATTGTATATCATTTTGAAAAAATATATTGTTGTTAAATACTTTTATATTTTTCACTTCTCATATAGAGATTAGTTATAATGGTTTATGATATGCTTGAAATTCCCTAACACATTCATATGATGGGATACAAGTTTTCCATGGCTTGTTATACCCATTCCCTTATTCCTTAGGATGAGCTGCAAAATTTCATTAACTAGAAAAGTCTAATCCTTATACTTGGATTGGGTCTCTAATTCCCTTACTTATTTTCAAAAATCCACTCATATTTTTGGGTGCATATGTGTACATGTGTGAGATATTTATAGGTACAAGTTTTGCCTCTCATGGGGGATGGACCTAGATTATCGTCTTAGATTTTGAGCTAAGGATCGAAGCAATAAGTATAGGTATGGATCCTCCCGATATAAGCAGTCATCGATTATAGTCAATATTTATCTATAAATTTTATTATGGTTAATCTACTATTATATCTTTTATTATTATTTTTAAAACTATTTTATTATATAATTATATATATGTGTAGACATTTTTTAGCGTACACTTGTTATATCACCACTATATTAAGACACATTAGTGGTACCCTACTAATTATTTTATGCTCATACCCTTCATAGATGCCTTTATGGAAATAAAGCCTCATATTTTCTATATTTTAGGTACTTATATGTACTTTTAGTTATTAGATCATGTTAGCTGATTATTAATGTCTATTATAGAAGATGGATTTGTTCCCACTTCAGAGATGGAGTTATTTTTGGTGGTTAAATGTTATGTGTGGCTCATCTCATGATATTCTAAATGTATCCTTGGTTTTATCCCTTGATTTTACTTTGCTTTTATTCTAGGAAATTTTACATACTATATTCTTATAAATGCTTAACCGTTTATGTATTCATGTAGTATGTTGTGGGATTTTTTTCCTTTCTTACTCTGTTAATAATTTTTTGGTTTCATTTTATTTTTATGGTTATTTTAAAAAAAATAACATATGGATAGTTCATGAATATTTTTATTAAGATAACCAGTCATAATATATTATATAAAAAACCAAGTAATTAATTACATGGTTCTTACTATATAAATAAGAAACTATTCTTCAAAACCCTAGTGATCGATAAACACTCATGGGGTAGTAGTGTGCATGAACATGGAGTTGTATGCATATTTAGGTCATAAATATTAAAAAGTGATATCATATAGGTATTTTAATGTAATATAATATCTAGTATTTTTATATTTAGATTGGATCTATTACTTTTAGGAATTTATATGTAACCCATAAAAAGGAGTCACAAACCTCTCTATGGTTAAAGCTAATGTTACAAGTGTAGGTCTAGGTACTTATTAGGTATTATAGGATTGAGATAGGTTGTCATTTTCATATCAATGGAATGATGGAATGGAATTTGAGATATATATCTAGGACTCAATTGAGTGCCACTCTCTATTTTAGATCATATATCTTGATAGGTTTTGGTAGGTATCCTCTAGTATGAGGTCATTCCATACCGCATGATTACTAATGATTGTTATATTATCATTGGAACCAACTAAGGTTTGTATTGTTTGAAAATTGAAAATAAATACGTATTTTTTTCTTATATGTATATTTTTGAAAATATGGTAAATATAAACCAATAATTGGATCCTTTGATTTTGATAGTCATTTTTTTATATCTAGTTATCCATGTTTAATGATTTATTTTTTGAATCATGCATTTATTTTCTAATTTATTTTGATAAAAAAATTTGACAGCCAGTTATCCATGTTTAATTATTTATTTGTTGAAGCATGCATTTATTTTCTAATTCTATTTAAACTTTTAATCATATTATATATTTTTATTTTTGTATCGGTATTGACTCTTATTATTTAAATAGTGTACCTATTGAACATGCCTCTATTTAATTTTAATATTTTATTTCAAAGTATTCAACTGTTATTACTTCTATAAAATGTCATATTTTTAAGCATGTTGTTTGTTTTATATTTCATTATATTTAAAAGTTTGATATATTATATTATTAAGTATGTTTCTTAATTCATGGGTATTTATATACTAATGAAAGTATTTCTTGAAATGTGTTTTTATATTAAGTATTAAAACATGTTAGTCATTAATTTTTGGTCATTTCCAATTAGAACCTAGGGCATCTGGTATAAGTATTTGAGATGGTATATTAGTTTCATAAGGTACTGAAAGCTAATTAGAATATTATGTTTTATAAAATAAGGAAAATGATTTGATCTAATTATGTTTTCAATGGTTATATATTTTTATAAGGACGGTTATATTCTCTTTAAAACTAGTATTTTGTGTTGTTAAGTGTTAAAGAAAAAAACTATCTTCAAATTTAAATTTCATTTATATGTTTTGAAGAAAAAAATATTTACCCTTACTATCATTTCTAATATGAAAATATTTATAATGTTACTCAATTTTTTTTAAATAAAATGTAATTTAATATGAAAATAACATGTAATATACACATTTAAAATTTCATGACTCATTATTCTAAAAGAAAAACTAAGTAGTGTATTTTCTTAAACTAAATTTTCATAATGGAATATTTTGTATTGAATGTTTTATTTTTATAAAAAAACTGGTATTTTGTTTTTTAAATGCATAATAGTTTTATATAAACAATTAAATAAATGTATCTCTTTAATAAATTAGAATATATGGTAGGTCGGGAATAGATAGCCCATTTAAAGAACTATGGTGGAGAGTAACTTGGCTTGTATTCTATCTAGTTGATGCTTTTATATATTTATGTGGAGATAGTTAATTTTTTATTATTGATGTTATGTTGATGTTTGGGAATAAAGTTTTAGTTTATTGAGTCAGATAATGGATATGATATGGGTAATATAAGTATGTGATGAAAATATTGATTTGGTGTCTTTGAACTATTAGAAATGCAGTGGTTTTATGACTATGAATATGGAATTTAAAAGTTTTTAATCATTTATACAAGACATGTAATATGAATTATAAATGGATTAAATTATTCATGATATGATTCTAGGTGTGTTTTGGGTCATGTATAGGTAATATGAAAAAATTTATGTTATTTAGTATCTGAAATTTTTTTGGCTTTAATGGATTAAGATAGATTTTTCAGTTGTGCATTGTGAATTTAATGGGTGTCTTAGTGTATGAATTGGAGACATAAGAGTAATGGGAGTTTTTATCATCATATATTAGGATTTATCAGGAATGAGTGGTAATGAGGTGGGGAGGTTTTAATTAAATGTATGTAATCTAGAGTGTTTTAAGTTCTTCAGAGGTGACTTTTGAATGGTTTAAACTTGGATTATTTGGAGTTTTTTATTCTATTTATGGGTGTTTTATTCAGAAATGGATTCAAATTCATTTATAGGATTTTATGTATGAAATCATTGGTATTTTATGATGAGGTTTGAGGTCTGGTGGATGGATTGAGTGTTTAGGGTACCTATAAAAGAGTTACACCTATAGATTAAACCTATAGGTTACATCGAGTATCATGCAGTTGTCCATCGGATAACTATTGACCCAAGCAGTGGCCTGGGTTTCCAAGGTGTTACATCGAGTATTCAATGGTAAATGTCTAATTAGTTTGTGGGATACATGGGAGTATTCTTAATAGGGGTGTTTTTTATTTTCACATCCAACTCTTATTTCTTTTCATTCTTTTCTTAATCAACATCACATTCTTCTTGTTGAAGGAGATACCTCCCATGGCTCTACCCCCTTACCTTTATCATTACCATTGATTTAAGTAAGACTCATGCATGACTATTAATACTAGAGACAAGGTATAAATCCCCTATCTAATTCTCTTATTCCTTCATACATTCTCTTATTATTTGATTTAAATTAGCTTGGGATTCTATAGTTATTTTCATCAGACCATAGTGGAATACACCCGAAACAATCAGGATTATTCCTCTCTTTATTTAAAAAGTCTTTTATGGGTATTTAACTTATCATTCATCATAATTTCAATATAATGCGATCAAGTAATTGTTAATATTGCAGTTTAGTATATATTAAAAGGATTTTGGAGATGGTTTCCTTGATGTTATTTAGGACTTAATACTGCTATAATTTTGGGTGACTATATATAGTTGATCACATTAGTTTTATATGGGTTTCTATTGATAAACCATTATTGGTCATAAAATTTTGGTTTAATATTTTTAAGGGTTGTCAAAAATCTTATAAAATTTCTAAATCTCATTTAATAAAATAGTATTATGTCTCAACTCACTGGGTATTCTTGGTATATTCCTTAAAGATTATTATGATCAATTATTACTAAATTATTAATAAAAAACTTCTTATTTTTTCTGAAATATAAATATAGGATTTAACAATAATATTTTTATATAAATAATGATATGTTTTTCATGGGGATTAGTTTTGAACTATTTAATATAAACCCATTCCCATTTCATTATATTGAATTGTATTTTGTGGATCATTTATAATATTTGGTCCTTGATAATGATTTTTCCATGATATGTGAGTTGAAAACCCCATGTTTAAGCCATAAAATAATTCTAACTATCTAATGTATTAGACTTTATCTATGATATAAACAATGGTCTAAAATGGAAATCTTTGTGTGTTACTAGACTAAATCCACTTTTAAGGTAACAAGTGATCTATGAGTCTTTCCTTAAATATATCCATCATAGTTTTTTATTATATAACTAAGGGTTTCATCCATGTATTTTTACATTACCCTATAATATGATTCAACTATTATCACCTAAAACTGAATGAGATATAATTCAAAATTTCAAACTTAACATATAGTTAAGATTGTTCTTAAATAGCAATGTGGTTTCTAAGTTTATGATATTTGAGTAAATGATTCAAAATGAAAATATTAATGGTTTTAGTATTTACATAAACATGACACATGTTTAAATTCAAGGGTTTTATAAGGTTTTTAATGTATGGAATGTTTTAATAAAAACATTTTATTTTTTGAGAATGGGGTTTTATAGAAATACTTTCTTAATGAAATTACTCTCTCAACTCTATTCCCTATTCATTTAAAGGTTTTAATAAAATTGATTTTCATGGGAACTCATATTTTTATATTGAAATATGGTTTTAAATAAAGTTAAATTATATCATTTTTCATTTTTAATTATTAAAGTTTGATTTAGGTAATAATGTGAGACCTTAAACTTCTTTAATATAAATAAGTAATCTTTCATATTGATGACCCTGTTTATAGGATATGCTCTGGTCATGTTTTTTGAGAAATAACACTAGTTTTCCTTGGTTTACAACCATGGTTAGCTCATGTAAACTTATTCATGATTTTATAATGAACTATCTTCCACCTTAATTTTTATTTTCTAGGTATATATTCAAAAAAAAAGTATGTAAAAATTGAGTGATCTAATTTTGGTGATTTGGGAATGTTTCACTATTGTATCATAGTAACTTCCTCTTACAATGGTTTACAGCATAATGTCTTATTTATATTATGCTGATTGTTATTATTCATGGGTAAAATAATTATATTCTATATCCTGATCATAGTTACAGTTTCATTTTTTGACAAGTATGTTATCACCTTGTTATACAAATCATAATGAATGGTATCACTATAGAATATGGTTTATTCTGATTATAGAAGTAAGATTAGTTTCCACATTATAATTGGATATATTAATGGTGGTTAGAGGTTGTGTGTGGATCATCTATTAGTCATTATTGACTATCCTTGGTCTTAAACCCTTCTTAGAATTTAATTTTATTTTAAACCTTTTTACATTTTATATTCTTCTTATAGTTTCATTTCATTTTTTTGAATTCATATAGTAAGTTGTGGTTTTCCTTATTTTCCTTGATTAAATCATTAAGATGTTTTTTTTCTTCTAATTTTAGGATATTTTATAAAAATCTAACATATGTATGATTCATGCTAGTTTTTCTTGAAAAAAATTATTGTTATGTATTATATAATTATATTAAGTAAATCATTCCTAAATATTTACCTTTGAGACACAATGTCAGTGTCCAAACATTGGAGATTAAGGAATGATCCATGTGTAGTTGGGCATATGAAATAGGTTTCATATGAGTATTCAGGTCATGGACATTAGATCTAGTATATTATCTTCCAACTCAAACAAAGAACTATGCAAGAGAAAACGTGTAATCACTCATGTAGATTATTTTCCAACACACTCTAATATCAAGGATGCTAGATAAAATACACATATCCATAGATCTTTTATTAGAGATACTGGTGTAATTACCTATCTATTCCTATTTATTAATAAATAGATTATATAAATCAACCCAGATTTATTGGTGAGTAGGGAAATAAATATATAGAATTCATCAATATTCTTTACTAACATTATTAGGTGAGAAGTATATGGTTACTATCATCTCACTCTATCCCTATTTAGAGGGTGAGTATAAGGGTATATCCACTATAGTATCTCTTCTCCGTTAATATATATCCATCATAGGTTGGGACGCATATTAAGGAAATATGTATATAAAATAATAACCTCATACACAAACAATATCCCACCAATTATTCTCATATATCCATCCAGACTATTACATCATCCTTGATGATTTCCCATTTACTTGGATCATAGGAAATTGAGTGATAATTTTATAATAGATAAATGTTAGTTATTGAAATATCTAGTTAGACACTTCATAACATAATCGATATCACAATCCACATAATAAATCATTTTTGTGTTATTGAATTTTTCCCAATGTACTTCTATAATATTGCCCATTCAATCTCATAGCTCATCTAAATATTTATCAAAAAAATCAACTACTAAACTATAGTGTTCATGTAATTATTATTTTTCATCATTCCATTAATTATAGAAGATTAATTAAGTAATTCTAAATTATTCATGATAATAATACTCTATCATATATTATCCAATAATTTCATTTCATTTTAGTCCTTTAAACATTATTCATTAAAATTACCTTTATAGTTAAACTGCACTATCCATATTTATTATTATTAATAAATATTATCTCTTGACATAAATTAATACAATAATATCATTTAATGAACCTCGTTGAGTTTGATTATGGAAAAAAAATTGATTAATCTCTATTCCTTTAGTTCTACTATTTGAAAAATAATTAGGTTACAAAATTTATAGCATTTTTATCATCATGATAATCCTATTTAATACCTTTAAACATAGCATAATATACACATATTCAACTCATCATTTATATCATAACTATTTATATTTAATCATCATCAACATTAATTATTTCATAATTAATTTTTTAATTTTATTTTTGTGTCTTTAACATCACCTGGATAAATAATTATCAAGAACTATAATACCTTGAGATATTAAAATATGACTATGCTTGGTAGTGTTTAGGACACACAACATCGAGCTTTAAATAACCATAGAATACTATTATGACTGTTGTAACCTAGTCATGTAATTGGGGGGGGGGGGGGAATACAAGTAACAACATTATAAAATATATATAAACTTCATAATCAATAAAAATTTAGTGATATATTCTTAGGAAATATGTAAAAAAATTTAGTACAGTCATTTAGTATTCCAAATATGTTTTTATTACTTTTTGTGAGTTCATATTATAATTAATTTTTGGAAAATTTTAAAAATTTATTTGATAGATGAATATAATTTTTCAAATAATCATATCAAAATTAGATTAGGGTGGATTTTGTGGATTTTTCTAAAAACAATGTTTTTTTAGTAAATAGTGAAAAATGCTAATTTTTTAAAAAAAATGTGTTTTTGTTACAAGAATTTAGAAAGTATAATTTATTTTAAAATAATTTAAAAAGTGAAATTTCTTCTATTATATTGTGATTAATCCAATTAATTTCATCGAAATCAATTTTATATTTTAATTTAGTATAGTAACATTTATATATATATATATATTCATTTTTTTAAAAAGTATTTTTCATTTCATTTTGTGTTTTTATCTTAAATTAATTTATCCACTTATAAAAATTGAATATTGAAAAATGGATCCCATTTTTGGAATCAGGAATTTCAAATTTGGTAAATAAGTCCCATTTATTTTTTTTCAATGTGAATAATAACCATAATACATTTTTATTACCAAGGTAAACATAAAATGAATTAATTAGGGTTAAAAATAATATGATAATTCTTAAAATTAATTCAAGAAATTTATTTATTTAATTTTATGTGTTTATTTTTTAAGTAATTATCCAAACTTTTAAAATATGAAATATTGTTTTTTTTAATTTATGTTTTACCTTTATAATATTTAAGTAAATGATAAAGTCAAAATTTTAACTTTATTATTTTTAATATATATAAATTTTTTGGCATGGATGAAAAAATATTATGTTCTATGATAAATTATTGTCTTAAATATGAATAAAAATATTTATCGTGCTAATTTATTTATAGCTTTTAGTGAGGAAATAAATACCTTAAATACTTATGCAATGCTAACACATCGCTTGTTCAAGCATTAAAAAAATAAATTAAATACTTTTAATAACTCTAAAAGTAATTTTTTTAGGTGAGTTAAAGTATCCTAATAATTATGAAGAAAATATAATATATTTGAGATATGTTAAATTTTTATATTTTAATTTCTTTGTTTTCATGTTTTTTTCAAAGTCAAATTATATAAATAGTTCTTAAAATTACATTAATAGTATTTTATGTTAAATATATTTTATTAAATTATTTAAAATAAATAAATATATCTAAATAAGGAAAGTATGATGATTATTGTTCAAATTTTGTATCCCATTTCCATTTATGATCCAATTTCAATATTATAAGTAAAATTGTATACCTTTAATATTTAAAAAGTCTTTGCCATGGTTATGGTTAAAATTGGTTAACCAAGGGGTTAAACCAAATGATAAGGTATAAAATGACACCAAATCCTATGTAAATTTAATTGGATAATGATATTTAAACTATATAAACTTTTTATTTGAATTAATTTCTATTTTAAATAATTATACTTGATAAATACATTAAATATATTTATTTTTTTTTTGGTAATTCCAAGTGTTTCATTTCTCTCCCTTATAAAAGGACACCCCTTCTCTCTTTTTTTGACACCTCCATGGGCCTTCTAGTTTGACAAAAACCTACCCAGTTATCTTTTAAAATTCCCTAAACATGAATAATAGGTTATTTTATTCTTAAAATATCGTTATATTTTTCATTAATAAGGGATTAAAAGGAAGTCTATCGAAGAAGAGGTAATCGTCTTTACCGACTCTTTAAAATTTCTTTATTCTTATGCTTACTATTAAACTATTGTACTTGTCCTAAAATAATAAATCCAGTATCATAAATAAATTTATATGTTATTATTGTTATGTTACAACCACTTTAAATCTCTTTTTCATCTTATGAAAATTAAAAACATCATTCATGCATACTTACAGCTTACTATATCTATGTAGTAGTGAATTTCATTTTTTATTAACATTTTAATTGGATGGTTATAAAGATAGAAATAATGATTATATATGATATTTATTAAATAATTATTCTTATATAATTATAATGTCATATCTAACTTCTTATCTTCAAATCCATTATAAAATGATAACATTGCTTGTGTGTACGTATAGACTACCACCTCCATGAAGCGATGTAATATGTTTTTCATTTATTCTTTACATGGATGGTAATAAAGAAATATTTAATGAAAATATATGATATGTAAGATATAATAATTATTCTATAAAGGTTAATTTTAATTTACCTTTCTTTCATTACATCCATCAAAAAGTGAAAACATCATTCATGCATACATATGGCATACCATCTCCATTAATGGTGTAACTCATTTTTCTATCTCTATATTTTATGGATGTCTATAAATATATATATATATATATATATAATGAATATATATGATATTTATATCATTATTAACATTATGTATATAATGTAAATATCATAAAAGTATAACAACTAGAACTATAAAATTGAAATTATCATGAATAATGAAATTGTTAACACCTGGAAATGAAAATTTTATTAAGGAATTATTAATAAATGGGTGTTGAAATGTTATAAGTGGATCATATATGATATTAAAATTATGTAAATGATTTTTTTATATAATTAAAATAAATTTAAATTTATTTTTTATGAGGTTAGATAACCTTAAAAACAAGTTGAACTTGAGGTATGGGATTCTTGTCTCACTATTATTTTTGTTAGACACATACCATATTCACAACTTTTTTACCTTATGTGGTTTATATATTATCCATGAATTTATTTTATTATTATTTTCATGAAAATTATGGGGATTTAGAAATACATATATGGTTATAACTTTTATGAGTTTTTAATTCAAATATTACTAAAGCATAAAGGATTCTTCATCTCAATATTGTTTCATTGAGACATGTTTGATGTTATGCACCTATTTATGTTTATGAGTATATATTGTCCATTTGACATGTTGTATCATTAATATACTTGTTATAATGATATTTTATGTTTAATTTTAATATATTCTTTCATGGGGATTATGATTCAAAATATAACAAAGTGGTAAGGGATTTATATTAGCATCACATTCTTTATTGTGATTATTTATGATCAAGTTTACAATGATGAAATTTTATGATATAACACTCAATAAAATCATGAATTTTATTCTAATATAGTTAATTCTAGAGATTACATGTTTTCATTTATTTTTTATCTCTTTAATAACTTAATAGAATAAAATAATTTTTTTATGGAAAAATAAGTTTATTTCTCTCTTCAGTTGAAAATTGTTTCTCTTATATATCCATGTTTTATAAAATATTATCAAGAGTGTTTTTAATATTATATTATTATTTAATAAAGTCATTTTTACCCATGATTTAATTTTAAAAAAATCGTTCAAAAATAATCTTCTTGGCGTTTATTGATTGATGTGCTTTTGAATTTTACCAAAAATGTAAAAATAAAAAAAATAACATAAACAGTTTGAACATAATTTATTGCCATAATAATTGCTCAATGCATTGAAGATTACTTTACAATTTTCTAAGAATTTTTAAAATAAAAATTTTTCCTGAATTTTTGGGAAATTATTAGATTTTAAATAATTGATTTCAAAGTAAAAATTTTATTTTCCTCAAGAAATGTTCCAATGAAATTTTAAAGGAATTTTTCATCTATGATAACATCCATTGATATTACTTATTATTAACTAGGGATATGATCCAATGATATTATCCACTCTCGTTCTTTGGATGGATTATGATGATGATGACATAAGGATGATTCTATGAGACTCATTTCATTCCCATGAGTTAATTAAGTTATGATGAAACCTTTATGAAATCCATTTATTTTATATGGGTAATACTATGATGAAATATTGAAATGTTTATGAAACCCATTTATTTTGAACAGGTTATGATATATAATGAATTATTTATGATCATGTAGAACAAATATGAAATGATTGTGATTATGTGATAGGTGGTTAAAAAATTATATAGCCCTCCAATGAATTGGGTATATAAGGATATCTCATGAGATAATAATGAATGTAATGGGAAGTAAACACAGATCAGTAAGGAAATTTTTCTACTATGATAGTCATGGGAGTGAATCCTGACAGTGGATACAATGGAATAGGAAGTAAACCCAATACACTATGATAGTCTTGAAAGTTATACTTGACTAAGGAAATTATTTTCTATGATTATGTGTATGCCAAAAATTTATATCTTATACCAATGTTAGGATATCATATCTCATGTTATTTGATTCCTTTGTGACTCATGTCATATAAAATACCTAGATTTATGTCATGAATTAATATTTTAATCTATGGTATATAGAGTGTGGTTTTAAAATGCTAATATCAAGTCCCCATACCCTTATTATCATTTTATTCTTAAGTGATCATTGATATCTACCTTTTTTACCCTTATTAATAATCTGAGATCACCCTTTTTATGTTTTTTTTTTCCTTTTTTATGAATATAATTTTAAAATATAATTTTTCTAAGAAGGGTGATAGTTATGAAGAACTTAGTGGGAGATGATGTAAATCTCTTATGAACAAGTTTTTTATGTATTTAATTTTCAAAATAAATTGAACCTACACTATTATATCATGGATCTTAATGTTATTGTAAAGACCCGAAAATTCCGTGGGAATTTTTTTTTCTTAAATACATGGAAATTTTACAAGTCCGCAGTTTATGACGGCACCTGATTCCATGGCCTGGTGTGCCTAGAATCAATTTCTGAAGTTTTTTTCAGGTACGTTCATTAAACGTACGAGTGGGATTTTATATCTTTTGAACTGGTGCTTGGAATTGAAATATGAGGGAACCGTTGAACTTGCAGAGCCAGTAATCTCTTAAGGAGACCTGTACCACAGTTTCGTTCTGACGTGAGTGGAAGATAGTTTTTGAGGTTTTTTATTTAAATTGAATAAAAATAAAGTGTTAACTTTATTTTTATCTGTGGCAGTTAAAACCTCCAAGGGGAGGTTAGTGGTGGGGCCCACCCACACATAACCTCCCTTGGGAGGATGTAATAAGGTTGGGCCCACACGAGCATCAAACCCCCTTAACCCCCCTTTAACCCTTGGAACTCCCAATTTCTTGCGGAGCCTCTTCACCTTCTCCATAATGGTTCCAACACACCTAAAGTTTAATTAATGACTACAATTAATTATCTTTTTGAAAACTTTTAAATTCTTTTTGTAATTCAAGGAAATAATAAAATAATAGAGAAGATATTATTTTATTTTGGTTGGTGATTATCTTTGGTGGAGATTTGGAGAACTCTTGGAAGAACTTCATCCTCTCCAGACAAAGAACGCTCTTACCACTGAAAATCAACGTCGTCTTCTTACTTCTTCAACCGAGGAAAGGAAAGGTAAGTGACGCCCACGAGGAATGTCAACATTGTGTTCGACATTGTCACCTTCGAATGATGTCTGCCAATGATGAGTACCTCTATTCCTCTTCCGACGTTGACGGAACGACGTTGCTTTTCCAAGACTCCGTCAAACGACACCGTCAAGCAATGTAGGGGTTTGTTTTGGTTAAATCAAATCCTCGTTCCTTGTCATTTATTATGGTTCGACGTTGACCAATTGTTATCACCTAATGCGGAGGGCACGGGCCGAACAAATAGGCTCGACGTCCCTCTATTGGTTCTTGTTTGGTTGACGTCGGAGGCAGAACCAGAAGGGTGTGGTGCCATCACATCGCACCGGAGAAGAATCGCGGCTAGGAGGGTCGTGGCGGACGAAAGAGGTGTGGCGCCGTCGCGCCGCGCTGCGCCGGAGGTGCGGAACTACGGCCAGGGCAGGCCCTGGCAAAGGGGTGCAGCACCGTCACGCCGCACCGGAGAGGAACCGCGGCTGGGAGGTACATGGAGGATGAAGAAGCGTGGTTCCATCGCACCGCGCGGTGGATCCGAAGGCCACGGCCAGGTCGGGCCACGGCGGTGGTGGTGCAGCGTCGTCGCGCCGCGCGGAGGGCAGGAGGACCGATGTGCCGTCGTGCCGCGGTGGAGGAGTGGTGGCGGCCGGTCAGGTCGGCCGCCATGGAGCCAATAAAGCGGTACATCCCAGGTCCCACGGCTCCTGAACCGGCACAATACGCCAGTTCTATTTGACAAACTGGGGGGCGGCACCCCCGTCCCACGGGTGGCCGGCCAGGCCGCCACGGGTCGGGCCGCCCTGGGCCGGGCTGCCACGGGCCGGGTCGCCACGGTCCGGGCCGCCACAGGCCGGGCTGCCCTTCGGTTGGGCCTCCTTTGGGTCAGGACGCACCCACAGACCAGGTCAAACCCCGGTTCGGACCGGGTCGGACTGGGTTGGTCTGACTCGGTCGAGCCGGACCCGGACCCGCTATGGTCGGGCCGCCACAGACTAGGCCGCCATGGGCCGGGCTTCCACGGCCGGGCCGCCCTTCGGCCGGGACGCCTTCAGGTCAGGACGCACTCGTGGACCTGGTCAAACCCTAGTTCGGACCGGGTTGCTCCGGTTTGGTCCGACTAGGTCGAGCCGGACCCGGACCCGCTATGGTCATTTACACCTTTTAGCACGTATCTTGGGATATGGGTGTCCGATCGACGAACCGTCTGCAGCGATGGAATTATTAGAGCGTGAAGATTCTTTTGGAATACTCCACTTGATATTTGGACGCTGTTGGGGTACGGTTGGGTTGGTTTGATCCTAAAAGTCAATCGGGGCCCTAGAACAGAAATTCCAATAACTCACAGACCGGGTGTCCAATTGATGCGTCGTCTGTCGTGTTGGGATCCTTTTTATGAGACGGAACTACGAGATACATCAACTCGAGACTTTGTGGTAGTCGATTAATCGACACTTGGCTCGAGGAACAGACCCTCCCAGAATCGAGTGTGCTGTGTGCGGGAAACCTATGGCTAGCTGCGACTGAGATGACAGGATCCTCCATGGGTTTGACAGTGAAGATACTGTACCAGAATCCTCCATGGGTTTGACAGCAATGAATTCTATACCGAGATCCTCCATGGGTTCGACAGCGGTGACTTCTGTAACGAGATCCTCTGTGGGTTCGACAGTGATGACTTCTGTACCAGGATCCTATGTGGGTTCGACAACATTGATATTGTTCTAGGATCCTACGTGGTTTCGACAGAGGATATGATTTAGAGGCTACATCTAATCATCTCTACCCCTCTTCTTGTGTTTTATACCTTTGTGAGCTGAGTCTTGTCTTTCAATCATTATCATCGAGGTGATCGACTTTACTTCCTTTGTGGACTGGGTTGTACTTGGGCTCGAGAGTTGGAGTCAGACTGTGATTGGTAACTTAGGTATATGTATGGTCATATACCTAATTAAGGTTGGTTGATACTTCATGATTGTATCATACTTATGTGGTTTATCATTAGTGGATCCTAGGAGACCTTATGGGTCTCAGGGTCCCCTACTGAGTATTATCATACTCACCCTTGCACGGGCTTCGCCCGCACCTTGTTGTGTTCTGTGCAGACGACGGTCAGTAGTGATCGAGGCTGAGGGTGATGGACGGGAGGCTGCTTGGAGCTGGACTATACGGGACGTACCTTAGGGATTAGTTGTTCGAGTTTTATACCTACCCTTCAGGTAGGATTCATCGGTGGATGATCCAGGAGGATTTTTCCATTTTACATGTACTTATACTTGTTGTTCAGTTGGGTTTGTATACTGGCCCACTTACTTTCAGCACACCTTTATTTTCTATATTAGTTCTTGTTACTTATACTGCTTGTGTTTAGTCTGTGTGAGTTATAGGTTTAAAGCCAATGTCTTCTCTTTTTATCAGGGATTCTCCTTTGGTGCTATTAGTCAGCCCCTGGCCTATGGAAGGTGGGCTTGGGGTATTCATGGCACGGGCCCCAAGGATGGGACGTGGAAAAATTGGTATTTTAAGAGTCGGTTCTACCATAGAACTTGGACTCTGATTATTTTAACAGCAATAGTGTTAAGTGTTTTGGGTGTGGTTATCCGTTTAGGGAAATTGTCATTGGTGCGGCGGTCGACGTATCCATACACTAGGACTCTGACTTCTGATTTACAACTCAGTGCGCGAAAACACTGATTGCGTGTGTGTTTTGTTTGAAAATTTTTCCTCATGATTACTTTTTGTTACATCACCAGGTATATTTTTTGACCGTGGCGCACCTGTTTCTTTTCAGGATGGCCCCACGAAGGCATCCATCTAGGGTTCTGAGTTTTGTATGAGATGGTAGCCCGCCGAGTGACGAGGCCTTGGTGCAGGGCCCCATCACAATGGAGGTACCAGCGGTACCACTACCCACCGGACCACCGATACCACCAGCACCAGCAGAAGAGAGTGCACGCCATCTGAGTGTGTTGCACGAGTTCTAGCGCCAGAGGCCGCCCAAGTTCCAGGGAGAGATGGACCCAAAGGTAGCTGAGGATTGGCTGGAGGCTGTTGTGAGAGTTTTCAAATTGGTAGGGACACCAGTCGACCTCATGGTGATCCTTTCCACGAGTCTCCTGCATGAAATATCAGGCAGATGGTGGAGCCTAATGCTCTAGGTTCCTAACGAGGCATCATTACTCTGGGTAGACTTCGAGAGTCTCTTCCGTTCAGAGTTTTTTCTAGCCACCCTTCGTGCGGTGCAGATTCAGGAGTTACTTCATCTGCAGTAGGGCAGCATGACAGTAGCTTAGTACTCATAAAGGTTCACCGACCTCTCACGCTACTCCAAGGATATGGTGTGGGAACCATTCTTCAGGGCCCGGACCTTTGAGCAGGGACTTAGGCATGAGATTAGGTCTTCGATGATCTCCCTCAACATTCCGACGCAGGCAGGGGTGCTGAAGCGAGCCCTTCTAGTGGAGAGTTTTCTCACTGAGCAGTCACCAGCAGCTAGAACCACCACAAGGAGACATGTAGCGGAGTCCTCTAGAGCTGGTAGTAGACAGATGTCGTAGAGGTCCAAGAGGACCAGCCTATTAGGTGGGCGACCCCAGGATACAGGTTTTGTTGTGAGGGGAACATGAGACAGAGCCAGCCATACGAGGAGCATGCAGTGTTATGCATGCGGCGGGCAGGGTCACATGGCTCGTGACTGCCTGACTCGTCATGCAGATGAGCAGCAGGCAGTAGAGGGACCTCCCAAGAAGAGGCAGAGGTTTGATCGTGTTGGTCCGCTGGGAGAAGGCGGACGTGGTAGAAGAGTTGGTCGAGCAGTAGGTGGTGGACGACGTTTCGAGGCCCTACCACCACCACCACTAGGAGGTCCACCCCGACCACAGGGAGCTGGCGGACAGAGGCAGGATCAGCTCCAAGCAGTCGAGGCCTATAACCACGGCGCACCTGAGATGATTTGAGGTACTATCTGTATCTACTCCACCCTTACTACAGTACTTATAGACATAGGTGCGAGTCATTCTTTTATTATTTCTACCCTCGTTCGGAGCTTGGAGATTCTGACGGAGCTCTTAGCTCGATCCTTATGACTAGAGACTCCTACGGGAGAAGACTCGACGATTAATCACTGGTGCCGGCAGTGTGAGATTACTCTAGGAGGAGAGAGCTTTGGCTGGGATCTCTTCATAGTGGCGTTGAGGCCTTATAACGTCATCTTGGGTATGGACTATTTATCCATAGTTCATGCTCATATTGACTATATTAGGTGGAAAGTGCGGTGTGTTCGTGAGGATGGGATGAGTTTTACCTTCACTGGCGAGATGGGAGCCTTTGCAACATAGAATGGACTTACCTAGAGGAGGGGTCATCCGATCACACATCATTTGTCTAGTCTCATTCTCGGAGTGGTTGATGTGCGGAGTCTGAGTTTTCCTGTTGTGGTGGATTAGTATGTGGATGTTTTCCCTGATGATGTTCTAGGACTACCTCCTCGCAGAGAGGTAGACTTCTACATTGACCTGTACCCCAGGATGGCACTGATATCTACTCCAGCATATCGGATGGCTCCCGCTAAGCTTCGGGAGCTGTGGGTACAGCTGGAGGACTTGCATGGGAAGGAATTTATCCGACCCAGTGTTTCACCCTGGGCATCCCTAATTTTGTTTGCCAAGAATACGTATGGGAGCTTGCGACTATGTTTTGATTACTGTTGCCTGAACCAGGTGACCGTGAAGAACAAGTACCCACTCCCATGGATTTATGACCACTTTGATCAGCTCAAGGGAGCATGATGGTTCTCAAAGATAGACCTTAGTTCAGGCTATCACCAGCTCAGAGTACGAGACGAGGATGTGCAGAAGACAAATTTCAGGTGTCGGTATGGCCACTATGAGTTCTTGGTTATGCCCTTTAGCATAACCAACGCTCTAGCAGTGTTCATGATTCTCATTAATAGGATCTTATAGCCTTACCTTGATCATTTTGTCGTATTCTTCATCGAATACATACTGATCTACTTGACTACTAAGGAGGAGCACGCCTACCATTTGCTGGTAGTACGGGTCAAACTCCGAGAGCACAATCTTTATGGTAAGATCTTGAAGTTCCAGTTATGGATCTGAGAGGTACACTTTCTGGGACACGTCATCTCATAGGCTGGAGTTGTAGTGGATCCAGTGAAGATTGAGGCATTGCTTGCTTGGGAGCCACCCAGGAGTGTGACGGAGGTACGAAGTTTTTTGGGACTAGCTGGGTACTATTGGAGATTTGTGCCAGACTTCTCCAGAGTTTCATCATTGCTTTCAGTATTTACAAAGAAGGGGAAACCCTTCGTGTGGTCAGAGAGATTACAATAGAGATTTCAGGAGCTAAGAAAAATATTGACTAGTGCGCCCATCTTGAGGCTACTGGAGGAGGACGTAGGGTACGTAGTTTACTATGACACATTAGGGACCGAACTTAGGTGTGTCCTGATGCAGGAGCGAGCAGTGATCGCATATGGTTCTCGGTAGTTGAGACAGCACAAGCATAACTATGCTACCCATGACCTAGAGTTAGCAGCAGTGGTCTTCACCTTGAAGATTTGGTGGCACTATCTAATGGGTGAGCATTTTACAGTCTACTATAACCACTAGAGTCTCAGGTATATCTTCTCTCAGAAGGACCTAAACCTGAGACAGCGGCGATGGATTGAGTTCCTCCAGGACTATGACTTCGAGATAGTATATACTCCTTGTAAGTGTAACATTGTAGCAAATGATCTCAGTAGGAGATCATGCATTCAGCTACTAGGAGAGGCGACAGAGCAGCTGGCCATGTTGTAGATATCATTTGTGGATAGAGATGGATCAGCCTTTCTGCAGTCTCTCACAGTCACTCCTCCACTTCTTTAGTGATTCAGGGAGGCACAGCATGGGGACGTTGACTGTGAGACATGACGAGCTCAGATATCCATAGGGTAGGAACCTAATGGATTTTCTGAAGGTGGGGAGCATGTAATTCTCTTCAGAGGATGTACCATGGTACCAGTTTCACTTTAGTAGGAAGTGTTGTGGGAGTTCCACACATCTCCTTTAGTGGTACATCCAGAAGTGGCGAAGATGTATCAGGACCTCCGACGACAGCACTGGTGGCCAGGTATGAAGAAGGCAGTAGCAGAGTTTGTCTCATGATGCCTCACTTGTCAGCAAGTGAAGGCGGAGCACCAGGTTCAGTAGGATTAGTTCAGCCCTTAGAGGTCCCAGAGTGGAAGTGAGACGAGATATACATGGATTTCGTGACGGGACTTCCACGTACATACAGAGGACATGACTATATCTGGGTGATCGTAGACTGACTCACCATGTCAACCCACTTCCTAACAATCAAAGAGAAGGGTTCAGTAGAGAGCATGGGACACCTCTACATACGGGAGATCGTACGGCTTCATGGTGTGCCATCGATGATCGTCTCCGATCGAGATGATCGTTTCACTTCCCGGCTATGGAAGGGGTTGTAGGAGGCTTTTGGGATGTAGCTTCACTTGAGCACTGCCTTCCATCCTCAGACAGATGGTCATACTGAGAGGACCATTCAGACTCTCGAGGACATTCTCTATGCATGCCTCCTCGACTTTGGTCGCAACTGGGAGGATCACTTACCCTTGGCAGAGTTTGTGTATAACAACAACTACCACTCCACCATCGGGATGGCACCTTACAAGGCACTGTATGACCGACCTTTCAGATTGCCTATATGTTGGACTAACCCAGGGGAGTCAGAACCTGTAGGACCCGAGATGTTGCAGGCTATGACAGAGAAGGTGCAGATCATCCAGGAGCAGATGAAGACTGCACAGAGCAGGCAGAATCCCTATGCTGATAGAAGATAGAGACCACTGGAGTTCGAGGATGGTGACCACGTATTTATATGGGTCTCACCTCGATGAGGTCTATGGAGATTTGGCCGAGGCGGAAAGTAATCTTCGTGATTCATCAGACCTTTTCAGGTCCTCAACAGAGTAGGTGAGGTGGTTTACTACTTGGATCTTCCACCTCAGTTGCACTGGGTGCATGACTTCTTCCACGTATCACAGGTGAGGAGATACGTGCATGACCCTTCTCACATCATCGACCATGGAGAGTTGTACATCAATAATGGGGAGACATTAATAGAGGTTCCAGTGGAGATTGAGGATCAATAGGATTGGGTCCTACGTGGATGGTTGATTCCTCTGGTTCGCATTCGCTGGCAGCATGGGAACCTCCAGGAGAGCATATGGGAGCGGGAGGCTCAGATGCGTTCTCAGTACCCTCATTTGTTTCCTTAATGTGAGTTGTAGCTTACTGGGACGTAAATCCCTAATGTGGGGAGAATTTAAAGACTCGTAAATTCCATGGAAATTTTTTTTTCTTAAATACATGGGAATTTTACAAGTCTGGAGTTTATAACGGCGCCTGATTTTGAGGCCCGGTGTGCCCATAATCAATTTATGAAGTTTTGTTTGGGTATGTTCTGTAAACGTACAAGTGGGATTTTATATCTTTTGAACCAGTGCTTGGAATTGAAATCTGAGGGCACCGTTGAACTCGCAGTGCCGGTAATCACTTAAGGATACCTTTACCGCAGTTGCATTCTAACGTGAGTGGAAGATAGTTTTTGAGGTTTTTTATTTTAATTGAATAAAAATAAATTGTTAACTTTATTTTTATGCATGTAGTTAAAACCTCCAAGGAGAGGTTAGTGGTGGGGGCACCCACACATAACCTCCCTTGGGAGGATGTTATATGGTGGGGCCCACACGATCATCAAACCCCCTTAACCCCCCTTTAACCCTTGGAACTCCCAATTTGTTGCGGAGCCTCTTCACCTTCTCCATAATGGTGTCAACACACCTAATGTTTAATTAATGACTACAATTAATTATCTTTTTGAAAACTTTTTAATTCTTTTTGGAATGCATGGAAATAATAAAATAATAGAAAATCTATTATTTTATTTTGGTTGGTGATTCACTTTGGTGGAGCTTTGGAGAACTCTTGGAATAACTTCATCCTCTCCAGAGAAAGAACGCTCCTACCACCGAAAATCAACTTCGTCTTCTTCCTTCTTCAACCGAGGAAAGGAAAGGGAAACGACACCCATGAGGAACGCCGACGTCGTCTTCGACTTCATCACCTTTAAACATCATCCTCCAATGATGAGTACCTCTCTTCCTCTTCTGACGTTGACAGAAAGATGTCGTTTTTCCGCGACTCCATCAAACGACACCATCAAGCAATGTAGGGGTTTGTTTTGATTAAATTAAATCCTCTTTTCTTGTCATTTATTATGGTTCGATGTTGACCAATTGTTATCACATAATTTGGAGGGTGTGAGCCGAACCAACACGGCCCGATGTCTCTCCATTGGTTCTTGTTTGGTTGACATTGGAGGTGAGCCCGAAAGGGCGTGGTGTCGTCGCACCGCACCGAAGAAGAACCGCGGCCAGGAGGGCCATGGCGGACGAAAGAGGCACGGTGCCGTCGCACCGCACTGTGCTGGAGGTGTGGAACCATGGCCAGGGTGGGCCGCGGCCAAGGGGTGTGGTTCCATCGCGCCGCACCGGAGAGGAATCGCGGTCGGGAGGGCTGTGGCGGATGAAGAAGAGTGGTGTCGTCACGCTGGTCAGAGGGCAGGAGGACAGCGATGCAGTCGTGCCACGGTGGAGGAGCGGTGGCGGCCGGTCGGGCCAGCCGCTGTGGAGTTGGTCAAGCGGGACCACCTGGGTCCTACGGCTCCTGAACTGACACAATGCGTCAATTCCGTTTGACAAACCGGGGGGGGAACCCCCCTCCCATGCATGGTCAGTTGGGTCGCCCTTCAGCCAGGCCACCACGGGCCGAGCCGCTATGGCCAGGCCACCATAGCCGGGCCGCCCCGGGTTGGGCCGTCCTTCGGCCGGGCTGCCACGATTCAGGCCTCCACGGTCGGGCTTCCCTTTTTCTGGGCCACCCTCAGTCCGGGCCGCACCTTCATGTCGAGTCGGGCCGCCCCTTTGAGTCGGGCCGCTCCCTTGGTTCGGTCCGCCCACTCGGGACAAGCCGACCACTCAGGTCGACCCACACCTGCGGATCGGGTCAGACCCCGATTCAGATCAGGTCGGGCTGAGTTGGTCCGACTGGGTCAGACCGGACTTGGACCCGCTATGGCCATTTACACCTATTACCCTGTATCTTGCGCAACGGGTGTCCGATTGACGAACTGTCTGCGGAGATGGAATTTTTGGAGTGAGACGACTCTTTTGGCATACTCCACTTGAGGTTCGGACGCAGTTGGGGTATGGTCGGGTTGGTTTGAGCCTAAAAACCAACTGGACCCCTGGAACGGAAATGTCAATAACTCACACACCGGGCGTCCAATTGACGCACCGTCTATCGCATTGGGATCCTTTTGATGAGAAGGAACTACAGGATACATCAACTCAAGACTTCATGATAGTCTATGTATCGACACTTGGCTCGAGGAGTGTACCCTCATGGAATCGAGTGTGCTGTGTACGGGGAGCCTATGGCTGGCTGAGACAGAGATGACAGGATCCTCCATGGGTTCGATAGCGACGATACTATACCAGGATCCTCTGTGGGTTCGACAACGATGAATTATGTACCAGGATCTTCTGTGGGTTCGAAAGCGGTGACTTTTCTACCGAGATTCTATGTGGGTTCGACAGTGATGAATTCTGTACCAGGATCATACGTGGGTTCGACAGCACTGAAATTTTTTGAGGATCCTATGTGGGTTCGACAGAGGAGATGATTCAGAGGCTACATCTAATCATCTCTACCCCTCTTCTTGTGTTGTATACTTGTGTGAGCTGAGTCTTGTCTTTCAATCATTATCATCGAGGTGATTTACTTTACTTCCTTTGTGGTCTGGGTTGTGCTTGTGCTCGAGAGTTGGAGTCGGACTATGATTGGTAACTTAGGTATATGTATGGGCATATATCTAAGTAAGGTTGGTTGATACTTCGTGATTGTATCATAATTCTGTGGTTTATCCTTAGTGGATTCTGGGAGACCTTCGGGGGTCTCGGGGTCCCCTAATGAGTATTGTTATACTCACCCCTGCATGGGCTTCGCTCGTACCTTGTTGTGTTATGTGCAGACGACGGTCAGTAGTGATCGAGGCTAAGGGAGACAGACGGGAGGCTGCTTGGAGCTGGACTAGACGGGACGTACCTCAGGGACGAGTTGTTCGAGTTCTATACCTACCCTTCAGGTAGGATTCCCTGGTGGACGATCCAGGAGTTGTTTTCCTTTTTAATTATACTTGTACTTGTTGTTCAGTTGGGTTTGTATACTGGCCCACTTACTTTCAGCACACCTTTCTTTTCTATATTAGTACTTTTTACTTCTACTGCTTGCATTTAGTTTGTTTGGGTTATAGGTTTAAAGGCAATGTCTTCCCTTTTTATCAGGGATTCGCCTTTGGTGCTAGTTTCCAGCCCCCGGCCTATGTAAGGCGGGCTTGGGGTAGTCACGGTATGGGCCCCGAGGACGGGTCATGATAGCTATGTATTGAATATTCACCTAAAAAGATATAATATTTATATACAAAAATCATAGGATTCTATAGTTGGTTTTAGAGAAATTTTTAGTCAATATGTAGATATTCGTATTAGAGAACATTGGTGAAAACCGTGGGGATAAGAATAAGTATTGGATAACATCCAAAATTTATGGTAATGTGGAGATTATGTTGTTTTCCTAGAAATACATCATAGTCTAGAAACTATAAGTGGATATGATTTTTGGCATAGATGCGTCTAGGGATAATAATCCCAAAAATAGTTATTCAAAGTATAACTTGGCCATCATTCTGTTGCATGGTGAGTGTTCCCTTAATGTGAACCAATTTTGACACTCCTAAGGGATATTATTGGGTTAAATAACATTTTCCTTATAAACCATTGTGAAATATTTTAATAGATGATAACCAAGGATAACCTAGTTTAAACCTAGAGGGTTATACATTTAAAATAATATTTCGTTATTTAGACATCCTATGGATGATTTTTCTTGACTATATGATTCCTCACTATAACTATTATTGCTCACATTATAATTTTTGGTTTTAGTCAATGGATAGAACCAGAAGGATTCATGTTAATGAAGAATATGATGGACAATGGAATGATTGTGCTCATGGGAAACCAAATGAAATGAGAGAGGAATGGAGGAATCTTGTGATTATGCCTAATTATAAATCTCATTAAATTATTAAAAATCTGAACTTGATTGAGTTTCTTGACCCACCTAATAAGAGAAAAATGGATGTTTAGGAATACCATGGAGGGAATACGATTCACCTTCCAACATGTCAAGTATGTGGGAAGGAGCACTCAGGGAAATGTATTAGAGTAATAAAAGATTTTTTATATGGAGATTAGAAGGGTATATAGTAATTAATTTACAATAAAAATGAAAATTTTTATGGAGAAAATTTTAGTTCATCCTAATTTATTATCTATAGTTTAATGCATTATTTGTGGGGAATATGGTAATTATCCAAGATAGTTCCCTAAGCTAAGGGTTAACTTCTATACCAAGGAAGAACCTATGTTATTCCAATCATTAAAGTGTATGTATTGACATGTTTATGTATAATGATTCAATAATTATGTTTTATAAGTGTTATATCAATGATATTATAGATATAATAATCATGAAATGTATAAGGATTGATCCACTATAGTTTTTATTTAAGGATTTGAAAACATATATTGAATAGTACTGATAAAAAAGTGATTTAGGGGTAAGGTGATAATGTTTAGTATATAGAAAGAGATTATTTACATTGATGAAGTAAATGTGATAGTATTAGTGACCTTCACTTTGGTTAGTGATTTGATAACAGAGTGATTTAGGTTATCTTTGATGAATTTTATTACATTTTTTTAATTTATGGAATATATTCAATAGCCTATGATTTTATTTAAGGAATGAATATTGTGTTAATATTTATAAGAATATATGTTTTCACGTGGGTTTAACTAAATATTTATGGATACCATCATAGGTTTATAAGTTTAAGGTTGATCATAAGTTCAAAGGAATAAATACCACTTTTGAAGTTTTAAGTGACGGGATTTTTGAGATGATTTGAAACTTTTATAGGGGTTTAGGAAGAATACTATATTGAGGTTTAAATAACCTTTTGGGTTAGTATATTATTATATTTTAAGTTAATTATAGTCTATTGTATTGTGGGATATCAATAATCTTGGTGTATGGAAAGTGATTCATTGACAATGCACTGTTTTTAGAGATATTTATGGTCAGTATAAGGATTAACTTTCACATTAGTATCTAAATTTGATTCTTGGTGTTTTGGAGAAATTCACTACATTATATAATCATATAGTGATTTATCATGATGATTTATGATATTTTGGGATAGGATTCATTGGGTTGATATATATATATATATATAACCTTTAGGTTTAACATTTGATTTTACATAAAAGATTATTTGGGAAGAATACAATTAAATTTTTAGGATATAAGATGAAAGGTACGAGATCACCTTTAATGTTAAAACATTATTTAATATTGAGGTTATTGAGGTAATTTTTGATATTGAGTTTTTTATTTATAGAATGATCTGTGTTGAACCTTTAGTGTTATTGTGAAAATTTTGGAGTAAAGGGTATTATTTCTTCACATGAAAGTTTATACATTTTGGATATTATCTTACCTTATGTTATCCATTTTGGTTTTTTTATGTTTAATGATTATAGGAATAAATTTTTATTCTTTTATGGATTAGGTTATCTATTATAATTTTATGTTAGTGCTTCATATAGGAAAAAACTCATCTTGAATACTCATAATTTAGAGAAAAAGATAATATTGTGGTGGAAATTTAAGGATGAAATTATAATTTTCAAGTAAGTATATTTCCTTATGTTCTTAGTCTATATGGTAAATTAATTAATAAACTCTAGTAAAATGATCTCATAACAAAAAATTTATCCAATAACATTCATTTATGATGAATTGATGGTGTTTTTTACACCTAATTGATTTATGGTTTTGTGTTCATTAACTTTCTCACGACCATTCACATTATTTTGATCAAAGTTACCTATCAATATCCATCATTATTTAGATATTTATTTTTCCTTCATATCCATATTTTCACTTCCCACTAATGTTCTCCAATTTGGAAACCTAGTTATATGTTATTTCAGATGACCTTCATATTTCCCTTTCCCTCTTTTCAAGAGGAAGTTTTATTAACCCATTTTACGATGTGGTTTTTCAACAATGTAATTTTCAAATATCAAGATCTTGATTACTAAGAACAAGTTTAGATTATGAGGATGAAATTTTTTAAATAGGATATAATGTAACACTCTAATATTTTAAAAGATAACTATATTGATTGCCTATGCAACACGCAACACCGAGCATAAACGAACCACGAAATATTATTATGACCGCTATAACATAGCCATTAAATTTTTGGGTATAAATATAAGAAATAAAATTATGAAATATATATAAATTTCATAATCAATAAAAATTTATTAATAAATTATTAGGAATAAGAACTCAATTTTTAATAGTTATTTTATTATTCAAAATACATTTTTATTGATTTTTGTGAGTGAATAATATAATTAATTTAGGGAAATTTTAAAAATCATATTTGATAAAAATAATATAATTTATTAAATCATAATATCAAAATTATATTAGGTTTAATTTTTGGTATTTTTCTAAAAAATTGATTTTCTAGTGAATAGTTAAAAATACTGATTTTTATTGAAAACTATATTTTTGTTTCAATAATTTTCAAAGTGATATATTATTTTAAAATTGTTTCATAAGTAAAAATAGATATATTATATTATTAATAATCCAATTTAATTCATTTTAATTAATTTTATGGTTTAATTTCATATAAAAACATTTTTATACATAAAAAGAAATTTTTCTGAAAAACAGTTTTAAATTACCTTTTGCATTTTTATATTAAATTAATTTTTTACACTCCAAAAAATTGAATATTGAAAGATGTATTTTGTATTTGGATTTAAGAGGCTCAAATATGTTAAATAGTTCCCCTTTATTTTGGTTTATTATGAATAGTAACCATAGTAAATTTTTATTATAACAGTAAAGGTAAAATATGGTAATTAAGTTCAAAACTAATGTGATAAGGCTTCAAATTCGTTAAAAAATTTGAATATATTTAATTGTATGAGAATATTTCATCCATAATCATAAAAACTTTTAAAATATGACCTTTTTCCTTTTAATTTTGATTTTTAACTTTATAATATTTAAGTAAATGAAAAAGAAAAAAATATCGATTTCTTCTTTTTAAAATCTATAATATTTTTTTGATGGATAAAAATAACTTATGTTCAATTATAAAATTCTTATTTCATGTTTTTTCATTTTTAAATTTTATTTATGAAAAAATTATCTTAAATACTTATGTAACACCGACACCGGTCTTGTGGAAGTAGTAAAAAATCAAGTAAATGATTTTAAAAACCTTAAAAGTAATATTTTATGGGTGATTTAAAATTACACATGAATAATTAAGATAAATATAACATATTTTAGATCATATAAAGGTTTATATTCTAATTTTGTTGTTTTAATGTTGTTTTCAGTGTCAAATTATGTGAATAGTTATTAAAATGACATTAATGGTATTTTATGATTAATATATTTTATTAAATTATTTAAAAAACATAAAAATCTTGAAATAATATAATTAGGATAAAATATTATATAAAATGTAATCCATTTTCCATTTATGATCTAATTTTCACCTTATAAGTAAAATTATAACCCTTTAATATTGAAAAGGTCATTAACACAATTAAGGTTAAAATTGGTTAACCAACAGGTTAAACAAAAATATATGGTTTAAATGACATAAATATCTATATAAATTTAATTTTATGGTCATATTTCAACCATATACACTTTTTATTTTAATTCATGGCTATTTTTAAGAATTATACTTGATAAATACATTAATTATATTTAAATATTTTTAGTAATTTCAAGTGTGTCATTTCCTTCGCTTATAAAAGCACACCCCTTATCTATTTTCTTTACACCTCTTTGAGCCATATATATTTACCAAAACCTTACCTATTATTTTATAAAATTTCCTAGAAATTAATTAGAGGTTTTTTTCTTTCTAAATTACCATTAAAAGGGTTCTTAAGAAGGGATATAAATGAATTATACTAAAGAATAGGTAATCATCTTTACCAACTCTTTCAAATTTATTTCTTCTTCTAATTCCTCTAAATATATTATAAGAATACTAAAATAATAAATCCAATGTTATAAATATACTAAGATTTTATTATTATTATGTTACAACAAATTTCCATCTCTTTTTCATCCTATGAAAAGAAAAAAACATGGATCATGCGTACATACGACTTACCATATCCAGGTAACGATGAAATTCATTTTCATCGCTATTTTATTTGGATGGTAATAAAGATGGAATTAATGAATATATATTATATTTATGATATAATTATTATTATGGAGTTATAATATCATATCTACTATCTAACCTTCTAATCCATTGGAAAAATATAGTATTGCTCATGCGAATGTATGGACTGCCACCTTTATGAAGTGTTGTAATCTGTTTGTTATCTATTCATTACATGGATAGAAATGAGGAAATATTTAATGAATATATATATATATGTGTGTTTGTATGATATATATTATATAATAATATTTTTTATAGGTTAATTATTATGTACCTTTCTTTTTTTCCATCCATCAAAAAGTGAAAACAGTATTCATGCGTACATACGGTCCACCATCTCCATGAATGATGTAATTCATTTTTCTATCAATATATTTTATAAATGAATATATATATATATATATAATTAATATATATTATATTTATATAATTATTAACATTATAGAGATTAACAAACCATGATTAAAGGACAAGGACCATATATATTGAACTGAAATTATCTTGAAAAACAAAACAGTTAACACCCAGAAACAGTTATTTTAATAAGGAATTATTAAAAATGGGTATTTAAATGTTATAATAGGATCATATATTATATTAAAATTATTTAAATTATTCTATTATATAATTATAATAAATTTAAATTTATTATACATGAGGTTGGAGTGCTTTAAAACAAGTTGAACTTGAGCTAAGTGATTCTCGTCTCACTTTTATTTCTATGAGACATATGTCATGTTGACCACTTATTTATCTTATTTGTTGTATATATTTCCCATAAATATAATTTATTATTATTTTAATTAAAATTATTAGGATTTACAGATCCATATAATGTTATATCTTTCATGCGGTTTTAATTCAGACATTACAAAAGCGATAAGGGTTCTTCATTTCAATATTGTTTTATTGAGACATGTTTGATGTCATAAACCTATTTATATATATGAGGTGTTTATAATTCTCATTTGACATTTCATATCATGAAAATACTTATGTTCATGATATTTAAAGTTTCATTTGAAGTTATTCTTTCATGTGTCTTATGATTCCAAAGATACCAAAGTGGTAAGGGGTTTATGTTTCCATCTCATTGTTTTTCCAAAAAAAAATATGATTAAGTTTTTTATGATGAAATTTTATGATATAACTCTCATGAAACTAATTTATTTTATTATACTATGGTTATTTATTTATATTACATGTTTTCCTTTAATTTTCCTCTATTTAAGGATTAAAGATACTAAAAAAATTAAACAAAATCGACTTTATTTCTCTCTTCGGTCAAAAATCCTTTTTCTTCCATATCCATGTTTTAAAAAAATAAATAATATTATTAATATTATATTATTATTTAATTAAGTCATTTTTATCCATGGATTACTTTTTACAAAAAAAATTAAAATAAATATTCTTGTCTTTTTTCAAATGAGGCACTTTTAACTTTTACCAAAAATGTGAAATGAAACTTTATTTTAATTCACACAGCATGAATGGAATTGTATTCCAGCATGAACACTAAATTATTTTAATATTTATTTAAAAATTTACAAGGTTATTTTCAAATAAAATTTTTCCTTGAATATTTGGAAAAAAAATAATATTTTAAACAAGACATTTTAAAGTGAAAAGTTTATTTTCCTAAAGAAATGTTCTAATGATATTTTGAAATAATTTTTCATCTATGATAACATCATTTTATTTTACTTATGATTTACTGGGGATATGATCCAATAATACCATCCAATTTTATTCTTTGGATGGATTATTATGATGATTATTTAAGGATGATTCTATGCAACCTATTTTTTCCTATGGTATAATTAAGTTATAATGAATCCATTATGAAACCCATTTCTTTTCCATGGGTTAAGCTATGATAAAATGTATAAATTTTTATGAAAATAATTTCTTTTTCATGGGTTATGATATACGATGAATGATTTATGATATTTTGGAACACATATGAATGGATTATGATTATTGGATGGGTGGGCCTGAAATTATATATCCCACCAATGCATTTGGTAAAGTTGGATATCTCATGAGATAATAAGGACTAGAATGGGAAGTGAACCCACTTCAGTGAGGGACTCTACCCACTATGATAGTCTTAGGAGTGAACCTTGACTGTGGATATGATAGAATAGGGAATAAACTCAATACACTATGATATTATAGGAAGTGATCCTTATCTAAGGAAAATATTTTCTATTATTATGTGTATACCTAAAAATTATGTCTTATGATAATGATATAATCTCATATAAAATCTTCTTTTATTCCTTTATGAATCATATCTTATGATCATCCATTCTTTTTTCTATGACTCATGATTTTGATATTTTATTTATAGGGTATGGTTTTCAAATGTTAAGATAATGTCTCCATACCCTTATTTTTATAGTATTATTAATTGATCATTGATATATCTCATGATTACCCTTACTAAGAATCTGAGATCACCATTTTTATGTTTTATTTTCCCTAGGTTATGATGAATTTTTTTTAAGTACGATATATCTAAGAAGTGTGATAGTTATGAATAACTTAGTGGGAGATATTGTGGATCACTTCTAAATAATTTTTTTATACATACAAGATTTCAATGAAACTAAACCTATACGATTATAGCATGGATCATAATGTAATGTATTGGATATTAAACTAAAAATATATAGTATTTATATATGGAAAGTTTGGGTGTCTATAAGAACATAGGAATTTTTATATCAATTTGATTCCATAAATTTTCAAAAAATTTAAATTTCCAATCATAGATTAATTTCATTCATCCCGAACCAAGAATCATATCAAATTGAATAGATAAAGATTCGCACTTAATACTAACACAATCTCATTAAATATAATATTATTAATTAATAATAATATATTATGAATTATATAATGTAAATTTTAGATTTTACTTTGGAATTTCCCATCACTTTCAGTTCATCTTTTCACTACCATAATTTTAAATGATCAGTGGAATTCATTTGTCTAGACACACATTTAAACCCATCATAATTATTATTATTTAGTTATAATATTTTTTCTATTTAATTACTCATTAATAACTCAATTTATCTATCAAAAATATTTCAAATTAAATAAATGTGGTTTTTTGGATCTTGGATGTCGAAAGAAGTCCAAAAAAAACTTTTAAAATTTAAAATAGACATCTCACACACTCATACATAAGGTATATGAATTCTTATAACCAAGAGTTCCACATAGAATATCCACATGCCACTATGTGTGTTCCATAGTGCTTCCTCCCTCGACTGATCTTGACCATTCAATATATGGATAGAAAAACCCATAACAGATCATGTTTCCCACTTCCATTTAATCCCAAGATCGATGATAGTTATTTGATAATTTTATCAGGTGATCAGGATGACACCACATTTCTCACCCTACATCATAACTCTACACAGTTCTTATAACCATGCAATCTGAATAATTGGACAATTGAGGTCCACCTATTTCAAATGATCCATTTCCCCTAGGAAGGGATGACATGACACATTCGATGGTGTCTGATAATTATACTATATGTATGAGATATTTCTATCATATGCCACCATTTTCTCACCCACACCCATCAACCTAGGGCTATGTACTCCATTGTCCCCCATCCAATCTGGGATCTAATGTACCTTACTACTCTAGTGATATTTTTCACCGCCAATCATCACCTACCACATCACAAGGTGGTTTGAAAAGTTTTTATCATAATAATTATTTACTAAAACTCATAGAGTATAAAATATTAGTCTTATGAATTTGAATCTATTATTCTATTCCCATAATTTAGTTTTTTGGTTGGTAAAATTGAAGAAAGAATTTAAGAATGGAATAAAATTGTATTTGTGATTTCTATTAAATCATAAATCTAATTCTAATGATTCTAAATATATTTAATGTGTCTACTCAAGAGAATTATTAGTTTTTTTGTTTCCCTATTTAAATTAAATTATAAACTAAGTTATCAATAAATTTTAAAAAATATCCCTAAAAAATATCACAAAGTTATCTCAAAATCCATTATTTTCATTTTAATGAATCCAGATCCATTATATTTGATTCATAATTTAGGATATGAATCTAATTGTGTTCATCCAAATTCAAAAAAAATCTTTGAATTGTTGAGATAATTCTAAAACATGAAACCTTCACTCTATAATATCTCATAATATCTGATTCTGATTTATTAAACTATAGGTATTTTAGAATAATATTTAAAGAAATCACAACATAATTTCTTTTAAAAGAGTGATTCAAAGTTTAATATTAAAAATGTTAATATAAAGTATTAGTCTTATAAATTATGTTTTGGTTAAAATGAACATACCTTTTTTAGTTAATTCATCGATATTTTAAGACAATCAACCATTCTCTAATGAAGTTTCTCCCTCTGGGGGATGCATCTATGGTGGAATTATACCAAAACTCTAGGTCCCCTCTAAAATATCCTTATGAATAGATTATTATAGAAAAAAATCCTTAATAAATATTATTCATTTATCTGTGTACCAAATTAACATCACATGAAAATTAAAAGAAATGTAAACTTAATGGAAATATATCATTTAAAAATCAATTATATAGTCCAATTATCAAAAAAAACAATCTACTAAAGAGGAATTTACTACTTTATAATTTTTAATAAATATTTATTATTTATTCTTTAAACTTCTCATAGAGATTAGTCAAGACACTAATGAACTTAATTTCATTTAAATGAATGTTAATAAATTCAAAAATACATAATCTAGTGATGAACTCTAACCATTGTAAAATGTATTCCTTGGTGGGAACTTATATTGTTACATCCTCCCCATCTTAAAACTTTTCATTATCAAAATGGTAATAGCATTAAATGGTTTGATCAACACATTAATTCACCAATATTTTATCCTAGAAGAATGAACCCTCTGAAAAATCTCTAACCAGTAAACGGAAAATAATGAATAGAAAGGTAGAAAATTGGAAATAATACCAAACTCTCCATATTCTCAAGAGAACATAATAAAAATTCATCTCTTTATACTCATAAAAAAGGATCAATTATTATATTTAAGATATATTTAATTAGAAAAGTAAATTTGATATGAGAATAACATTTCTAGAAACCATTCCCCTAATAGGGAACATCCATAACAAGTCTCTCTTGTTTGAGTACCCTCAAAAACCCTATAAAAATAATCCACTTACACAACTTATAAATCATTAAAATTTAAGATTATCATGATATCATCTTTATAAAGTGTGAACCTTTATCAACACATCATTTCAAATTTCATCATCATTTACTATCCATCCCTGAAAAGAGTGTCAAGATTCCCACCTCTAAAGAATATCTCAAGGTTTATGAAAAAGTATATTTGATATCGACCAATATCTTCATAAACTACTTCCTATTCATTAACACCCAAAATAAAATATCTTCAAAAGTTGATAAATAATTGCATGATATAGACACACAAACTCCAAAAATGGTTAGTAATATCTTGAACTACCTTTAAAGAATTGAATTAAACATTTATCCACCATTAAATACCATCTCTAAGGGTATCTAAGGGTCAACCTAGGAAGAAAAAGATATATTTCCTACATTTATAATGAAACTAATTATCAAAGGTAAAACAAAATCATAGAATAATCCAATTACCATTATTTATGATTAACACTATAATAAAAAATAGTCACATTTTTGGTTTCATAAACACCTATTTACCTCATATAAGTTATTCCTCTTCACATATAATTTTATACAAGACAAATATAAAATCTACATGACTTGATTAAAATCCATGATAAAATACATATTTGAAAAAAATCCTAAAATTGTAGAATTTTCTTCTACTTGGAAATCACTTTTTCCTACTGATTCCCACTCAAGGTCATAATGAACATTAATTACATAGAATATAAAGATTTTCCTTTAAAATTATCATAGTTATCCTCCCACTAAATGGGAAAATCATATAACACCTCTAAATCCCCATCAATAAAGTAAAAACCCATTTTCCCTCTTCTTTTTCATCACACCAACACTCGATGACTATGATATAACTACAATAATGACTATTCCAACTTTCAATGGCATTTATTTACCATAGACTCAAGTCAGTTAGGATTTCATTAGCCCCCAAATAATGGTCTATTAATCTTATCACCACTCTTTTATAGAAGCTACTATGAAAGCAGTCACACATCCATGCTATATTATCCCAAGAATGGAATATAATGCATGATAGTTTATTAGGATCCATTCTATAACATATAAAGTGTATGGTATTGTTCATGTAAAATGAACACAAATGGTATGGGGTAAGCCATAGCATCACACATGGATAGATAATAGTGACATTAACAAAGCTATAAATTTACCCAATATTCATCTTCTTATGATCCCCACACTAATAGTCATAGAATATTTTAAATCAAAACACAAAACTCAAACCAATATATAGTATCAACCCAAATGAGAAGCATCACTATACATTCACATTTTGTGTACCCACATCTAGAAACTGTAAGTAAATTTTCCATTTAATTCCCTTTTAGATAATTCCATATACCTATTAACCATAATAAATCCTACTAGAGAGAGAATTATCATAAAATATTCCATCACTATTGTAATGTTTCCATATTTTACATTGAATTAATCACTAATAGATTAATTAATTTAATAATAATATCTAAAATACAACAAAAATAGTTCCATTGGGTCTGTGATGTCTATAGAATTCCAAAAAAATATTTCTTGGTTGATAATAGACCTCTCATATGACTCCATGAGCTAGATATTATTTTTACTAGACATGGGTGTTATGTTGAACCCCTATGCACCACCACACATATACCTAAATTTTCTCTCCCATAGCTAATATTAGACGTTATATATGTGGGTTAAATGTTGTACAATGGGATTCCTCACCCACTCCCATGTTATACCTTGATCAATGGTAGTCATAAAAAATTTATAGGCCTTATTATATTAGTTCGTGTATCCTAACACACATCACGACTCCACCCTACACACACAAACATATAATCTGAATAATTGAATGATCTTGGTATTCTTTCATTTCCCACTATGATTCCACAAGGTAGGGTTGGTGTGGTATTATTATAGTTATCAAATCATTTGATAAGATGATTTAGTGATTTCTAGGTTGTGATTCTTTTTTCACACTCATACCCAGCAATCTAGTGCTATGTGGCCCATTTTACATTATCCAATCTTATATTGGATATGCCTAATTACTCTAGATAGATCATTAACCTATTCTAACCACTAATCACCACACGCGGTGATCTCACCAGAGTTATCTATGTTTATTCTTCACCAAAATTCATACATTAAAAAATTTTGATCACAAAAATTTCAATATGTTCATCTTTTACCATAACTTGATCATTTGGATGGTCAACTTGAAGAACAAAATTTACAATATAAGAAAATATTTTATAACAATTCTCTTAAATCGTAAATACAATTAGAGTGATTTTAAATCCATTATATGTGTCTCCGGTAGATATTTTTAGGGATATATGTTTCCCATTTTGAATCATCTAGGGGAATAAGTTATCAAAAAAATTACCAAAAACAACCCCAATATTTCTCTTTGTATATTATCAAAATATATTCGTCATATTTAAATGAATCTAAAGTTATTTTATTCATTTAATTATTTAATATAAATATTTAAGTGGTTCTATAAAAATTACAAAAATGGTTCTCCAAACTATTAGGAAAATTTTAATTTATGAAATATTCTACCTATATTATATCATAATTCATGCATCATAATCACATGATTTGAGGGTTATTATAACCATATTTAAAATAAAAACAACATAATAAAATTTTAAAGAGTGATTTTAAGTATAATCAAATAAATTTGTAGAGATAATATGATTCTCATAAATAAAGCATCAGTTCAATGGCACATACATCTCTATGCTAATATATTGATCTCTACTGAAGACTATCTATTCTCTAAAAAAATTCTCACTATAAAGGTTATATCTATTTTTTAATTCTACCAAAACCCTATATCCCTTATAAAATATTATTATTAATGGGATATATTTGTAAAAATTCTTAATAAATAATATTCATTTATTCATATATTACATTACCTCCACTATGCACCAACTTAATATTACTAAAAAATAATGAAAATATAATCCCAAAGGAAACACTCTATTCCTAGATCAGTTGGGGTGATTTTTTTCAATCCAACACTTTATTAATGTTGAATTTACTATTTTACCAATTTTAAATAAATAATTAACATTTACTATTTCAAATTCTCATAGTGATCAATCAGACTATTAATTCACATCATTTAATTACAATGAGTGCTAATAAATTCATTAACACTAAATTGGGTGTTTAATTTTGAGCTTAAAAAAAGTCATTCCCGAGTTGGGACTAGTAATGTAACATGAATCACTTGGTATTTATATAATTTTTATGTTAGTATTTGTGTGTCATTTCATAGGTATTGAAAAACATATTATTATAATATTATGGTTTTTCTTGTTATGCTTCATCATATTCATAATGATTTAGTATTTTAAAAATATTAAAAAAGGGAATGTAAATTTTAAAAATTTAGATTTTATTATTATTTATGGAATGGCCAATTAATTAAAAAGGAAAAATTAAATAAATTATATAGTTAATTATTGTAACTATATTTATTATTATTTAATACTATAAACATTTTTGTTATACTCATTGTGATTAAAGTAGTTTAAAAGTTAGATCATTATAGTTAAATGGGGCTATTATATATGGATTTTGTTGAGGTGGGTTGTAGTGGTTGATGTGGTGTATAGTTGATGATGTTGTGAAGGAGGTAGAATATATGTTGAATTTTTAACATGAGATGATGGTTGATGATGCAATGGTGTGGAGAGGTTGATGTTTAGTTGTTTCATATATTCTAGATAATATGAAATGGTTTTGAACTTAATGGAGTGAATAATGAGAATAGATTATGATAATATATAATGTTAGTGGAATAATTAAATCAATGAAATTTTCAATTACAAGTATAATGGGTTATGGTAACATGAAGTGAATTAATTAAAGAGTGAAGTGGTAAGTAATTAATAAGTAATGGATAAAATTGTGGCTAGAATTATCAATAATTTAATAGAATATATGATTGGTAAATGAATAATAAATTGACATTCATAACATGAAGTGGAATAGTTTATATAATATTATAATGGTTGGAATTATAATTTGGTTAATGGATGTAATATACTTAGTATATTATAGAGTGGTAAGTGAATATAAAATGGTGAATAGATGATGACATATGAAATGGGATGAATATTATTTAATAGAATTTTATGTGTCTAATGTATGGTTGTTGTGTAGTGTTGGTGAAGTTGGTTGTGTAATGGTTAGTGGTGGATGTCATGTTGATGTGTGGTGGTGTTATCTGTATCAATGAATTCATGGAATTAGGTAGTTGAACTTATTTTTTTCATGTTAATTATTATATATTCATTTTATTTTTATTATTTCTTACTCATCGCTACACGAGTTGGGTAAGGTGACTGACGCCCATATATGTTTTTGGGTTCTTGGTGTTTTCCCCAACATCTAGGATGGAGGTGATACAAATGGATGAGTATAATCCCTTCCCCTTTATCTCATCTTGATGTATCATAGTCTATGACAGCCTTAGGTTATATTAGTTATGATAAGGGTGTATAGTTTGGGCATACATGGAAGAAGTAAGGAGCAATGTTGATATCCACTATGATTATATACACTACCATATGGTGTTATATTGATGTGGTTGAAATTTGGTTGTGATATGTGGTATATGGTTGTGGATATGAGGTTTTTTTATCTGGATATATGGAATTTTTTTTGGTCATGTGGATATAGAGAAAATGGGATCACCAAGATGTATTTCATTAGGGAATGAAGGATATTGGTTCAGTGGAGAAGTGGATACTAGGTTCCTTCTCCAATATATTCTAGATATTATATTATCTTATTTGTTTTTGGTTTTGGATGAGTGAACCTTGGTGAGTATTATTATTTAGTTTACTAATATAGGAAAAGAGTTCATTTCATTACATATTCATTGAGGCATTATTACAGGGGGTGCTTGGGAACCCTAGGTTGAGGGTCTTCTTCCCTTGATAACGACGGCGACTTCTGTATCGGTCCCTCCCCCCTCGGTGGGGGAGGGATTATCTATGGCCATCTGTAAAGGAGAGACCCCATTTTTTCCCTTCTCTAATTCTACCTTTCTTCCTCCATTTCCGAAAGCTACATTGAGGCCTCAAGTTTTAGATCTCATTGATGGTTTCCCGAACCTTTATATTTCAACCTCAAAGTTCACTGAAATCTCATCATTCTTGAAGCTCACCTTGGTTTCACGATTCAAGCATCCAAGGCCTTCGGTGGATTCCTTTGACAGATTCATCTTCGACTCTTGGGACCTCCATGAAAGGGTGATAGTGGGATTTCTCGACAATCATCACATCATGATCCGCTTTTCATTAGAGGAGGACCTCATTAGCACTTGTTCAAGGGCCCCTGGTGCTGCAATGGTTTCAGGTTCATTTTGTTTTGATGGTCATTTTAATTTCATATGAATCATGACCCACCTTCTTCCGTGATTTGGGTTATCTTCCCCAACCTTCCGCTTCCATTCCAAAATCCCTCTGTGTTAAAAATGCTCAGCAACCTTATAGGTATATATTTATGCTTGGACAGCCGCACAGAAGATATTTGTCACTCGGTGAATCCACTGGTGTGTGTTGATATGGATGTATCTATAATTCCCTTTGATTGTGTATGAATAATAATCGGTGATAAGTATAGGTGTAAATAGTATGTGGTTTATGAGAGCTGGCCCAATTTTTTCTCATCTTGTAGGAAGTTTGGACATAACTCCAATGTATGTAGATGGGGGTCTGAAAAGCTAGTGGACAGGGTTATGGGTCACCAAGGTGTTCAGATGGTGACCATGATGGTGGGTATCGATGAACAATTGGAAGCGGTAGAGAGAATAGTGGAGAGGAACCACAGTTGTTGCAGCTGATGGAGAAAGAAGGACGCGAAAACACTTTAGTTAACTAGAATGCGAGTGTTGAGGTGGTTTTAGGTTCCGAGGTGGGGAAGAAGACCATGGACCATCAGCTGAACCCATGGGTGTCTGAGGTTTTTAGCAGAATTAGGAAATATATTGGGGGTCCTTCCAACCGTAGTGTGCGGAGAGGTGAGGGAAGGTCTCGGCTTGAATATGCCCGTGTGGAAATTCATAGGAATGTGTGGGATGTAGTCCTAGAACATATGACTAGCGGTGTGTGTGTGGTATCGATTAATTTGTGTGAATATGAGTTAGGGGCGAGCAGTGGGGCTGGGAGTAAGGGGAAGAAGATACTAGATATGTACATGATAGTTTTTAACAGAGGAGAAGATGTAGGGGGTTTGGGTTTTCTGAACTGGACTCAAATCCATTTCAGAAATGAGTTCAAATGCCTCCCAGAAGTAGATGTATGATCAGATTCAGATATTCTTGAGAAGATAGGTGAGGGTTATAGGAAGGAACTCAATGGGAATGAACCTGGACTCTCGGCAAATGAAGCATTAAGCCCGAGGAGTAGTAGGAGTGTTAGGAGAAGGAAGGGGAGGAAGGATTACTCCTCGCTACCTCCTCCTTTCGAGACTCGATTGACAAAAAAGTTAAATGGAAATCAGTTTATTAGTGAAAATAAAATTCTTAAGAGAATAGGGGGTCAAAATGATCAAACTTTGGATTTTATTTTAAGTTCCAATGAGGAAGCGACCAAGCAGGTATTGGTTCTGAATGCAAATGAAGAGGAGGCAGCCAAGAAGATGGGGAGGTCACTAAGAGTGTATCTTAATGAGGAGAAATATTCTTGTATTGACAATAAATATCTCATATTGGTAGGGGGATTCAATAAATATTTGATCAGTATGGAGGAGAATATCCAGTCTTAGGATCAGCTAGCTTCAGAGTTTGAAAAGCTGATAACCAAGGTACCAGACACTTAGGTCTCAGCTTTATCATGGAAATTGTTCAAGGAAACAGGCTCTGGTGATCACAAGTTACTCTTTTATGATTTTTTTTAAGTTGGTTTTATGAGATTGGTTGGTTTGGTGAAATATTGTGTATACTGTCTTGATTTAGGTTCTTTCTCTGGTTTGTTATGTTGAAAATCTTGTGCTTGTAATCACCACTTCACACGGATTTTCCTTAGATGGGGATATGAGCACAGAGTCTTCACTAGAGCCTAACTTTTAGATTTGTTCATTGAGATGGTATGTCTTCACCATCGGTTTCGTTCCTGTACAATTACGCACGAGACTTCTCGCCGAAGGGTCATCCTCTGATGAAGGTTGCAACATGGTGCAACTGCTGGGGAGGAGTTGGTCCTGCATTTGTTCTTTTATGTTTTGGTTGATTTGTGGTTGGTGTTGGACTCCATGGTTTCTCACTTATCCTTAAAAGTGTTTTGATAATAAAAAAAGTAATTTTCAGTCATTGAGGAATTATTATGATTCTTCTAAATTTACATGAGTGGTTTTGGGGATGATCTTATTGAGTATACTTGTATGAACATCCTTATATTATATATTTATTTTAGAGAATTTTAGAGGATAGATTTGGTGGTTGGGATTGAAATTATTAGATCATGATATGGAGTTAGTAGGTGTTTATTGATTTTCTATCATAGGAGTTATCTCATAGTATTTATTTTAAAGACCTTGTTTTATATATAATATTACATATATTATGGGATTGGATTATTTTATTATAATATAGAGTTAATGAGTGGTTCCTTATTTTTCTATAGGGATTTATGAGTTTAATACCTCCCATTTTATGTGTTTTATACCCTTGGTGATCATCTCTAAAACATAGGCTATTAGAGGAAGGCTTTGGGGGTCCTATTCGGCTTCACTACCAGCCTAGGAGGGGTTCAAATTGGGTTGGGTTGTGAAAATTATATGATATTTAGAGAGGTAAAAATATTTTGGATTTTTTATAATGGCCTTAATAATATTCATTATGATGGAGAATATTTGAAAATATAGTAAAGGTGTTTTTTTCATTTGGTATAATTTATTCTAAATCATTCATGGATAATCTTGTGACATGAGTGTTTTTTATTCTACAGAATTTAGGAATTTTTAATTTCTATCAAAACCCAACACCCCTACTATAAATTCTTTTCACATATTTTTATTTAATATCACATTGAGAGAAATATTTATTTATTTATTTTTTAATCCTTTTTCATTTATTAAAATAATTATTTTCATTTCCATATATTTTCACATTGATTTTTTTCCTTAAAAATCATCCCAATAATAATACAAGGTATATAAGAGAGGTTATAAATTATCCCAATTATTATTATTATTATTATTATTATTATTATTATTATTATTATTACTACTACTACTACTAATACTAACACTACTACTGATAATATTGGAATAGGTAGTGATTCATTTAACCCATACCCACCAAATTTATTAATAAAAATGTGGCTAAAATTAAGTGTAATGGAGAAGTGTATAAACATAATATTTTACATTTTTTATATTGAAAATAAGTAATATCCTTAAAAATATTGAAATAAAAAAGTATAATCCATCACTAATTTCATTAATAATACATATTCTACCATGTTTTATCCCTATATATATAATATATCCTTACATGAACACTCTCAAGATTTCAAAAATTGAAAAAATTCAATATATAATTTCTATTACAAAATTCTTAAGTAGTTACTAAGAGTTTTAACAATATATAACTATTCAATTTTAATCTAGATATTATTTCATCCATGATGTTTGCAAAATTTAATGACATATATAAAATCCTAAATCTCTAATTTATAAGTAATAAAGATCCTAAGAAATTAATTGTATTATCCATTGATTAAGGCCTAATATTTTTTTAAAAACCACTAGATCTTGTTAGTCTTGGAGACCTAAAAGAATATTAGTCGATATTAACTTCAATCCAATTCATATGAGGAATTAATTTGATATATATATTTGTGTGTGTGTGTGTGTGTCATTGGCTATCTAGGAAAACCTAAGTCTCCAATGAGTTTAATGGTGATTGAATCCATCATGTAATAATTCATAATAGTAGATTAAGTCATTATAACCATTTATGGTTCCTTATTGGTATATGAAAGGACCTCTTTGAGAGGTGTTTCCTTTATCTCAAAATAGATTATATTTATAGATGATCAAAAATTATAAATACATACAATAATAGTAGTAATAAATATATTAGAAATATTATGAATAGGATTAAAATTACATATTTCAATCATGAAGGGATACATATAATTTTCTGTGGGCCTCGCAAGCATAAAATAATAAAAGATATATTTCTAAAAATCCATAAAAATTTACATTCAGTGAAATATGATTGAATTATTTAGATTCATTCAAACAAAAGCAACAGGTCACGGTCACCAGTAATTTAGCTACCCATGCCCTTTCAACCATAGTTAGTTTTTTGTTCCAAAACATCCAAATCAGGATCGTTCTAGAATCCTTGATATATTTTTTATTTAATTTATACATCCATTTTTCTATTTCATTTGTAACTCTACACATATACTTATAGTAATGATTTGATTTCATTTTTACCATGTTAAAAACTGACCAAAGCTTCACATCACAATCAGTAATAGATAAATTTTGGATATATTATATTACTAATGGTGGTGTTGAATCTACAATCATGTTCCACTTATTTAAATCCATAGAAATAGATAGGTTATTCATTCCAATAGAAATAACATACATATAAAAAATACATGTATCAATCCATTTCACTTTTGTTAAATTAAAATTTGATTTCCTTAAAGGAATTAATTTTATATACTTTAAATTTCATCAAATAAATTATAAAGGGAAATCAAATAAAAATACCCAAGATATAATATGTTTCCTATAATAAGTCCTTTCATAAATCTACTTCTATGAAATCTATTAGTTTCAGTATCATCATGGGTGCGTTCTATTGGTCCATCCTTAAGAGGTTATAGTGTAGTATCTCATCCTAAGCATAGGATGATTAATCCTCTATATTATATAGTTCTAGATAGAGTTGTGTATCTCTCCATATGAACTAGGGTGTGATCCCCTATCATTCTTCCTTAGGTTGGGTCAAGTATCTCATTCCTGACAACTAGGTTTCATGGTCCCCTTCTTATGTGATTACCCCAGATAGGCTTTGGTACCCACCATAAGTTTTGGGCATGATCCCCTAACTGTGTATCGATGTCTTATATATTCTAGTTCATATCATGAATGTCAATGCCTGGTGATTTATACCTCTCAGATGAGTGAGATCAGTATTAGTGAGACTCAAGAAGTGAGTTCCCTTATACTAATGTGACCTCTGATGCTTGATCAGAATCCTAGGAAGACAGTGAGTTCATGACGTTACTTTGAGACTTGGTTTCTATATAAATGGATCAAAGGCCTTTATTTTTTATTATTTTTGACAATCCACCTTTCAAGTGGTGAGGTAGAACCCTTACAAGGCCTGAAGGCTTAAAGACAATTACATGACCCTTAGGTCTTAGATGGAATCTCCCAGGCAGGACAACTTGGAACTACTCCTCCCCAAAAAATGTCAGGATATCATCACTCCACCTTTGCAAGGCTGGTAAGCTAGTTATCCTATGAAAATTTGCATAGTCTTGGTACTGATGGCAATGCCATACCCTCTCGTTCTTCCAATTCTGGTTAGCTCTTCTCTAGTGAATGTGCCTACCTTGAATCCTTATCTGGTGCCTTTCCACTTGTAGTCTGATTGGTACATCTGCATAATTATGTGGCCCAAAGGAATTGGGGTGGCCCTAAGGCCTTATGGTGGCCCGAAGGCCTTGAGAGAAAACTGGCCCAAAGGCCTTGGGTGGCCCGAAATCCTTACAGGACTAGAGGACCAAACTGGTGGCCTAAAGGTCGAGATGGATTAATAAAACTGGCTAATAGAGTACCAAACATTGCCTATTATAGTTCCTACTATAGTACTACTATAGTGCATGCTAAATTGCTGCTACAGTAACCTGTAAATATGTCTCCATCCATATTTTATCTTGGGTCTCTTGGATGCACTTGTCGGGTCCTATTTTATAGTTTTCAAAAATGTACTACAATCAGGTTCCACTTACCCACAAATATGTTTTTATATTTTCTTCTTGGTGATTCTACCTTTGGTGATTTTGAGCTAACTTTGATTCTTATTTTAGAGTTTTCAAAATGTAATACACAGAATGATTATACTCATCCCTACATGGTCTCTTCTCACATGTGTTATTTCTTATCCAATGGTGAATTTTTCATAATTTTCTAAGACATTTGAATTTTTGGGTAAAATTTAAATACCCTATGTGTTATGACATCATAAAATCCCAAAAGTGATGTAATAAATACCATAAATATTATCCATGACCAAAATTATGTTTAAACTTTAAAATAATTCATTTTTAATGTTATTTGATTAATTTTCTAAATCCTTAATGAATCCTCCAAAACTTATAATATATTTTAAGGTTTTAAAAAAAATTCTTTATAAACTTGACTCACTACCAAATCACCAAAGGTGTTATTTTAATGATTTTGATTCCTAGACTTATAAAATAATTAAAACCACTATTCTTTTGTATAAACCATGGTAAAATATATAGTAAGGTTTTTGGTTTTTATTACTTTATTATATAGATTCCAAAACTTAAGTTTAGAAATTATTAAATAATTCCCCTCACTTTTGTTATATAAACCCACCGAACTTCCCATTTCTCTTCACTCAAAATCCTTAGATAAAAAATTTACTCTACCCTTCCTTATATAGATCCCTCCCATGGTTCCCATAAACTCTAAATAAGCTCCAACCAAGCTTTTAAAAGTTCCCTCTCAAGGTAAGGGGTCCTTTCTCTAACACCCTAGAATTATAAAAGGTTAAATGACTATATGATATGACACATGTCAATAAGGTGAACATTTATTTTTGGGATCCTACCTGATTAGAACTATATATTTAAGCATGATTTACCTAGATTAGTGATTAGGATGGGTGATTTCCTAGTAATTTTCCTAAGGTGTGTGTGAGTGAGGAGAAATCACACTGAAAGAACATGTGTTAGCCTGTGGGGATAGTAATTAGTCTAATGGATTGTTTGTTCACATGGGTGAGCCCCATATAGAGGACCACATGTATGTGGGGTAACTAGTGGAACCTAGTAGGCTAGAAGCTGATAGACATATAGGTGCATGTGTTGTCAGTAGGTCCCTCTTATTACATTTGTATCAAATGAGGAACCCAACCTTAAGTGTGGTGGCACAACCTGGGTTAAGATGTAGGTTCTATAATGAGGATTTTGTTCTTTAAAGGGGTTTAATATAGAATCCTACAATAATAAAGGGTTAAATGACTAAATGATATGACTCATGTCAATAAGTTTCACCTTTCTTTTTAGGATCCTACTAAATTATAACTCTACATTTAATCATGCTTGGCCTGGAGTAGTGATTAGAATGGGTGACCTCCTAGAAAGTTTTTTGGGGTGTGTATGAGGTGAGGAAAAAGTGCACTGGAAGAACATGTGTTTTAATGTGGAAAAATTCATTGTTTTTATGACCCATTTGGGTATGTGGGTGGACCCCATGTAGGGGACAATGTGTCTGTGAGGAAACTAGTGGCACCTGGAAAGCCAGGACTGGACAGCCATGTTAAGGCGGGGTGATTATACAGTTACTAAGGCCCAGTTGTTACAATCTCTTTATCCTCTTTATTTAACTACCTTATTTATATCATGCCTTTTTATTTATAAATTTTCAAGTTGGGATATTTTTTTACACATCCCTCTTACTATCCTTATAATTCCCATGTAATTAGAGACCTCTTTTCTCTTATTCACCCCTTCTATAAACCTTTTTGTACACCAGTTATGTATCCAAAAATATCTGGTGATTTTATATGCCAAAACTTTTTATAGGTAATACCCCTATCTATTTCCACTCAAGGTTTTTTACCTAGTTTTACCTATTATTCATTGATTGGGTATTTACATGTATTTTACTCATACTCCTTAATCATGGTGTTAAAATAGATGAAAGGCACCCTTATATTGTGTGATCTATATGGCACACTTATGCATGTACATGATATGAAAGTGATGGGTGGGCCTAGAATTATATATCCCTTAAATGGATTGGGTAATGTTTTTATCGCATGATATTTCATTTATGGTGAACAAGAGGTTATCCTAAGTGCACTATATTATGATTTCTTAGTGTTTATCCTTGACTCATGTTTATTATTTCATGTTTTATGTTGTTTCCACGTTCCTTTTTTGCCTTTATGTTGTCATTTTATATCATGTCTCATTATTCAAGATTATAATTATCAACCCTCTTATGTTACCATGATATACCTCTTGGATCACATGTACTTATTTACCTTATGATATGTTTTGTTTATTCTCTTACTAGGATTTATATCTCATCCATTTCTTATGTACATACCCAGGTTATCCCCTGAAGTTTTAGAAGATCCAAGGAATATAAGGGAATGTTTTTGGAGTTTTTAAATAATGATTTTGTATCCATGTTTCAAGTTAATTCTTTGTATATCTAATTTCCCAAAGACACTAGGCCTCATGATCTTTTTGTACACCTATTATACTGCCAAAATTATCTTATGATTTTCCATGCAAAACATTTGTATAGGGAATACCCCTCTCCATTTCCACTCAAGGGTATTCACCTAATTATACATATCTTTCATTGATTTTGGATTTACATGTATGTTACCCACACTCCTTAATCATGGGGTTAAAATATATGAAATATATCCTTATGTTGTATGATCTATGTGGCACACTTATGCATGTACATGATATTAAAGTGATGGATGGTCCTAGAATTATATATCCCTCCAATGCACTGGGTAATGTTTTTATCTCATGTGATTCCATTTATGGTGCATAGGAGGTTATTATAAGCACACTATGTTGTGATTTCTTAATCTTTATCCTTGACTTATGTTTATGATGTCATGTTTTCACTAATGGAAATATGATCTATACCAATGGTTTTGGGAAAATCGTTGGTATAGGTCACTTATTTGGACCTATACCAACGGTTTGGCCAAAACCGTTGGTATAGGCCCATTATAGAGACCTTATACCAACAGTTTGGCCAAACCATTGGTATAGGTCCCCCCTATACTAAAGTTTTGTCCAAAACCATTGGTATAGGTCCCAAAATAAAAGAACCTATACCAATGGTTATCAAAACCAATGGTATAGACCTATACCAATGGTTTTGAGAACCGTTGGTATAGGTGCATGTATTTTTAATGGAATCTTCTTACAGAGGACATTAAATAAATAAAATTTTAAAATAATTATGATAATACATATATATATTTATGAAATTATTCGCACAAAAGTAATTTAGGTTAGTAGTTAGGTCGTTCAATCATAAACGGGAGGTGGTGGGATCAAAACCAAGCGAATGTTTATTTTTTGAATTACATATACCAACGGTTTTATGGAACCGTTGGTATAGATTTTCATATTATTACTAAAAATGTTGGTATAGGTCTATACCAATGGTTTTCCCAAAACCGTTGGTATAGACCTATACTCACGAATTACTTGGTAACGGTGCTCCAAACTGTTGGTATAGGTTATACCAACAGTTTGTAGGCCTATACCAATGGCTCCAAACCGTTGGTATAGGGTATTTTTCCAATAGTGTTTATATTGTTTCCACATTCCAATGATGCCTTTATATTATCATGTTATATCATGTCTCATTATTCAATATTATGATTATCAACCCTATTATGTTACCCTGATTTGCCTACCTTATTATATGTTTTTTTTATTCCCTTAATGAGTTTTATATCTCACCCATTTCTTATATGTATCCCCATGTTATCCCATGCAGTTTTAGAAGATCCAAGAAATATAAGGGCATGTTTTGAAGTTTTTTAACAATAATTTTATAATCTTGTTTCAATTTAATGTTCTATATAAATAATTTCCCAAATACAATATACCTTGTGATATTCTAGGGTTGTATTAAGTATATATTTATGTAATAAATCATTAATTAAGGTGTAATAAAATATGGGTTTTCATAGTTGGTATTATAGAAAAGTTTAGTTATTTTTGGGTATTGGGATTAGAAATCTCTAGTGAAAGACTTAAGAATAATACTAAACATGGGAAAACATCCCAAAATTTTGGTAAAGTATAGAGTAATTGTTTTCCAAGAAAATACATCTATTTTTGGATACTATAAGTGGATTTGGATCAAGAACAGTTGTACCTAGGGGTAATAAACCTGAAAAGGGAACATTGATTTGGACTCAATCATCACCTGGTGCATGACAATAGGCCTTACTTCACATCTGGTTTGACACACCCATGGGATATGCTATGGTAAATTCACAATCTCCTTATGAACCACTATTAAGGGAAAAATTCCCATAATTTTTTATGATAGGAAATATATCGGGGATAACTTATATTGAAACCTAGAAATTCATAGGTTAAATAATATATGACATTTATGAGTTATCCCTTTAATGTCCATGGTTTCTCATTTATTTATTTAATAATTAAAAAATTATCACCCCTAATTTTCCTTTTACTTCTAGTCAATGACCAAAAAATGGAGGAACCAAGTCAACAACCAATGTGAGGGGAAATGTGATGACTACCTAAATGAGATGCCCAACCCGATGGGAGCTAGAATCATGACCTTTATGACAATACTTTCTCAATTAACTCAGGTTTTTAATATAAACTTTAATAAATAGGAACACCCAAATCCCCCTAAGAAAGAGAAATTTGTAATTGAGACCTTTATATGATAAAGGCCTTTGAAATTTAATAGATATTCTTATCCCTTAATCACGGAGTAATGGATCAAATCCATTGAAATTTTTTTCTTCATACTTTAATGATCTACTAAATAGAAGTTTATTTTATATATTTATCATATGGAGGTAAATCTAATCAATGGTAGATGTTGGTCAAAAATGAAAAGCTTGAGGAGGATGTTAAATCGATATAGTGGAAGGAATTCTGGAAAATGTTTTTCAACAGATATTTTCCTCACATTATTTGACTTAAAATATAGATAGATCTCATTATCCTCAATAAAAAAGATGATGAATCCATCAGGGTGTATAATTAAAAATTCACAATACTTTCATGATGTGCATCTGACTTTTTAATTAACCCTAAATTTAAATTTGACTACTTATTTAGTGGGATAAATCCAAACCTACAAAAATCATTGGATATTATATATTTTGACAACTATGATGAAATTTTCTGATGTTCCATAAAAGTCAAAAATAGATTTTATAAAATATCAAGGGTCTCTTAGGACTAGACACAAGAAGTGGAGAATAGATTTTAATTCTAGTAGTGTGATGGAAAAATATCATAGGGGTATAAAAGTCTATTATCCAACTTTTCAATGGTGTGGGAAAAAGATTCTGTAAAATTTACTAAAGGGGGAAAGGAAATGATTTAGTTTTGGGAAGGAAGGGAACCAAGCTAGTGATTTTCAATAGGAGAAACCCATCAATGTGGTGTAATAAAGGAATGTTATAGTCAATCATCAACCTTTTTTTAATGTTTCAACTACAAATAATAGGTGCACTATGTGAATCAATTCCCTAAGCCAAGGGTTGTTTATAATAACTGATGATAACAAACTTCAAGTCCTAGAGAGAAAGGGAGATCATATTCCATCACAACTACTGAGGTGGATCCCGATAATGAAGTGGTGATAGGTACGCTAGATATTCATTCAAGGATGGTGGAAAAACTATTTGATTTTTGTTTTAAACATAATTTAGTATCACAAAATTTTATTAGAAATATTCAAACACCACCTCAAAATATAGAAGTCGAGTTATTAGTGAAGATATGAAATGGGTCAATTATTACATCCCAAGTATATAACTCATCCCTTGTCTATATTTGTGGGATGAATTTTCTATAAAACCTTATGATACTCACCTTAGAAGAGTATAATTAAATTATGGGCATGGATTATATTTACATGTATATAGCCAACATAAATTACTAAAATAATAAAATCACCCTATATATCACAAATCTCCCTCAAATTCTATACAAGTTAATAGTTGAGGATGAATATTCTTTGGTACCAACATCTCGAGCATGGATATTCTTTCTTTACGATCAAGAATATTTTGATCAAATTATTTTGACTAAAGAAAATATCATTTTTTATTACATTCCCATTATAATGGGATTCACACTGATGTGTTTTATGAATAATTTTTTGGTATTCCTCCAAGCCATCGGGATGAGTTCTCAATCAATATCATACCTAAATATTTTCTAATATCCAATAATCCATATAGAATGATCATTGTTTAAATTGAGGAGATGAAGAAACAATTACAAGAGAATCTAGATAAAGGGTTTATATACCCAAGTGCTTCACCATGAGGTGCACCAGTCCCTTCTTCAATAAGGATGGGTTAATAAACCTCTACATTAATTATCATGAGCTCAATAAAATCAAGATAAAGAACAAGTATACTCTGCCACTAATTTATGACTTGTTTGATCATCTATGTGGAGCCTAGTACTTCTCTAAGGTGGATGTTTGATTAGGATATTATCATGTAAATTTGAATAATTAAAATATCCATATGAATACTTTTTGTACAAGGTATGAGCACTATGATATAATAGTTATTACATTTGGACTCACTAATACTTTATAAGTATTCATGGACTTAATGAATAGAGTCTTTAGGGATTGCCTAGAAAAATTTGTAGTACTCTTTATAGACGATATTCTTAACTACTCTAAAAGTAAGTACGAACCTGAGGAGAATTTGAATACTATAATAAAGACATTATGGAAGGATAATATATATGAAAATTATAGTAAATGTGAGTTTCAGTTTGATAAAGTAAGTTTCCTGAGGCATGTTATCAGCAAAAAAGTGATATCTGTGGATCCTTCAAAAACTGAGGTAATTTAAGGATGGAAAAGGCTAGTATCTATGATGAAAATCCAAAGTTTACTTGGATTAACTGGGTAATATCATCAATTTATGATAAAATTTTCATGATTTTTAATTTAATTCACCATGATAAATCAGAAGGGTGTCGCATTTTTCTATATTGATGAATGTGAAGAGAACATAAAAAAGTTGAGGAAGAGGTTAATCGTTGCACCTGTTCTCACATTACCCACAAGTGGGGAAATATTTTTGATCTATAGTGATGCGTCCCAAAAGGGGATGGGTTTTTTACTCATTCAATATGATAAATTAATATTCTATGCCTCCCTTAAATTAAATATCCATGAGTAGAAATACCCAACGTATGATCTAAAATTGGAAGTAGTGATATTTGAGTTGAAAATTTGGAAAAATTGTCTCTACAAAGAAAATAGTGGCATATATATGGATTATAAAATCCTTAAGTATTTATTCACACAAAAAGAGATTAATATGTACCAAATAATTTGGTTATATATGATTAGGTATTATGATTGTTCAATCCATTACTATCATGGGAAGGAAAAAAATGGTGGATGATTTGATTACAAAGGATCCTTCAACCCTATCCATGATGAGGATTGAAAGTGATGTAATATTCTTAGACATATAAAGGATAGATACGGGAACAATAAAACAATATTAATCCTAAATTTCTTAAATAACTACTCAAATATATTCTTGAGAGGGTCACGTAGGCCCAAAAAGATGATGAGTCTCTACAAAATATTGTAGCAAATATTCCAAAGTTTTATTTTACTAAAGATGGAGTTATAAGGTTTGGAGCCTGTATGTGTGTTCTATAAAAAACATAATTGAATAAGGAACATCTTAATGATGTGCATGGATCATCCTAATCTATTTATCTAGGAAGCACTAAGATGTATAGATATTTTAGATAAAAAATTTGGTGGGATAACATGAAGAGGTAGATTGCGGAGTTTGTATCTCGATGCTTGTTATGCCAATAAGTTAAGGATAAATGATATAAGTCTAAGGGTATAATGAAACCATTACCCATACCAACATAGAAATTGGAAAACATAACCATGGATTTTTTTGTAGGACTCCCTAGGACACCTAAAAAATAATTCCATATGGACGGTATTCGATCACCTTATAAAGTTGACACATTTCATAACTATCAAGGAAGATTTATATTTCAATCAAATAGACAAAATATACATAAATAAGTGGTAAGACTACATGGAGTTCCACTCTTTATTGTATCTTATTGAGATCTAATGTTTACCTCAGGTGGAGAAACCTTCAGTATATGTTGGATATATAAATGAGCTTCAATAATTCTTATCATCCTTAGATAGATGATTAATCTGAAAGAACCATTCAAACTCTATAGTATATCTTAAGACCAAGTTCAATGGATTTACAAGGATATCAGGACTAGCACCTTCCTCTATTAGAGTTCACGTATAAAAATAGTTTCTATTCTAGAATTAAAATGTCACCTTATGAGGCTCTGTATGGGAAGAGGTTTTAGACTCCAACATATTGGGATGAAGTTGGAAAGCGAAATTTGATGAAACTTGATCTTATCTAAGAAATGATAGATAAGTTTTAAACAATTGAGTGTTATATAAAATCCATACAAAGTTGATAGAAAATCTATGTAGACATTCATTGATGAAACCTAGAGTTTGAAGTTGGGGATAAAGTGTTCCTTTATATATTTCCAAGGAAAAAAGTAGAGAGGTTTGGAAATAAGGGGAATCTTAGTCCTATATACATCATCCTATTTGATATCTTTAATCGTATCAGAGCGGTGACTTGTCAACTAGCACTCCCACCTAACCTATCTTAAATGCATGATATGTTCCATGTATCCCTCTTAAGGAAGTATATACTAGACCCCTCACGTATACTAAATCTAGAGGTGGTACCATTGGAGAATGATCTTTCATATGAGGAGTAGTCGTGAAAATATTATATTGTCTAGAAAATGTTCCATGAAATAATAAAACTCACCTGGACAAAGTGTTTTGGTGGAACCACAAGTTTGAGGAAGAAACTTGGGAACAGAAAGAGGAAATAAAATAGAAAACCCTCACCTATTTTAATGTATGAAATGAAAATTTCAAGGGAGAAATTTTTTAAGGGGGTAGAATTTAATGACCCAACATTTTATAAATAAAAATCCCATTTTGAATTAATATATATCTTATCAAGTAATGTAGTCATAGAAAACGCATGCACTTACTTTGGTTATTTTAGGACCATAATATGTTATATAATATCATATTTAAAAGACCTCTAAGCATCATAAACATTGATAATATGTTCATTATATAGTGATTGTATGATTATTATATATTAATGGTTATGATAAATCCAATTGATATAGACAAAGGAAGCGATGGCCTCAACCAGTATGATCATACCTAAAGAATCCCATTTATCAGATCTTATGAGGGTGATAGAATAACTATAATTTTCCCTTGAATAATCCCAATTTTAGATTTAAAAACTAAATCATAATCAAAACAATTTAATGGAGAAGTTCGAGCTCATTGAGATCACATCTCAAATCATGTTCATCAAACCACCCCTAGAAAATCTCACCATCACATGTCTCACCATTAGGGAATTAATTGGTGTCATAAAGAACTATGTATATAGACCAAAATAGTATTATTTTTTATATTTTATTTTTAATAAAACAATTACTATATTTATCTATTTTTAATATTAATTTTTAAATTATTAAATAATTAGTTTGATAAAAAAAATATTTTGATATGATGAAAGAAAAATTGTATTTTTGAGAAATATATAGTTTCAATCAAGACACTATTTTTGAGGAATTAAATAATTTTTTAAATAAATTATATTTTAATAAATATTATTATTAAAAAATATTATTAAATATAAATGATAATATAATTTTACAAAGTCAGATGTAATTTTTATAAAGGTTATAAAACTGTTATTGTCAAAAACCCAGTATTTTTCAATAAATTGAGATTTTTTATTTAAAAGTGTAAATTATCATATTTATGTAATTATTTTTATAAAATAAATATTATGTTTTAAATCATAATTTTGAAATTATCCAAATATTAATTTTTCATAATTTTCTGTGATGGTCGAATTTTTGGGTAAAAAATAAATATGGTATAATTATACGATATGTATTATAACATCATAAAACCTCAAAAGTGATGTAACAGATACTATAAATATTATCCACAAATAAAATTATTTTTACCCTTTAAAATAATTTGTTTTTAATGTTATTTAATTAAATTTATAAACCCTTAATTAATCCTCCAAAACCTATATTATATTTTCTGTTTTAAAATAAATTCTTTATAAACATGACTCACTTACACATTGACAAGGGTATTATTTTAATTATTCAAGTTTATATCATTGTAAAATAATTAAAACCTCTCCTATTTGGAAAAAACATAGGTAAAACCATAGGAAGGTTTTTGGTTTTGATTACTTTATTATATAGAGTCCAAAACCTAATTTCAGAAATTAATAATGAATTGCTCTCTCTTTTGTTATATAACCCAACTAACCTCTCATTCCTATTCACTAAAAACCCTTGGGACATGAATTTACTCCACTCTTACCTCTCTATATCCCTCCTAAGGTTTCCCTAGGATCATAATAATCTTTTCCCAATCATTTAGAAGTTCCCTATAAAGGTAAATGATCATCTCCTTCTCCTTTTTATTCAAGAGCCTTCTTTATGTCATGACATTTGATTTCCAATTGTTCTAGTTATGATATGTTTTTTTTACATCTATCTTACTTTACTTATGATTCCCAAGTAATTATATACCCCTTTCACTATCCTTTACTCCTTCCATAAACCCTTATGTACACCCATTATGCTACTGAAATTATACTATGATTTTTATGCCAAACATTTGTGTATTTAATACCCATGTCCATTTACACTCAAGGGTATTCACCTAGTTATATATATCCTTCATCAATTTGGGATTTACATGTATATAACATGCACTCCTTAATCATGGGAGTAAAATTTATGAAATACACCCTTTTTTGTGTGACCTATGTGGCACACTTATGCATGTACTTGATATGAATGTGACGTGTGGGGTTAGAATTATATAGCCCTCCAATGCATTGGGTAATGTTTTTATCTCATGATATTCCCATTATGGTGCATGTTAGGTTTTACTAATAACATTTTGTTATGATTTATTGGAAATTATCCTTAACTTAAATTTATGATGTTATGTTTTATGTTGTTTCCATATTCCTATATTGCCTTTATGTTATCATGTTATATCATGCATCATTGTTCAAGATTATGATTATAACCCCTCTAATGTTACCTTGATATTCTTCTTAGCTCATATATACTACTTTAACTTATGGAATTTTTTTTTATTCCCTTACTAGTCTTTATAGATTACCCCTTTCTTATGTACATCCTCAGGTGATCCCGTGCAGTTTTAGAAGATCCAAGGAATATAAGGGCATGTTTCACAGTTTTAAAATAATTATGTTATACCCATGTTTCAAGTTAATTTTATATATACCTAATTTATTAAATAAACTAGTCCTAATGATCTTTTAGGGTTGTATTAAGTGTATATTTATCTTACAAATCATGAATTAAGGTGTAATAAAATATGGGTTGTCATAGTATGTATGTATGGATAGATGGATGGATGGATGGATGGATGGATGGATGTATAGATTCATTAATTCAGGCATTAATGTATGTATTATTTTATGTATGTATATATGTTTATATATGTGTGTATATTTTTTAATGTATATGTGTTTTTGTGTTTATGTGTGTGTTTTTCTGTCTGTATGAGTGTTTATGTGTGTGTGTGTTTTCATGGAAAATATCACAATTAGTGTGTAGGTTAGTTGGTTTTGTCTCTTGTCTAGAACCAAGGGGTATTAGTTTCATGTCTCAGAGACAACAAATTAAGTGAGCTAAACTGGGTTCTCGGTTAGGTCAAGTGAGTCAAACCATGTTTCTTTGTGGGTAAATTTATTTTTTATATTAAAAATATTATATATGATGGATTAATTATATCCTTGATATAAATTATATATATGATGAACTAATCCATCCTAAATAAAAAAAATTATGTATTAGTCCATCCCAAATAAAATAACTATCTAGGATGTATTATTGCATCCCATTAAAAACTATCTAGGATGGATTATTCTATCCCATATAAAAAATAATTTAGTATGGATTATTCCATCCTAGATAACATTTTTTGTCTCCATAGATATATCTTAGAAAAACTATATCCATCCCATATAAATAATTTTATAGGAATGATATAATTTTTTCCCAAAAAATTAATATTTTCAGCATCATTTTCTAGGAAACCTTTTTTAGATAAATTTTCATCCTAGAAAATATCTTGGGATAGATTGTTAATTATCATAGATGGAATATTTCCTTCCTAAATTTTTAAATACTTGGTAATGAACCAATACATAAAAAATCCCCATTATTATTACCTGATTCCTCTATGATTTGGTACAATTTTCACTAATATCCCATGTCCACATTACTGGAACAGCTGTAGAATAAGAGAATATGTAAGAGGAGGAAAAGAAGGTAAATTAAAACTAATATAATGCACAACCACCACCAAAAACAATCTATCTCGCCCATGAAAAGGGAAGTAGAATGAAAAGAAAAATATACCCTCCTTTTTACCTCCCTTATATCCTAAGAAATGAAAACATGATAGGTATAAGACATTCCCCACTAAAAGACCAAAATTTACACTATTAAGAAAATGAATCTGGTCACTAATAGGTACCTGATTAGACTGCACTAACCACCCAATGACCACTAATTACCCAATTATTATATAGTGTGTGACACCCATATATCACTATTGTACTAAATATTTTATAATTGTGGGTTATTTTTGAATTTTTTTGAGTTTTTAAATTTTAGACATTGAGAATTTTGAGGATATTTCCCTATTTCATGGATGTTTAAAGGACAGTAATATCCATATGAAAACCTTGTGTTTGAGGGTAGATGGTGTGGGGAAAATCTTAAATATGAGGTTTTTCAGTTAAATTTCTAGTGCATGGTTTTGGAAAACAGTGTGTCTTACCTTTTCATATATAGTTTAACTTTACATTATGGGTGAACCTATAAGATAAGTTTTTACAAGTGGAAACCATTGTTTGATCCTTTCATATTAATTTCTTAGTTTATTTTGATGTGCATGGTTAGTTCATGGTTTGGATAACTATTTCATGATCCAAGATGGGTCATCCTTGAACCGAAACCAAATCTGGATAATCTAAAGGAATGAAATACATTCTTAATCACCCTAAGTTGATGAAAAGAACCTAGGAATCAATAACTACCTTTGGAAATTATTTTGACCACAATGAACTAAATGATTAATATGTGACATATATATAAGAAATAAAATATTTCAATACAAATTCTAACAATATAAGACAAAAATCATAAGGTGATACAAGTTTAAAACTAAAATAGGTAAACCAAAGTTTGTAAACAATAGACAACCCAAGTATGTGTGATAAGTGGTTCAGCATCCCACCATTTTACTACTAAGTTCCCACACCCTGATAACATGTATACTTGCTTCCACTATGTGGTTCTTTTCCTTTACCATCATTGGATAAAATAAGATCTACACACACCCAAAGGTATGTGCAGGGTGTGAGAAAATAATCCCAATAGGATCCCACCAAGTGTTTTATAAGTAATATTTATAAAATAAACAAATTATGATCATTTAAGGAAAGAAAATGCATTAAATATATATTTAAGCATTTTTTTAAAAAGCATGGAAACCCACACTTTTTAGAATAGTTTATAAAGAATACATAATAAAACTATTTCCAAGTCATTTACCATAAAACATTACTCAAATAATTTATAAATGAAAATATTTTCAAAAGGATCACCATGGAAACTCATCCTATTATATATTGTGTTCGGGTTATCTAGGATCCTCACACCTCATTGATCAAACTATTAAGAGTACATAAATCCCTAGAACATAAGCCTAGGGATAAGAGAACACCCCAAAAAATTGAAGCCCTTATCATAAAATTTTTAGTTATAGTTGTATCGTAAGTCTATGCTCGATAGCCACAAACCACCCTAGCATGATTGAATAAATCCATCCCCCTCCTAAGTAACATAGGTTCCCATGTTCCATATCCCACACTTGGAGGCTTTAAATTTCTAAATAGTCCCATACTTAGAGGATTTCATTTTCATTGTTAAAATCATTTCAAGGGAATAACACACATCAATAATCAAAATACTCAAGTTCACAATAAAACATGATTTGAAATACATTTCCATTTTAAATATTAGAGGTGAAATTCATTTTATGAGGGAATCCAAATCTTCATAATTCAAGAATCATAAATCATGCCTTTGTACAGTTTAAAAAAATTAATTTAAAATGATAAATCAAGCACGGTTTATAAAAAATGATTTTCATGAAACCACTAACCTCAATTAATTTCTATTTCCATAAAATTAATGGGATCTACACTCTAATAGGAATAAAGGATCCTATGAAGTAAAGGTGTTACCTAAACAATGAAACCCATATTAAGAAACCTGAATTCAATAAACTTTATATCAAGGGATACAAGAGAAACAACTTACCAAAACAATTCCTAAATAAGAGCATAAATATCTAGGTAGATCTAATATCTACCTTCCTCTCTCATGGTGGATCTATAAGATAACCCATTATATCAGGACACAACATAAAAATCCATCCATAACATCCCCAATATATTCTTCCATTCAAGAAAAAGAGAGGAGATCTAGGAGGATGAATAACAAAGAAGAACGGAATCTTACCTTGAGTTTCCTAGATCTAACACCACAAGATCCATTGGAATTTCTCTCTAAAAAATTTGGGATCCCCATAATATCTAAGTATAACTGCAAGAATCCAGATCAAAGGATATAGGAGGAAAAATGAGACCAATATGAGATGTTTTAGGTTTAAAAAATAATTTTCTGATTAATTAATTCATGTCATATAGTTTGGCCACATGATTTAACAAATTATATGCCAACTATTAACTTGCTTATACCCACTAAGGATACTCACATGGTTTTGTTGTATGGTTCATCTAATTTTTCACAAATCATTTTAAATTACACTGTAAAAAACAACCTGAGTCAACTAGATAATCCACCCAATATGACCTATCATGGTGAGGTAAACAAACATAATGGAAACAAGTCTTGAATATAAACAAAATAAGACATAAAATCAAGGTAAAATGTGGAAGAAAAATATGAAACAATATCCATACAACCCAATACAAATGGGAAAAACAAGAAAAGTATGAATCAGAAAAGACCAATGAGTCTCTATGTGATTGATTGTCACTCTAAACTATCTCGTTGTGAAGGAAACTGACTACAAGAGAACCTAGAATGTTATATGATTCCCTTACCTTTCCTTGATTCCTACAAAACAAGGTCTACAACTTCCCAAAGGAAAAAAAATTGGGGTATGAGCACAGATCCTAGTATGATACCACTAAATAATATATAAAATTTAAAATATCTAGAATGCACAAGTTCTAGCTTTAAAAAAATAATCCAGTTTATAAAGAATTTTCATAAATAAAACCATTTTTAAACATTTCCTTTGTTTTCCATAAATTCATATGATATTTAATAAATATAAATATATCAAGTATAAAATAAAAACAAGTAAATAAATAATGTTATAAAATATACATGAAATAAACCATCATGTGATAAACCAGATATAAAAAAAATCCCTCCATTTGGGATCTAGCCTATGGGAATACATATTGGACATCAAAGTAGCCTAAACCAAGCCAGTATCAAGTCCTACCATATACTTTTGATATCACAAATAAACACCTAGTTGTTTTCCACACGCACTAAGGTCATCTACGTCTATAATTTGATGCACTCAAGGTTCCCAATGTTACAAGTTTGTTCAAAAACCATTTCCAAAACCATGAACACATCAAATTAAAATGATTTTTTCCATCACAACAAATCCATTTCAATAAGAAAATAAATCAGTCCAAGAATTAGAAAAACTTTCATAGATACACTTACATCAAAAATGATGAAACCATATTTTCCTTCAACAATGGAGATTAAAAAAACACATATCTTCCTTTGATGTACATGGGCCAACTATAAACTGAAAAGGGATGATAGAAAACATCAATTGAACATGAATCTAAATGACCATTGTAGTAAATACCATATACACAACTAAAGAAACAAATAACTGGAAGGAACGCCTACCTAGAAGGATGCACTACAACCAAAATGATGATCAATCATAAACTGAATGATATGGAAGGATCAAAGATCTTCAAAATCACCCAAAATCACCTAGAGGTTCAAGAGGAAGGGATATGGACCGAATGAAATAATTTCTAGGTGACCTTTTCATTAAAAACTATTAGACTCAAGGATTACATTTCATGTATCCCTTTTATGGTGTGTAATCCCACAAGTTAAAAAGATTCTAAAAAATGCATCGCCTTAGATAAAAATATTGATTTCGACCATTACACAACATGAAACCTTTACATGGAATGAAAACCTCTCACATCCTGAACCAGTTTAACAGTATATACCCAATGACCATTACACGACATGTAATCCCATTACATGATGTGTAAATACCTATAAGACAGCACTTTCCCCATATCCCTACATAAATACTATGAACCCAAACTTAAGGTTCTTTGATCCAAGGAGCTCTTCTAATTCCATTTACACCTTTATACCTGGACTCCATTAATTCAAAAAAACATACATCCCATAACTTTAGGTCATTTTATCCAGAAAAGGGTCTTCATTATCGAGAATCCTGCAATGCACCCAAATAAAAATTGAGATCAATACCAAAAGAGAAGGCATGCCTAAAGAAAAATAATGAAGTTTAACAATATCCCAACCATAAACATTTTCTTCCCACTGTAAGTCATCATATTCTTAGACTCGTAAAAAGTGAAGGTAATTATTACCTAAAAAAATTCCCACTCCCACTTCTCATGGATATCTCATATGTACCACCATAGTACTGAGACCAAAGGAATTGTTTTACCACACAGTACCTTCTCTCAGTGATCCATAATCTTAACTAGTTTCTCAACAATTATGATATTGGGATAAGATATAAATACTATCATTCAATCACATGAGAAGGATCTAGTTAATGCCTCCTCAATTAGAAAATAAGAAACACTTCATGGATACAATACAAACCAAATGGTAAGACCATATGATAATCCACCTTTCCCAGTTGTCCAATGATCTCAAAGGGGACCACAAACCTCAGTGCCAACTTACACTGATTACCCAACTGATGATGTACCATGAAAGGTGAAACACTAAGAAAGACCTTATAACAGACCTCAAACTCTAAAGGATGATGAAAATGGTCTGCATAATATTTTTTATGACTTCATTTCATTTTCAATCTCTTCTGGATCAACTGCACCCTCTTCGTCATCTCTTGAACCAGACTCATCCCAACCAAAGATAGATCCCCTGACTCTACCCAATTTAAGGGAAATATACATGGTTACCCATAAAAATCCTTAAAGGGTGAAATAGTGATCAAGGCCTAATTGTTATAGGAAAACTCCACCAAAGAAAAATTATTTTCCCAAGATCCACAGAATTCAAACACACATGCCCGGAGCATATCCTCAAGAACCTAGATAACTCTCTATATTTTTCCATCCATATATAGATTATAAGTTATGCTCAATTTCATCTAGGAACCTATCACCTCCTAAAAACCTTTCCAAAACCTTCATGTGAACCTTGGGTACTGATCAGAAACAGTCTTAGAGTGAACCCTCTGAAGTCTCATAACCTCTCATACATACAATTCCCCAAGTTGTTCCACCTTCATCACCTCCTTAATAGTTAAGAAATGCGCTAATTTCATGATTCAATCAATGATCTACTCAATCAAATCCTTCCCAATATAAGTCCATGGTAAACCAATGATTAATTCCATGGAAATATCATCCCATTTCCATACTGAAATGGGTAAGGGATGAAACACCAGTAGGCCTCTACAGTTCCACCTTGATTCTATAACAAGTAAGACATCGTGATACAAAATATTCAATCTATCATCTCATACTCTACCACCAATACTAATGAATCAAATCATGATACATATTGGTGACACCTAGGTGTGTGGGTCAACAATAATGATTTCCACTGACCATAAACTCCTACCTCAAGGAAATCGGAAAAACCAACCTACTATAAAAGCATAAGGATTTATTGGGAGACTGAGACCACTCACCCGAGGTCCCCCACCATAAAGGATTTCACTAAATCCCTATTACTCAGGGTTAGACATATTCTTGATCCAAACCCACTCATAAAATGAAAATTCAACTTTCATTAAATCCAGACATACCTACCCACCACCATCTTTCATTCCCAATCTCATCTCTATAAACAAACTCATCAAAGATCATTATTCCACTAATTCCTTCACATCTTGTGAAGAAAGTTTTCTACTCAACTCATTGACAACCACATTACCTTTACGATGAGTTTATGTAATATAAAAATAAAACTTTTTAAGATACTCCACCCATCATCTCTATTGCAAGTTCAGATCCCTCTAAGTAAAGATATATTTCAGGCTCTTATAATCAGAATACACTATAAACCGATCCCTAAAAAGATATTGATGCCAAAATTTGGGTGCATGAATAAATGTTTTCAACCCAAGATCATGGGTAGGATAGTAGTTATCACTAGATAATAACTAGCATGATCCATAGGCCACTACCTATTTCCCTTGTATCAAGATACATCCCAAACTCATACTAGAAATGTGGCAGAAAACATCATAACCCGAAATCAGTTCCAGAAGAATCAAAATTGGTACTAAATTCAAACTCTACATCAACTCATCAAAGGATATCTAACACTTATAATTTTATTCAAACTTTATACCCTTATGGGTTAATGCTCTCATCGAAGATGCAATCTTGGAGAAGTCCTGAACAAACCATCTATAGTAACCAACTAACCCAATGAATCTTCAGATCTAAAGAACATTTATAGGATTATCCTAGGAAATAACTACCTATACCTTTTCATGATACATTGAGAAATCTCTCTCAAATATCACATGCCCCATAAATTTTACTTCCTGGATCCAAAACACACATTTGTAAAGATTACTATATAAATGATGTTCCTTCAAAGTTCAAATAATGATATCCAAACAGTTTATATGATCCTCCCCTATCTTGTAGTATATAAAATATCATCCAAAGACACCACAAAAAGTATTATAAGAACTAATTAAAGATCGGGTTCATCAAAGCCATAAATACTTCAGGAGCATTAGTTAGTCCGAATGGCATAACCAGAAACTCAAAATGCCTATACCGGCTCTTAAAAACTGTATTAGGTATATCATTTTCTTGAACTATCAAATGACGGTAACATGATCAAAGGTAAATCTTTGAAAACCAACATGACCCTCTAATCTAGTCAAAAAGATCATCAATCCTAGGAAAATGATATTTTTTCTTAGCGATCATCTGATTTAACTTTTGATAATCCATGAAAAATATGAGACTCACATATGTCTTCTTAGAAAAGAGGATAGGAAAATCCCATGGTGAAATGGTAGGATAAATAAATACTTTAGCATATAGGTCCTCAATTAGACCTTATGTTTCACTAACTCACCAAGTTCCATTCAATAAGATGGCATAGAAATGGGTATTGTTCTAGGGAGTAGGTAAATAGTAAACTTGAACTCTCTTTGGGGAGGTAAACTAGAAAATTAATCTGGAAAGACCTCATGATAATAATGAACCATCATAGGTAGTTGACTTCCCAAATAATGTTTAATAAAAATAAGAAAAATATCTAATAACTAACATGATATTATACTAGCATATTAAACAACAGGCCTCTCCCTTACTGGTCTAGAGGCCCCCTCACCCTAAAAAACATGAGTGACCCCATTGGAAGATAAGAACTAAACTAGATGAAAATAACAGTATATTTGGGAATTAACACTAATCATTCAATACATACTAATAATCAAGTAGAATATGTCAAGATCGAGCACTAATAATTCCTAATCCTCCTCAAAGTTGGCTATCATCACCTGACACACGGGACACTTGAAACCTTGTTCGGATCTCTTTCCCAAAGGAATGGAAAGATCCAAAAAGAACAGAATAAGATATGAAATAAAAAACAACACGTCAACTAAATTTGATGATATAAAATAATGAGTATCACATGTATCAAAAAAAATCTATCAACATAGAAGATAAAATAAACACCATACCTCTAACAGTAGTTGGCCCTGCTTCAGATTCATCTAGTCCATACTCAGTGGCATAAATCCATATGGTCTTAGATACATTAACATTTCCCTTGGCCTGATGATTTAACCCACTGCCCTTGGAAGCATCGACATGAACCTAAAAACCTTTTTTGAGAGTGTATCATGCCTTACTGCCTTGGGAAATACTGTTACAGAAACATTTCACATGGCCAAATTTCCAACAATAATGAAAAATCTTGGGATCCTCCACACAATTTGGCTTGGTATGACCAGGATACCCACACTGATAGAAGAAAAATCTTTTTCTCTCCATAAAAATCCCCCAAAATGGTCCTAAAGAAAATTTATCGCCTTTTTACTTCATTTTCTAGCTAGAGCATACACCCTGGCTAACAACTACGCTAACTAAAGCTCCACCCAAACCTATCTTCTTAGCCATGTCTACATCATCCAAAGATAATTTTTAAACCACATATATGATGGTTGTAAGGAATATTAGAATCAACATTGATCAAACATTATTCCTCAATCCCAACTCAAACCTATGAGCCTTTAGGTACTCATTAGTGACAAGATCTAACGCCAGATGCGCCAACTCAGCAAAACGGGTGGAATACTCTATAACGGTATGCTCTCCCTTATCCAAGGTCATAAAATCATTGGTCTTTACTACACTTAATGTATCAGGATAAAAAAATAATTGATTATTTTCTTGAAAGAATACCAGGTAAGATCCTTGTGCAACTTAGTTTTCAAAATAGATTCCCACCATCTCCTTCCCGGTCCTTCAAGAATATACATTCCAAAACCCACCATAGAGTGCTCAGGAGTATTCATAAAGTTGAAGATCCTATCAATATGATCAATCCATTATTCATATTCCTACATTCCTTTGTCACCATAAAATTTATGTGGATTCTTCTTTGTAAATTTCGAGTTGTGATCCACTGATCATCCTAGGTTCCAGACACCTTCTTGAACCATAGTCTGAATGGTGAAATTATAGCTTCAACCAAAGAAGGTTCTATTAGAGGATTCTAATTCTAATCCTAACTCATAGCTTCCTCTATTGGATTTGGAATATCTCTTCACAAATGCATTGTCGAACAACTACAAGACAAAAACCAATCATTTATGAGTAGATTCCAAAATCATAGTACCAACATCAGGTATTAATATCAAAGCTCTAAATGATAAGAATTTAAATCAATTATAAATTATTAAAACATGGATGATTACTTAGGAAAAGAATAGTTCCATTTAAATAAACTTCCCATTAAGTTAATTAAAATGACCTCAAAAACCACATCTCAAACCTGGTAAAAATTTTCTGACCACCCATGGTAACTTGAGTTCAGACGTGAAATTTAGCTATCCAGGCACCCTCCCACACTTACTACATGAATTAAAACAATCCAAAATCCTATATAACCAAGATACAAAACCAAGATTAAGTAGTTTTAACATAATTTAGGCTAAGAATCCCTCTAATACCAATTTTTAATAAACCAACCCAGATCAACTGCATAAGCCACCCGAGTCGTCCCATCATGGTGAAGTGAACAAACATAAAGGAAAAAAGTTTTGAATATAACCAAAACATTACATAAAACCAGAGTACGGTGCAAAATAAAAATACACAACAAGATCTATACAACCCAGGCCAAAATGGATAAACCAAAAAATTATGAATCAGACAAGACCCATGAGTCTCCATGTGACTGACTTTCACCTCCAAACCATCCCGTTATGAAGGAAACTGACTACAAGAGAACCTGTAATTCTACAAGATTCCCTTCCCTTTCCTTGAGTCATACAAAACAAGGTCTAAAAATACCCAAATGAAAAATTAGGGTGTGATCATATAGCCCAGTAGGATACCACCAAAGAATATATACAAGTTCTAATATCAAGAATGCACAAGTTCTATATTTTAAAATAATAATCTAGTTTATAAAGAATTTTCATAAATAAAACCACTTTTAAACATTTCCTTTTCTTTCCATAAATGCATACTATATTCACCAAATAGGAATATATCAAGTATAAAATAAAAATATGTAAATAAATCATGTGAGAAAATATACATGAAATAAACCATCATGCGATAAACTAGGTATAAAAACAATGCACACCATTTGGGATATAGCCTATGGGAATATATACTAGACATAAAAAAAATCTTGAACCAGGATAATACTATGTCCTACTAAAGTATGTTAATATCTAAAAGTAACCCCTAGTGGTGACACACACACTAGGGTCACCTATGTCGATTTCCTAACACAACAAAGGTTCCCAATGTGCTAATTTTGTTCAAAAACCATTTCCAAAACCACGATCATATTAAATTAAAACACTTTTTCTATCACAAAAAATCCATTTCAACAATAAAATAAAGTATTCAAAGAATTAACAACACTTTAATAGATCCATCTACCTCAAAAATGATAGAACCCTATCCACCTTTGATAATGGATATCAAAAAACCATGGATCAGCCTTTGATGGACAAGGCCCAACTAGGAATGATAGAAAATATTGGTTAAATATGAATCTGAATGACCATCGTAGCTAACTCCACAACTGAGACCAAAGTAATGAAGAACCAAAAGGAATTCTTAATTGAAAGGATTCACCACAACCAAAACAATGATCAATCATCGAATGAACTATCTATAAGGATTAGAGATCTCTAAAATCTCCCAAAATCACTTAGGGGTTTGAGATAAAGGATTGTGGACTAAATGAATGAGATTTCTAAAAATTCATGCATTAAAAACCACTTGACTCAAGAATTACATGTCATGTATCCCTTTCATGGCTTCTAATCCCATGAGGTAAAATGAAACTAAAAATGAATCACCTCAAATAAAAATCTATATTTCAACCATTATATGACATGAAACCTTTACACGGAGTGTAAACCTCTCACACCCTGAACTAGTTTATAGCATATGCCCAACGACCATTAAATGATGTGTAATCTCATCACATGACATGTAAATTTCCAAAAGACATTAATCAACCCAGATCTATAAGGTCTCATCCTTAAACATTACATAATCTAGTAAATTCTCTTAAAATTCACTTTCTTATATTCTCAAAGATCTTTCCAGTTTATATTTTTAAAGAATTATGACATAATTCATACATATCAACCCACAATCATAAAAATTGGGTACTAAAAAAACAATATCCATTTATTCCATAATACAAATTTTTTTAATAAAACATGAAATCATTTCATGAAAAATATTCACAACATTCATCTTGGATTCTTATTTTCTCTTGCCCATCCTTAAAACCTATGAAAAATAATTTAAAACTTGGGATGAGCACAAAAATATTAGTAATAGGTATAAAAAGAAGAAACCATTAGTCCATGAATACTTATAAACCTGTGAAATAATTTTCACAAGGACATACTTCTCACCCATAAAGTATCATATACTTTGTGAAAACAAGATATTTCCATAGAACATTGAAAACATAAATAAACAATTTATGTAACTTGGGGAATTAATTAATTAAGATTGTAACCCTCATGGGAACCACATGATTTCTAGCCCTCACATATACCTTAAAATGTAACCCTCAGAGATACCTTATGATGTGACCCTCATGGCTACCTTATGGTGCAACCCTCATGACTACCTTATAGTGTAACCATCGTAATTACACTTGGAATAATCATTACGATCAACTTCCAACATAAACATACCCAATGCATTGGAGGGAGATATAGTTACCAAACTTTATCATAAAAATTTTTCAAGAACCAGAACATGAAAATAAAACATTAATACTTTCATCATAAAAACATTCTTTTTAATTTTGTAAGAATAGAAATTTAAGAGGATTTTTTAAGAAAAGTCTCTTACCTTGGGTTTGAATTCCTTAGGACATGTTCAAACCTTCTTCATAATGGTTTAAAGATTGTTATTAATTTATTAAAAAACTATATACATATTTATAATACCTTATATTATTTTTTATAACATATTTCCACCCATTTATTGATAATATTGTTTATTTTTATTGTTTCGGGTGTATTTATTTCACGGTTTCCATGGTTGGTTCATTATGGGTTTCATTTTCAAATGGAAAAAAAACTACATAAGTGGAACGAAATTGTATTAATATGTTTCCATAATTCTAAATGATACCATATATCATTTTTTATGATATTAGTATGATTCATTAAATAAAACATTAATAATAAAAGTTTAGTTTATTTTTTATGGGTTTTTCTGACCATCACAAAATAGTTTCGTTTTATTTAATGTTATGTCTATAAATTAGTTCTAGAAAATTAAATATGTTATAATATAAATATTAAAATATTTTTTAACCATAATAATGGTTTTATGACAAGAATTTAATGCATTAAATGAAAATGAAAAATTTGACATCCATGAAGGCGATGAATAGACACAATACGGACGATGCATTCATTTTCTAGAATAAGAGCAGAAGAAGAGAGGTTTGATGACTAATATTCCATTAACACAATAATATTTTAGTATATATAAGATAATATAATTATCATGTCACATGGATTAGGGTAGGTGAGGAGATAATAAGAAAAGAAAATAAATTGAAAATAAATTGAAAAGAAAATGAAAGTGGATTTTACCTCTGGAATTCTTCTCCTTGAGAACCTCATTAAGGACCTTGGTTTTGTCCTTTTGGTAATACCAACAAGTCTTATAAGTGGGTAAGAGGATTGGGAATGTAATTGGGTAAAAATTAAACAAGATACAAGGATTTGGAGGTGTGAGGATAATAGGTGGTGAGGGTGGTATTTATAGTGGATGAGAGGGGTGTGTTCTCATTATTTTATTCATTAGTTTATTATTTTCGCTCAAGATTATGAATAGTTAGATCATTAGCACTAAATATATTAAAATAATGAAGGGTAGTTTGATATTATGGTGAATACATCAGCAATAACTCAAGTAATAGTGTATTTAACTTATAATGTATATATACCGTAAATTATCATATTTTACTATTCACCAAAGATTTGAGTATTTTAGAAAAATCCAAAAAATTCACCCTAAACATTTTTTCTATGTGTAGAATAAAAAACATACTTCATTTTTTGAAAATAATTTTATAAATATGAGAAATTTAATTTTTAATTAAAATCATTGTTTATTCAAAAATAATGATTTTAAAATTATAACTAATTTTATAACACTTTGAAAATTTAATTAAGGTCTCATAAAATTATTTATAATAATAATAAAACAAAATATTAATCTACAGATCAATTTTATGAAGATAAATTTTCATTTAAATAATTTTATTAATTATAAAATTGTAAATAAAAATTTATGTGTCACAAAAATAAGAACACTTAATTTATCATTTTCAAAACATTTATTTACTCATTCCATGATATAAATATATCATATTTTCACTTATAACATACAAAAATTTAATTTATACTCTCGTAGGTGAGGTTACTATTCTATTAGTATAGATTCCTTAATTTCTATAAATACCACTTATTTCATTATACATTTAAGATGAATTTAACTATTTAATTTCAAAATGAAAACAAATTATTTTATAAGTACCTAGGTTGTTAAATTCTATCCATTATGGATATTTCATCCTTGTAATTTTTATTCACTTATTAAACAAGTGAAGATAATTTTCCCTCATAGTACTTTTATATTCGCATGTTGCTTATTCAACTATGTAGTTACTCTAAAAAACCTTAACCTAGTGAATTAACTTATTCTGCAATAATTTCTCACTACAATCAATAATTTTAATAGTATCTTCCTCATAAGAATGTCTATATTCTATTTGAACAAATTTTGGGATCAAAACCTATGATGAATTTGGCACATACATTCTTAACATCAAAGCATGAAAAACATTGTGTACTTGAGATAAAATTAGAGGCATAGCTACTCAGTAGGAAATTGGTCCAACTTTCTCCAAGATTTCATAAGGTCTAATGAAACATGGAATTATATATCCTTTCTTACTAAAATTCATAACACTTTTCCAAAGAGATATTTTAAGGAAAACATGATCACCTAACTTTAAAGAAAAGTTTTTCCTCCTATTATCTACATAACTTTTTTTCATGTCCTGAGTAGTCCTTATGTGTTGTTATATCATGTTTACTTTATCAGCTACTTCCACTACTAATTCTAGTTCTATAAACTTCATTTACCTTACTTCATCCCAAAATGTTGGAGTTTGACACCTCTTTTCATATAATTATTCAAAAGTTTTCATCTGTATACCAGAATGAAAACTTTTATTATAAGAAAACTCAAATAAATAAATATGATGATCCCAACTTCCCTGGTAATCCATTGAAAGAACACATAACATGTCTTCCAATGTCTAAATTTTTTTCTTGTCATGTCTATCATATTGAGGATGAAATGATATAATGAAATTTAATTCAGTTCCCAATGAATTCTGAAGTCCTTTCTAAAAGTTATAAGTGAACCTAGGATCACAGTAAAATATAATAGAGATAGGAACTCCATATAACCTAACTATATCTTTGAGGTATAGTCAAGAAAGATAATACAAAGATATATTATCTTGAATAGGAATAAAATGTGTAGATTTAGTCAGTCAATCACCAATAACTGAAATCACATTGTTACCTCAAGTATTATTTGGTATCCCCACCATGAAATCCATGGATATATTTTCCCATTTCTACTCTAGCATTGGAAAATGATGAATCATGTCCTTTAGTAGTTGTCTATCTACATTAAACTATTTAAAATTTAAACATTTAATTTTAAAATCATCAATATGTCTTTTCATTCTATCCCACCAATAATACTCCCAAAGGTCTCTATATATCTTAGTGCTACCAGGACTAACTAAAAATTGAGAACTACAAGCTTTACTTAACAATTATTTCTTTAGCTGGGAATCACAAGGAATATATAATCTCTTTCCAAATATCATGAAATATTCTTTATAAACATTAAATTCAGAAAACTTACCTTCCTTAACCAATTCTACCTATTTCTGTAACTCATGATCTTCCTTCTATGCTTACTTAATTCTTTATAAGAGAGATGACTATATTGACACCTGAAACAAAAGAGAGTAATTTCCTACACCAATAACTTCTAATCCAAAATTCATAAAATCATAAACCAAGGGGTCATATTCCAAATGTAACATGGTTAATGAATCGTGATTTTTTCAAATCAAGGAATCTGCCACTTTGTTTGCTTTTCCAGAATGGTAATTGATGATGTAATCATAATCCTTTATCATTCTAGCCTTCTTCTCTACCTCATGTTAAATTACTTCTAAGTAAATATATACTTTAAACTTTTATGGTCAGTATATATTTTACATTTAACTCTATATAAATGATGTCTCCAAATTTTTAAAGTGAAAACCCATAACTAATAATTCTAGATCTTATGTGGGATAATTTAACTCATGAGGTTTCAATTGCCTTAAAGCATAAGAAATTACCTCATCATTCTACATCAGAATATAACCAATTCCCTTCAATTAAGAATCATTATATATGACAAAATATCTGTTTCTAAAAGGCAGAGACAAAACTATAGAATTCACTAATCTTCTTTTCGGTTCCTAAAAATAAACATCACAGTCTTCTGTCCAAATAAATTTAACCCCTTTTGTGTTAACTTAGTTATCATGATAGATAATCATGTAAGTATTTTAAAAAACCATTGGTAATAACCTATTAATCCAGGATAACTATGAATTTTTGTAACATTTTTAGGTCTTGTCCATTCATTAGCCACTTTTGTTTTGGTAGGATCAATTGTTATGTCATCCTTATTTACAACGTTCCCAAGAAAAGAAATATATTGCAACCAAAAATCACATTTTCTAAATTTCCCATAAAACTTATTTTCATTAAGTGTTTGTAGAAGAATAATTAGATGTTTTTAATGATCCTCGTAACTTTTTGAATAAACCAAGATATCATTAATTAAAACAATAACAAAATTATCCAAATATTTATAGAATATTATATTCATAAGATTCGTAAATATAGTAGGGGAATTTTTCAAGACAAATGGAATAATAACAAGATCAAAATGACCATATCTAGTTTGGAACACTATTTTCAGAATTTCATCCTCCTTAGCCTTCAGTTGATGGTACCCAGATCTCAATTCAATCTTGGAAAATTACTGAGCTCCTTGGAGTTGATCAAAAAAGTTGTCGATGTGAGGAGGTGGATACTTATTCTTAACAGTAATGTTATTCAAAGCTCTATAATCAATAAAAATACTCATGGAACCATATTTATTTTTAACAAACAAAATAGGATCACCTCATGGTGAAGTGATAGGATGAATGAAGGTTTTATTAACCAACTCATGCAACTATTTTTTCAATTTAAGAAGTTCTACTTGATCCATTCAATAAGGTGGTTTCGAAATGGGATTGGCATCAGTAACTAAGTCAATGGTAAATTCAACTTCCCAATTAGGTATAAAATTGGGAAAATCGTCAGGAAAAACATTCAGGTATTCATTTACCACTGACACGTTATTAACCTGAATAGTTTACTTATTTTCAACAATATGTGAAAGATAACTTTCATTTTCATATTTAAATAGTTTCTCAGCTTCCTGATATATTATTAATGGTATGGGTTCATTATTGTATACAAACTGAAACTCTTTCTGAAAAACAACTTCTTTATCTCTACAATCAATATTAGTATGATAAACAAAAAGCCAATCCATACCCATAACAACATAAAAATTTACTATTGGGAAAAATAATAAGGTTTTAAGGAAATTTCTTTTCATAGAAAACAACATGAATATTACTATAATTCCTTTTTAATTTAATATTTCCCCCTAGTGTTTTAACTATAAGTTCTCATTTCATTTCCTGTGGTAAAATTTCAAATTTACTAGAAAAAATATTAGAAATAAAGAAATGTGTAGACCCCATATCAAAAAAGACATTATAAAAATATTATTAAACAAACAATGTACCTGATACCACTTCATTAGATGGGCCAACATCTACTGACGTATTCTCATATGATTTCACTACACCTTTTTGCTTGTAATATGGCTGTTTTCTATCATTTAGATCTTTCTTTGGGTGTGTATTTTCATAATACCCCATCTTACAACATTTAAAACACTTTATAGTTTACTTATTAGAATTAAACTTAAGATCATTTTCATTACAATATCGGTCCATATGTCCAATCATACCACATCAAAAACACTTCTTGGATTTGTCAAGGCATTCCACAGGGTTCTTTTTACCACACTTCCCACAAACTAGATACTATATTTTCTTACCTTCATATTTATTTGATTTATTCTTACCCATTTCCTACTATATGGACTTTTATTTTTCTTATTTTTAAAGTACACATGATCATCAGAAAACTCTATTTCTACCCTCTAAGAATATCATTAAAATTTCTCATAACTTTTTAATTCATGGGAGGCCAATGACCTTCAATATCTTGGCTTCAATCCTGAGTAAAAACGATTTATTATATTATTAATATCCCAAATAAAATTTGGAGCAATTCTTGCCAATCAAGTACATTTTTCTTTATACACAGACACTAAATCTTCCTCCTTTTGTTTCAATTTTAGGAATTTTTTTCCATCCAAAGTTGAACCACCTTAGGAAAATATTTTTCAAGGAACATATTCTTAAATTCATTCCATTCCAAGGAATCAATCTCCTCACTATCCTTGATATTATTGACCATTGACCACCACTGGTTGGCTTTACCTACAAAATCATAAATATAAAGACTAAACTTTTGATTATCAAAACACCCATGACATAAAATATCTTTTCAGGATATTTAATTCACCCTTCAGCCACCACTGGGTCAGAATATCCACTTAAATCGGGAGGGTGTTTCTTTATAAAATGTTCCACTATCATCATATTCCTTTATAGTGACTATGGTTTTTCTATTTCATGGATTACACCACCATTTATAGCCTGAATCAACTAATCCATTACTATAAAAAACTACTCCGTTCCAATTCCCACCATTCCAGGTTGTGGATTTGGAAAAATATCATCCTCTTGGTGCCTTATTACTTTATATTCCCAGTTTCTTCTACAGAAAATCATTCTGAACAAACATAGATTAGATTAAGTAACATGGTAATCATTAAATTCTATATCATTTAAAATCAACCCTGAGGTAAAAATATTTTATGGTATTCTATTAACATCATTCCAACCCCTAAAGTTATCTAAACCGTTATTTGAAACCAACTATAAGGTCTTGACCTTAAACATTACATAATCTAGTAAATTATTTTATAATTCACTTTCTTATATTCCCAAAAATCTTTTTGGTTTATAGTTTTATAGAATTAGGAAATAATTCATACATATCAACCCATAAGCATACAAATTGGGTACTATAAAAATAATATCCATTTATTCTATAATACAAAAGTTTTTAATAAAACATGAAATCTTTTCATGAAAAATCTTCACAACATTCATCTTGGATTATTATTTTATCTTACCCATCCTTAAACACTATGAAAAACATTTTAAAACTTAGGATGAGCACAAAACACTATATAAGGGACATAAAAAAGAATAAACTTTTGTTCCATTAATACTTATAAACATATGAAATCATTTTCACAAATACATACTTCTCATCCATAAAGTATCATATACTTACTTTTTGAAAATAAGATATTTCCATAAAACATTGAAAACATAAATAAACTATTTAGGTAACTTGGGGAATTACTTACTTAAGATAGTAACCCTGGTGAATACCATATGATTTATAACCCTCACGGCTACCTTACAATGTAACCCTAATGGATACCTTATGATATAAACCTTACAACTACCTTATGGTGTAACCCTTAAGGCTACCTTATGGTGTAACCATCACAGTTACACTTGGAATAATCATTACAGTCAACTTCCAACATAAACATACCTAATGCATTGGAGGGAGATGTATATACCACCCTTAATCATAAAAAATTCCCAAGAACTATAACATAATCATAAAACATGAATAATTTCATCATAAAAACATTCCTTTTTAATTTTGTAAGAATAGAAATTTAAGATAGGATTTTTAAAGAAAATTATCTTACCTTGGGTTTAACTTCCTCTGAATGTGTTCAAAAATCATGTATAATGGTTTAAAGAGTGATATTAATTTATTATAAAACTATATTTATATTTATAATACCTTATATTATCTTTTTATAACATCTTTCCGCTCATTTATTGATAATATTTTTGTATTTTTATTGTTTTGGGTGCATTTATTTCATGGTTTCCATGATTGGTTCATTATGGGTTTCTTTTTCAAATGAAAGAAAAACTACAAAAGTGGAAAGAAATTGTATTAATATGTTTCCATAATTTTAAATGATACCATATATCATTTTTTTCTAATATGAGGATAATTCATTAGATAAAACATTAATGCTAAAAGTTTGGTTTATTTTTGGTGGGTTTTTCTGACCATTGTAAAATAGCTTTGTTTTATTTAATTTTATGTCTATAAATTAGTTCCAAAGAATTAAAAAATTTATAATATACATATTAAAAAAATTAATAATAATAATGGTTTTATGACCATCCTTGAACGTATTAAATGAAAATGAAAAATTTGACATCCATGATGGCGGTAAATCGACACGTCACGGATGATGCTTTCATTTTATAGAATATGAGGATAAGAAGAGATTTTTGATGACGAATACTCCATTAACATAGTAATGTTATAGTATATTTAAGATATTGGAGTTATCATGTCACAAGGATGAGGGGAGGATAGGATAAAATAAGAAATGAAAATAAATTGAAAAGAAAATAAAAGAAAATGAAAGTGGATTTTACCTCTTGAATTCTTATCCTTAATAACAATTTTAAGGCCCTTAGTTTTGGCCTTTTAGTGAGACCGGTAGGTCTTGGATTTGGGGAAGAGTCTTGTTAAGGTAATTGGGCAAAAATTAAATAATCTACAAGGATTTAGAGGTGTGAGGATAAGAGGTGGTGAGGGGTGGTATTTATAATGGAGGAGAGGGGTGTTTTCTCATTATTTTATTCATTAGTTTATTATTTTGGCTCAATACTATAAATAGTTAGATCATTATCACTAAATATATTAAAATAATTAATGGGATTTTGAGATTATGTTTATTTCAACAACAATGAATCAAGGAATAGTATATTTAATATATAATATAAATATACCGCAAATTATCGTATTTTATTATTCACCAAAAATTCAAGTATTTTATAAAAATCCCAAAAATTCACCCTAATCATTTTTTTATGTGTAGAATTAAATAATGGAATATATTTTTTGAAAATAATTTTCTAAATATGATAAATTTAATTTTTAATTAAAATCACCATTTATTCAAAAAATAATGATTTTAAAATTATAACTGATTCTATGTCACTTTGAAAAATTAATTAAGGTCTTATAAAATTATCCTATAATAATAATAAAACAAAATATTAATTTATGGATAAATTTTATGAAGATAAATTTTCATTTAAATCATTTTATTAATTATAAAATTATAAATAAAATTTTATGTGTTACAAAAATACCAACACTTAATTTATCATTTTCAAAACATTTATTTACTTATTACATGACATAAATATATAATATTTTCACTTATAAGATACATAAATTTTATTTACACTATCATAAGTGAGTTTATTATTCTATTAGTATATATTACTTAATTTCTATAAATACCACTTATTTCATTATACATTTATAATGAATTTAACTATTTAATTCCAAAATGAACACAAATTATTTTATAAGTATCTAGGTTGTTAAAATATCCCTATAGAAATCCTTTAAACCCAAAATTAAGGTTATTTAGTCCCAGGGAGATCTTCTATATCCATTTACACATTTATACTCATACTTCCTTAATTCAAACAAACATACATCCCCAAACTTTAATCCATTTCCCCCAGAAAAGTCTCTCAATTCCTAATAATCTCATAATACACCCAAAAAAAAGGGAAACCAATAAAAAAAGAAAATTAATACCTTAACGAAGATAATATGGTGTTATAGCCACTTCCACAAACCACTAATTTTTGTACTGTTTCCTGAGAATCCCACATGGTTTGGCCTAACCATGCACTAACCATGAACATGCCCAAAAACCTATTAAAAACTCCCCAAAATCACACAAAACAACCCAAGAATTGTTCAAAACAAAATATATTAAAAATAAATGAATATACATTCCAAAAATTTACATTTAGATGTGAAAATTCTCCCCACCATATCACTTTTTATCCCTAAAAAGTAAAGATGAAGAAGACTGATTAAAAAAAGATGAGTCGACTACTCCCTCATTAATGATTCACATTCCCACATCACATGAGAATCTGTTTTGTGCTACCACAAGACTCAGACCAACAGAATAGACTTACCACATAAAATCATATCCTAAGAATCAACAACATGGACCTATCATTCAACTACCAATATATTTGGTTCTAAATCAAGTGCTTCCCAATTTATAATAAGATAGGGATTAGAATGATACTTCATAATCTAAGACGCATGGAAAACATCATGGATAGAAGTCAATTGAGGTATAAAATCTAATTTTTAAGACACTTTTTCAATATTATTAGTGATCTCAAAAGGTCCCACTTATCTCATAGCTAATTTCCCTTGATTTCCAAGGTGATGATGACCTAACCAAGGTGAAATTTTTAGGAACACCTGGTCACCTACCAAAATTTCTATAGAAATACATTGATGATGCACATAATATTTATATTGAATCTGATAAATTTCCAATAATTGATGAATAATATGATTTTTTTGACACCTACAAAACAATGATTTATCCCATAATGGAAATTTCACCCACCTCAGAATAATAAATATGTGAGTTATATAGTCAACCATACAAATCATCAAAGTGATACATTATGAAGGAAGACCGAAAACTATTGTTATAATAAAACTCAATCAATACCAAATAAATATCCCTATATTCTCCAAATTATATGACACAATCACGGGGTATATGCTTTAAAATATAAATATCGCACTCCATTTGTCCATATATCGGAGGATGTAATCCCTGTTTATCTTAACTTGAGAACCAATCACCTCTCAGAGGCCTTTCCAAAATAGAGAGGTAACTTGAGGATCCCTATCTGAAATAATGACATATAGTACCCATTTCATCCTCATTATCTCCTAAATATATAGATTTTCCAAATCCTCAACCTTGGTGGTTTCTTGATTCGAAATAAAATGAGTTGTCTTGGTTAGTTGATCAATCACTACCCATATGGAATTATTCACTCAAGGATTATGTAGTAACCCAATGATGAAATCCATGGAAACATAATCCCATTTCAATATGGGAACCAAGATAGTTTAAAGAAATATAAAAGACTTTGGGTGTTCACCTTGATTTACTCACAGGTATAGCACCGGGTCACAAAATTAATTATGTCATGTTTCAAAACTAGCCACCAAAACCGAAACTTCATGTCATGGTACATATTTGTTATAGTAATATGAATAGACCAATTTTAAAAATTAAAACTTTCCATTATATCCATCCTCTCAGATGAAGGAATGAGAAATTAGTTCTGAAACAAGAAAAACCTTATGAGGAGAAAGTGAACTCGGTAATGGTCTCCCTACCATATAAATAGTTCCTAATACTTTTTAATGCTTCATTCTATTATTTATCTTAAAAAAATCAACTCAATAAGAGATGGAATCAACTGAGCACTAGCCAAAACAAAACCAGTCTCTTCCTACATCACATATAGGTTCATATAAGGAAAGATTCCCATCAGATTCCATTCATCTTTCAATTCCATAATTACTTTTGAAGGTAAATTTATACTCATAGTTTATATAATAACATTTACCTTTCCCAAGGTATAGGAAATATCAAAGTTAAAATACTAAATATAATCCACCCATAACCTTTTCTAACGGTGTAAGTCTTTCTAATAAAATATATAACTTAAAATATATGGCCACAATAGATAATGAACCATTTACCAAAGTGGTATTATCACCAACTCTTAATATATAGTATAATTGTTTCAATTTATAAATCATGGGTGGGGTAATTATTATCATATGGATGAATATAACAAGATTATTACACCACTATATAGTCTTATTTTAAAATAATGTAGCCTAAACCAGCACCAGATGCATCACAAAATTCCATATATCCCTTTCTTTCTTCTGTGAGAATCAAAATATGTGTTGAATTCAAGCATCAATTCAATTCATGAAACAAATTCTAACACTTAAAATCCCATATGAATTATACCCCTTGAGCAGATAACTAAGGTTCAATATTTGAGAAGTATTTCACAAACCGTTGATAATATTCTACCAAACTTAAGAAGATTAGAATCTCAAAGACATTTTGTGGTTCCTCACAGGACAATACAACTTTCAATTTCTTAGGATCAACTAAAATTCCATTCTATGAAACCACATGTCCTAAGAACTTAACTTTTCAAATAAAAAAATTACATTTTTATAACTTAGAATAAATTTGATGATCCCTTAAGATTTTCAGTATGTATTTCTAATGATGCTCATGTTATTCTTCAGTTCTCACATAAACTATAATTTTATCCATGAATTCCATGAAAAAGGAATCAAGGTATCAATGGAAAATTTGATTCATCAAGGCCATGAAAATAGTTGGATCATTATTAAAACCAAACAATATTATAAGATATTTAAAGGGGCTATACCTGGTCATGAATGTGGTCTTTGGAATATTTGTCTTCTTAACTCTTAGTTGATGATACCCAGATCAAAGGTTGGTTTTCATAAACCACTTTTCCCCCATTAATTGATCAAAAAAATCATCGATATAGCGTAATGGATATTTATTCTTATTTTCACCCAATTAATATTTTAATAATTGAAATTAAAATGGATAGTCCCATCAATATTTTTGGAAAAAAACATAGGGGATACCAAGGAATTACACTAGGATATATGTAGTCTTTAGCTTTCAAATCATCCAACTAAATATTAACTTCCTTAAATTTCCTTAGATCCATTTTGTATGAAAGAATGGATATCGACTGAGTTCCCAACACCAAATAAATCAAAAAAATACTTCTTACTCTATAGGTAGACTAGATGATTATTCAATAAATTCTCAAGGAAATTTCTTAACCACTAAGGGATGATCACAACCCATAGGTTCCTCCCTAATTTCAACTAAAAAATTGGAAATCAACATTTAATGTTCTAGTAAAGGTGGTCCTTCTCAAATATATCTTGAATCCCACTCTCCCTGAAACACTTTGGAGTTCCCATCAAAGGATATTTATAACACCCACTAATGGTAGCAATCAATCTATTATTTATAGGAAATCAACTAATCCATCCCAAGGATAACATCAAAGAGGTCCAATTTAAGAAATAGAAAATCCCAAACTGGATCGACCTCGAATATAAAAAGATAATATGAGGTACATCAAAAAACCTACCCCTTCTTTCCTATAGGTTCCATCAACTCTATAAAAAAATATAATGAGTTCCATTGTAAGTTTTAAAATATTCATAAAGAAAGTTTATATAAAGGAATGATAGGCAATAAAAGAAAATAAATTAGTCACTAAAGATAAAGAAATAAAGAGAGTACCTATAAAAATTATAGGTTCCACATCAAATTCCCACCTAAGACTCTTATACTATGTGAAACTACTTCATTCCATAATCCTTGGGATGGAACCCTATAATATTCAAAGCATCTGACTACATCACAAAACATTTAGGTACCAAAGATCCTATACCATAATTTGGAGATGAAATATCTTGGAATATCTTCTATAAGTGACCTTGGTATCCATATGAGTTATATATTTTAGGAGACATGGTGGAAAGTATGGCTAGTGTGCCATGTCTTGACACACTGGAAGCAAGTGAAAGGTCCACTTATGACTACTACTTAAGGTGTGCTATAAATATTATACTAAAATCCACTATTATAGCCCTTATGGGTCTTATTCAACTTCATCATTTTTCATAGGAGCTAATGAAACTTTAAATTTTCAGAAGAGTAATCCCAACTAAACTTGAACTTCTTTCCAGGTCAATCTCTACTATCAGATATCTTTCAACCACTTTAGCATTTGAGGTATGCTTCAATATATAAACTTTATATAGAATATCTGATTGCAAGATCATTTGAAACTATTGGTTCTTTAACATATAACTCGATACAATCTTAGGAGAAAAATGAACCAGTTTAGAAAATTAGTTGGAATATTTCATTATAGAATGATAACCTTATTTAAGGGTGGATAAATATATGGATTTATCTATCATTAATGATTCAGGGAAAAACATTTAGGGAAATATGGTCTTTATATCTTTCCACTCCAAACCTTCACATTGCTTTGCATAAACCACTTTTTACTACCATCTCCTTCTTGGGCCTTCAATATTAAAAGTTTCATGTTTCACTTTGAAAAAATATATATTTTCCATGAAGTGAAAATATGCTAGGCCTTCTCCAACTAGTCCTCTTCTCATGGAGGATCATTCATTACTTGTAAGGATGGTGGTTTCTAATGAATAAACTCTAAGGCTCGGTGTTTATCTTTTCTAATATTTGGATACACTTCCTTAGCTTTATCAAGGGTGGGGGAAACACCCTGGTCCATAGCATGGACTACTTTCACTACCAATTTAAATAGATTTTTTTCTAATAGAGGGTTTCCTCATGAAACATCATCTGTATCACCTTTCTAAAGAACTCTAGTAAGTCTTTTGGGGGGCATGTTACCACATAAAATAAATAATAGAGACCATAAAACATGTGAAAAATATTATTTTGAACCAATATAACATAAGATAAGAACTAATATTAGATCAAAACTCAACATGAGAGACACACTACCCAACATCTTGTGGTAACTTAAGGTTGTTATGATGTGATATAGCTAGGAACTCACTAATAACCTACCCCTATGTCCCAAAAATCCTCTCTCATTCCTACCAAAACATCCCAATACATGAAGACCATAGGGAAAATCCTACCTTTGATACCAATTTGTTATAAACTAACCAGGTTCATCCCTAAATTGGATAATGAGTTAGCTTGTGGAAAGAGCTTATGGGAATTCTTGATCCCCATGGGCTGGTGACATGCACCTGGGGATCATAAACTACCTTTGGGAATGATTTTTTCCATAATGAGCCAAAAAAATAAATATGTGGAATATATAAAAGAAAGAAAATATTTTAATACAAAGTTTTATAGTAGAAGAAAAAAAAGTGAAAGGTGATACATGTACCAAATCAAAATAGGTAAACCAAAGTATCTAAATAATAGACAATTCATCTTCATGTGATAAGTGGTTAAACATCCCATCATGTCACCACCAAACTCCCACAAAACACTAACATGGATACCCACCACCATTATGATACACTTTTACTTTTCCCACATTAGATAAAACAAGATCCAAAAACACCCAAAGTTATGTGTAGGGTTTGAGTAAAAAAGCTTAGTAGTATCCCACCACATGTTCCGTAAGTAGTATTTATAAAAAAAACAAATTATTATCATTTAATGAAAGACAAGGAATGAAATATAGCTTTATAAAGTTTACAATAAATCATGGTAGTCCAGCCTTTTTAATATAGTTTATAAATCATACATTAGAAAACTATTTTCAAATCGTTTACCATAAACCATTCCTCAAAGCATTTATAAATGAACGTCTTTAAAAATGAGCACTATTAAAACTCATCATAGGGTATGTTAGTTTTGGGCTATCTATGATCCTTGAAACTTAGTAATCAAATGACTATGTGTGAAATAATTCCTAAAAGATAATCCTAGGGATAGTGGAACACCCCAACAAGTGAACCCCTTTTCATAATATAGATTAGTTAAATTTTTATCATAAGTCCTCACTAGGTAGCTACAAACCATCCTAGAATGCTTGTCTCAGTTTATCCCCCTCATAATCACCCCAAGTTCCCATGTTCCATAGACCACAATTAGAATATTTTAATTTCAAAAATGGACCACACATGGAGGCATTAATTTTCATGGTTCAAATCATTCTAAGGGAATAACACAAATCAAGAATCAAACAACTCATGTTTATAATAAAATATTATTTTTAAATCCATTTCCATTTTCAACACAAAATAATAAATCCATTTTATGAGAGAATCCCAAATCATCATATTTCAAGAATCATAAATCATTACTTTAAACAATTTTGAAAAAAAATGAGTATCGATGCGTGGTTTATAAACAAAGTATTTTCATTAAACCACCCACCTCAAAAACATTGCATTTCTAACAAAAAAATGGGATCCTCATTCCCATAGGAATAAAGGATCTTAAAAAGAAAATAAGAGCCCTAAACCATGAAACCCGTATTAAGAATCTTGGATTAAAGAAGCACTAAATTGATGTAGATGATAAAAACCACTTTACAAGAAAATTATTGAAGAAACGCAAAAAGATCTAGGTAGATTTTTCCTATACCTTCCTCTCTCAAAACTAATCTATAAGATAACCCATTAAATCATGACACAACCCATAAATATATCTCTAAAATCCCTAATCTATGGTTCTATTCAAGAATAATAGGTTAGATCTAGAAGGAAAACAAATAAAAATTAATAATAGACTATTACCTTCAGTTTCCTTGATCAAACACCACAGGATCAATTGGAATTACTCTTTAAAAGAGTTGGGACCCCTAAAATCTTTAATTGGAACCCATTATAATGCATAGTTTTTGTATGACTATGCATGTTTTATTAGTTCTTATGCTAGTTATTCTTAATTATAATGTGTTCCTTAGTATCTTGTAATTATTTAGGGAGTTGCGTGAAGAAATCGTGCATGGTATTCAGCTTTATACTAGTGGAGGCTATATATTTAATGCATGGTTTTATAAACAGTGTATCTAAACCATGCAAGCTACCAAGAATTTTATGTAATGGATTTCCCTTACTTCCCCCCATTTAAGCATACTTTTATTCCTTATTTATGGTACCAACCATAATATTGATCAATAGAGATTATCCTTATCTTCCTCAATGAAACCAGACCCTTTCTACATGTATTTCATGTTGATTTTTAAGGGAGAGTCCCATTTTTCTCTTTTACTTCCATTTTATCTTGGTTTCTTTTTATCCTATAAGAACTAATAGCTAATGTGGACTAATCTAGGTTTTATGTTAGTCAAATCCTGTGGATTTTGTTTTCTAAGTATTTTATAGTCCATTTTACTCTTGGGTATTACTTCCACCATTGAGGGAGAGTTGTTTTTGGTGATTTAGGTAGAATTTTTTGTATAATTGTTTTATTTTACATATCATTAAATGATTGGGTTTTCCTAAATTATTTTTTTATTTAGATATATCTATATATGATACCCATTTTGGGTTTGTAAAATGGTTTCATTAGTTTCTAAACATGGTGTGTAAAATTTTAATGGATTTATATTATTCACATTGAATGAAAATTTTATGTATGAAAATTGTTTTTGAAAATTATTTGAGACTCTTTTCAATGAATTTGAGGATTTAAGAAGGGTTTTTTCCTTATTTTGATTTATATAAAATGCAAGCCTCATTCCAAGGGTTTTTTCAATTAAAGTGATGTTTCATCTTCCAATTGACTCTTGAGGGTGGAAAACCTTGTTTTTAAAGTATTGATATATTATTGACTTTCAAAGGATGTTTATATCATGGTTTTCTAGGTTGTACTCAAATTCCCATTTAGCACTTAATAAGTGGAATCCTTGGTGTGTGGAATATGGATAGTTTTATAACTTTTAGTTCTAAAATGGTTTTAAAGTCTAGGTTTATAAATTATAAAATTAGTTTTCTTGGTGATTATAACACCTTAGTTGTGATCCTCGTTGTATTTTTTCTTATATAGACCTTTTTCCTTTATGGGATATGAAATGAAATATTATTTTATTCTTATGAAAATGTGAAAAGGGTCTATTTCTTGAGAGGGTATTGGAGGTGAGATAGAGTTTATTATTTGTGTATATTATTAATTTATGTGGTGATAATGTTCTTGTTGATTTATCACATCCACTTTAATTATGTGATGAGAACCTTGGGTAACTATGTGAGAGATTTGTATTATGCTCTAATTTCTTAGATTTATAAATTTCTAGTGACCCTTAGTTGATATTATTACACTGTCTAGGGTAGGGATCCTAATGATAGTAATTCAAGTGTTTATGTCATTTAGGAAGGTAACGTAGGTCAGTAATTGATTATGTTGGTATATATCTAAGATCATATCATGTTATGACCTATTCAATTCCCATGAAATATATTTTATTATTGATGATATTATATTAAGTATCCCCATGTCATATTTTTTATATATTCCCATGTACCCATCTTAGATTTATGGAATCATTGGTTTATTATTGTTTACACTTATTATGATTCATTGATATGATAATGCATGTTTGATCTATATGCCTTCATTATTTTATGGTTGAGTATAATTTAAACTTGTTTTCAAAACAAAATTTTTAAATGATTGTGAATGAAGGAAACTGATTTGGTTTTATTTTGATAAAAATGTATGTTTACCTTTTAAATGTTTTAATGTGATTCCCTATTTAAATGGTGGTATACAGAACTTTCTTACTAAAAAGGGGATTCTTAAAGAAGGATATCAATGGAATGTTTTATTAATATCATGTGTTTAAAATCAATGTTCTCAAGACTAATAATTCTTTATTTTTAAAAAATGTATTACCTTGTAGATTTAAAAATGGTTGAATGCATGATACTTACTTTATTTATACTCATTATTTTGAAAAACCTATTTTTTGAATTATGTTCAAACTAGAATTTATGGAATTATTTATAAATGGAATTTCATAGACACTTTGGTGAAATACTATTTGGCATTTTTAGGTCACACTATATGTATAAACCTATGTATATGTGTGTAATTATTATGTGTTCATATAAGTCCTCAGGTTTTTATCTCAAAATAGGTATTGTTCATGTTGGTCCATTGATGGATGTGTTGGGATGTGGAGAGTGACCATGTTTCAAGTATAGATGTTCAAGGAGTGGGTCAAGTTCTTGTCTTTTACTAGGATATTTCTGTATCAGCCTATGCAGCCATCTATTTATTTATAACTTGGTTTCCTTTATATTGGGACCTAATTATGTATTGTGGATGTTTTTGTATATTTATTTTAAAGGGATATAGTTGGTTAATTTATATTTATTATTCCTTATTTAGTTGGTTTTTATTAGATATATTATTTTGTTTTATGGATGTCTAGTGTATGGGCACACTATACTGGATTCTTGGTTAGATTTCATAGCTTATTTATTATTATTAGAGAGTGAAACCATCCCCACTTTGTTAAAGTGTGATGCCCCAATGCTTGTCACCATCCTGTAGTGATCGAGATCATGATTTAGACCTTGTGGTGGGATAATCTAGGTGACTTGTTAGGTTGACTTAGGATAGTTCATTACACACCAGTCACCTAATGGCCTCATCTAAAGATCACCCTCCCTAGAACCCCCACTAGGTACCTGGTATAACCCAACTGGGTACCCAGTGGTGTTTAGTGTATATTTTCCCTTTATCATTGTTTATTTTTATTTTGACAATTACTTATTTCTCTCTTATTTTATTCATTTATTTTTTATTTTGTTTAATATTATTAATATTTATAATTATTTAGTATTTTTTATTAATTATTATTAATAGTTATCATTATTATCACATATGTTGTGTTGAAAATTTTTCTTAAGTATAAGATTTTTATTTATTAAGAAATGACTTACAAATTACTTATGTTTATGGAAATTAAGTTTACGTATTCGGTATATAGAATTTTGGTTAATTTGGCTACACATGTGTGTTGGTAAAGTTTGGAATTTGGTTAATAATTAACCCTTTCTCATTATAGAGGAAGTCGGAATTGACTCTTATATATCAAATTTTGTTAAAGGAAATGACCCTTACCCATTACTAAGTTTCATAGAATTTACTATTACATATACTGAGAGTTAAAAATTTGTAATGAAAATGACCTTTATGTATAAATTAATGACCTTAACATATTTATAATATTACTCTTATGTATGATGACATAGAAATTATATAAAGTGGTTTACCTTTAAATATCACAATGATATACATAATTTACTTTTACATATCAATTTCTTTTTGGAAAATTAAATGAATTTTACATATCGAAGGACCCTTACATAATATGGTTGAATTTGATTTATTTGGAAAATTAAACTACTCTTAATATTATTATGAATATATTTTTAGAAGTTATGTTTTAAACTGTTTCAAGAGTTTTATTATGAATGGTTTGAAAGATAATAAGGATTTAGAATATATAAACTTATATATTGAAAGAATTATTCATATATATGAATCTGAATTGAGAATTATTTATCACCATTTGTGGCAGAATTATCGGCTATATAATATGATATATATTATGAGTAACATATTCAAAATTCAAATGATTATATTTTTAAGGCACTATTTCTCATGATTTTAGGTATTATTTAAAGTGTTTAAATGGTAATTTTTATAGATAATTGTTATGATTATTTGAATTTTTATTTCTATAGAGATGTGGAGATTTATTATTGAAATTCTAAAATTGATAAATGTAATGACAATTTTTATGAAATTTGGTAACTATATTATAACCTTATTTGAATCAGTCTAACTATTGCATTACGTGATGTTGAGAGATTTAAGAAAGATGATGGAGTTTATACCAAAGCTATTATCCATTAATGAATCATCTATATAAATGATGAAGCATCATGTATTAAGAGATACCACATGAGAAGACACGATATTGATGTGCTATAAAGTTCAAGAGCTACATTGTTCTACTCACTATTGTTCTGAATTATTAACACATTACTAATTTAGCCAAAGTTGAATCATTAAATTACTTAATCAAGTGATAAAGATAACTATTTATAAACTACCACCTTATATTTAATGTTTTGTGGTTTCTTTGTTTTATTATTTTTATTATACTAAATTGTTTTCACTATAAATTCACATTGATTATACCACCATTAAAAGGTACCACGTTTGTTTAGACACATAACCAAAAGGTAGTTTCATTGGTTATTCCTAAACCTAAAAAATGAATAAGTTAGGATTATTCCTTATCAAATTTAGGCTTGGTATACACCCATGTGAAAGGTTGGGATTGATCTACACCAATGTAAAAGGTTATATCGTAGTAGATATCCATGCTATTTGGTTAGGAGTGTGAAAATAAGACATAGGGTAGTTTGGATCTAAACTCATATAAATATATTATTTTATATTGTTTTATCTTATGGATTTCACAATTTATACATCCACTATATCATTTTTTTATGTTTTAATTTTTTAATCTTAACATCCACTAAATTTTTAATTTTTGTTTATACTTTGATTATTTTAAGGTTTAAAATTTACCCTTATCTTTATCATTACTATTGTGAGACCTAAAAATTGATATTAGAGCCTTCTCTTTTAAGATTTGTATTGTATTTATTTTAATAAAATATCAAAACAAGTAGTATCAAATCCTATACTTTAAAAATTTATTCTATGTTCTACTTTACATTGATACCTTAATAATAAGTATCAATGCAGGATCTTATTTTTTGATATATTTTTATCAAATTACTTACCTATTAGTGAATATTTTATCTTTATAGATAATTTTTATCCTACTAAAAGTTGATATTAATACATTGGTTGGTAATGATGATTCTATATACATTATTAATTAAAAAGTTATGGATTTACTTGATTATATTATAAATAGAAGTGTTTATAATCATATTTATTCGTGTTAAAGTGCTTTTGGTATTTTGAGGATATTAAAAGTCACTCATAAAAAAACTAACAAATTAAAAATAACTAGGCTTGTTTTACATAGGTAATAATTTCAATAATTCATAATGTTTGAGCATGAAGCTATTTATGATATGTAAAATAGGTTTACTAAGATTGTGAATAGAATGACTTATCTTTGTGAGACCATGGAGAATTAATTTCTAATTGAAAGAATTATTTAAGAACCACCTAAGAACTAGAATTCCAAGAAGTTCATCATTGAATAAAGAAAGGACTTTATTGAATTTTCCTGGAATGATATTATTAGATCATTATTATAGTACATGATTTAACTGAAGAATATTTATGATGAAGGAAATAAAATAAGTATATAAATTACTTTTAAATCAAATAAATATGTATCTTGTGATTCTTTTAGTGATAGTAAATTTTATTTTAGTGGTGAGAAAGGCGAAGAGTTAAGTTCGGTTTTGAGGTGTATACAAGAAATTTTAAAGAAAATACATGGTATCAATATGAAGTTGAGAAGGAGGAACGGGGAGGATTTTAGAAGGATAAACAAGAAATTAAATAGTAATTTTTATTTTAGATGTTATAAATGAAATAATATAGGACATACCAAATATGAATGTTTGGGGATAAAAATGAAATATATTAAAATAAGTATAAGGAAAAAATAGAAGAAAGCATCGGTTGTATGGTGAATTTTCAATAAAGATTTTGATTCATGATAAAATTTTAGATTTGAGAAGGGAACTATAAATATTTGTTTTGTGGATGACATGATTAAGGTTAGTAGTGATGTTTTTTATTATGATTCTACTTCTTTAGATAATTCTGATTGTGATAATACTATTTCTGGGTAATTTTATTATATTTTTGATAAGTATGATGAATAGATTGAAAAACAAACAACCTTATACAAGAAGATCAGTATGAAACTTAAGAAGGATGTTAAGGAAAATTAGAATCTCATTCTTGAAAATGAAAAGTTAAAATATTTTACTTATATTAATGATGAATAGGATATGGAAAAATTAAAATTTATGCCATATGGAATGAATAAGATAAAGAAAGAGAATAAAAAATTGAGAAATATTACTTCATGTACTAAAGAGAAAATTTGTGATGATCTAGAATCCATAAAAGGGAAAATGGTGAACTTAAAGATAAAATAGAAAGTTTAAAGAAATTTTTGTCTAATTTAACTATTGGAAGAGAAAGTTAGATTGTTTTTATGAGATTTTAAAATATTACTAGAATAAAGAGAAAAGGAAGAATATTTTATATAGTGGGTAAGAACCAATATTGTATATAAACTACTTTGTTAAAGCAAAAAGAGAAGGTATTTCTTTTGTTACCTATTTTCAGGGTGAATTATTTGGTTATTAAACTATTCACTGATCTTTACTATTTGTTCAATATCTTTGTTATAATAAGTATTTCTTCTAAATTTACACTCATGATTAAATTTTCTAACCCTTCTACAGCATGGATTTCTGAAGGTTCTTACTCAAATCTAATTAGACCTGAGCAGGTTTACATTCCTAGATAATTTATTTCTTATGGATATCATACATACCCATTATAGTTTATTTTATGGTTTACTAATAGGAGTGTTATTTTACAAATTTTATATCATGTCCATTGAGTATGTATTTATTGTTTTTATTATTTGGTTTACTAGAATGTTATTAACTCTTGGTTAATTTTTAATTATTTAAATATATTTTTGAATTTTTTTAATACCATTAATGATTTTCTAAATCCTTGTAGGATTTTTTTTATTGAAGGAATTATCAAATTGTGCATTGATAATATAATAATTTAAAGATGATAAAGCTTGGATTATGGGGAAGATTTTATTATTTTTAATTTTTCTTTTATTTAATAGTTGGTATATCATTATTATTCATGAGTTTAGGGGGATGTATTATTTTAACTATTGTTGAGAATGATGTGTATTCTATATTGAGGTTTATTACTTCTCATGAATTCTTGTCTACCCATTAATTATTATCATTGTTTACTATGATTTATTTTTTTAATATAGTGGAGTATCATATTGTTTTTATTTAATGTCATCATTTCTTTTTAAGTTGTTATTTATTATTACTTGAGTTTTCTCATGAATTTCTTGATATTTTCTTTACTTTTTGATCTTATAAAAAATGGATAGATTTTAGAGATTTTTGGTTTTTATAATTATCAAAAAGGTGTAGAATTTTGATTGATTCCTTTACCTTTTCCTTTGTTTATTTTTATATTGATAGTTACTTGTCCATCTCTTATATTTTACGTTTAGTATTTATTTTGTCTAATATTTTTTATATTTTTCCTTATTTGATAGTTATTATTCATTGTTATTATTTGTTATTATTTTTTTTCTCAAATTTTTGTTGAAATTTTTTTCTAATTATAGTACCTTTATGTATTGTGAAATGACTCTTACATATTGCTTCTGACTTTAGAAATTACATTTACATATTAGGTAGATTGAATTTTTGTTAAAAATTTCAACCTTATATATTAGAAAAGTTTATCATTTGTCTATAGTACTTAACCCTTCTCATTACAGTGGAAGTTATAAGTGACTCTTATGTATCAAATCTTTTTAAATAAAATGACCCTAATGTATTACTTTACTCTTACATATGTTGTTAGTTGGAAAATGTGTAAAGTAAATGACCTTTACCTATGAATTCATGACCATTATATATTGATTATATTACTCTTATTTATACTAAAATGGAAATTGGATATATTTTTTTACCTTTACATATTTCAGTGACATCATGAATTTATATTTACTTATCAATTTTTTTGAAAAGTAAATTACTCTTAAATATTGAAGGGTCCTTATATAAGATGGATATGTTATATTTATTCAGAAAAGGAAAATACTCTTACATATTACTGTCAAAAAAATTGGAAGCTATGTTCTGAACTATTTTTAAAGTTAATTTAAGAATGATTCAAAAGAAAAGAAGGATTTTAAAGATATACTCTTACATATTAAAAAGATTACTCTTATGCATGATGTTTCATAAAGAATTTTTCATCACCATTTGTGATAGGATTACCAATCATATGCTACAAAAGATAATTTGAGTGATGATATTCAAAATTAAAATGTTGGGATTTTAAAAGGTCATGCTTCATGTGATTGTAAGTATTTTTAATAATTTTTAGATACTGATTTTATAGAGTATTATTATCATGATTTTAATTAGGATTTTTATGGAGAAGTGGATAATTATTATCATAAGTCTAATATGGATAGATACAATGACCATTGTAAAAATTATGGTAACTATATTATTTCCTTATTTGAATTATTCTAACTATTTCATCACTATTCATTAAGACATTAAAGGAAGATCATGGAGTTTATACTGAAGAAATTAGTCATTAAAGAATCATCTATATAAAGGTAGAATAATCAGAATGTGGGAAGTACCACATGAGATGACAAGATACTAAAGTGATATAATATTAAAGATCTATATTATTCTACTCACTCCTATTATAAATTGGTGAGGCATTATTAGTTTGTCCAAATCTGAATTTTTTCACTACATCATCAAGTGTTGAAAATTACTATCATTATACTAACACTTCATCTAAAACATTTTTTGGATTCTTTGTTTTATCCTTTTCATTGTACTAACTATTCTCACTATAAATTTTCACAAGTTATACAACCATTAAAAGGTACTGTACTATTTCTATTACTTGGAAAAAAGGTAGTTTTATAGGCTGTACCTAAACTTTCTAAAAGGAATAGGTTAGGGTTACTCTATAGATAGTATGGGTTTGTACTACACCTATGTAAATGGTTAGGATTAGTATACACTCATATAAAAGGATATATCATAGTGAATATCCATTATCCTAGGTTGTGAGTAAGAATATTAGATATAGGATCATTTTCATCTGAACTACTATAAAACTCTTATGATATGTTGTTTATATTTAAAATTTTCACTCTTTACACATCCACTGTATCATTTTTTTATGTTTAAATTATTAAATATTATAATCCCATGAATTTTACATTACTATTTTTACTTTGATTATTTTATGGTTTATAATTCACCCCCCTCTTGTCTTTTTCACACCTATTATGGGACTTTATATGTTTCTTACAGTAACCATTGACCTATACTTTTCAATATTTTGAACCCTAAAAAAAATATATGTATTTTTCACTCAAAAATAAACCTCAAAATCACCCTCTTAAGAATTTAAAATTCATAAATAAATGATAATTCTTGAAAAAAAAATACAAATATTCAAAATATTCCAGGTTCTACTCTCATTGGAATTTGACTTTTCTCCAATTCCACTGTTATATTCTTATGTGGGCCATTAAAACCACTTCATCATGACACTTCATGTACCTATAAAGTCCACACATGCATATCTTGTGAATTTAAATGGTCACTGAAACTCAATATATGACCTAATTTTATATCTCAGGTTAGTTATGGTCATGTCAACACTATATTTGAACAAACTCAACTTATCAATATTTTGGTTGCCTCTCATCCTAGCCCATCATATACACATTTCATCCCCAAAATGATGCATTCAAATAATATTACATATTATCATATTCTATATAATGAAAAACATTTTAGTTGATACCACAACTTTGAAACCCCTATATTTTATAATATATTCCTCTTTAAATAAATTTAATTTTTTGATATCTTTCTTTACATGCAATGCCAAGTTTAAACGAACCACATTATACTATTGAATTATTATTATATGATAGTTATCACCTAACCATTGGATTGGAAGGTATGAATAAAACGAAATAAATTGTGAAATTTTATTTCTTAAAAATTTCAAAAATTAATTCATTGGTTATGAATTGGTTATAAATTAAAATAAAAACATTTGAAAGTGAAAAAAAAAATTTCTAAAAAACGTTTTTTTCATGCAATGCATTTTTATCTTAATAAATTAAATTAATAACTATTAATGAATGATTTTAAATAAATTTATATATAATATATTCAATAAAATATATTAACATTCATCTAATGGTTTTTGGTATGTAAGTAATAAGAATAAATTCATTTTTATGCTTAAAATTTATTATTTTCTAAAAATGGATTTGTTGTGTTTTGCTAAAATATATTAAAATGAATTTCTAAATATTATATAAATTGAATATTTTAAAATTTATTAAATATTTTTAATCATAATAATTAATATAATTTAATATTTTAAATTAATTTTTTCTATAATAAATAGTAAATATAGTAAAACAATCCATGATTAGGGTTAAAACAGGTTTACCAGGGGTTAAACTAAGAGATAAGGGTATAAATGCAACATAAAATTTTATAAATTATATTGTTTGATTATATTTATACCTTATATTTATTACATTATAGTTTTTTTCATTTGGCTTCACTTTCGCAAGAAATTTACTTTATATTATTTAAATCATTTAAGTAATTCCATGTGTGTCCCTCCCCACACTTATAAAAGAGAACCTATTATACTCCATTATTCAAAAAATATAAGACATATATATCATAAAATACCTATAAAAACCTTCATATATTACTTATATTCATTCTTGATATTTTTTTTACCCTGATACCATCATAAGAAGTCTTAAGGTGTAAGCCAGATGGGGTCTCTCAAAGAAGAGGTAATCATCTTACCAGACTCTCTAAAAGTTTAATTCTTATTATAATTCCTCAAAATATATTGTATCAATCCTAAAATAATGAATCCAATATTATAAAAATATTGAGTTGTTATTATGATTATGTTATAACTATTTTCCTCCTCTTTTCCATCTAATGGGAAATGAAAGTATCGCTTGTGCGTATGTGTGGGATACTACCTCAATTTAGTAATCTGATTCATTTTCTATCATCATCTTTCATGGTTAGTTATTATGAAGGATTAAATATTTATATATATTTTATTTATGAAATAATTATGATTATATAATTTTAATATCTTTTATACCTTCTCACCTTCCCATATATTGGATAACGATAACGTCGCTCGTGCATACGTGTAGACTACCACCTCCACAAAGAGATGTGATCCATTTTTCATTTCCATTTCACATGGATTCTAATAAGGATATATTTAATGAATATATATGATATTTAGGATATAATAATAATTTTATAAATGTGAATTATTATTTTTCTATCTTTAATTCCATCTATTGAAAATTTAATACATCGCTTGTGAATATGTTCAAACTAAAGTCTCCATGAAGTGATGTAATTAATTTTTCATCACCTATTTATATGAATGGTTTTAAAAGTGTATATAATGAAAAAATATCATAATTATTTCATAATTAATATTATTTATATGATAAAACCATGACCAAGGTGCAAGTACTATAACCATTTAACCAAAACATACATGGAAAATGAACCAATTTTCACCAAAATATTCATTTTAATGAAAAAAAATTAATAAAATTATAATTAGAAATTATATAGGACTTATAAATTGTAACTTATGTATGAATATGGTTATATAATATATTTATAATAAACCTATATTTATTATACATTATTTTTGAATTTATACAAAGTAATACATGACTTGAGGTAAGTAATTTATGTTATAATATCATTTCTTTCTGAGATTTTTTATGCTAAGTTTAAATTAAGGGAAGTTATATAAACCTTATCCTTTAAACCCATATATTTTATTCTCCTCTATTTATTTATAGAATTTTTATGTATTATTATAATTTTCCTATCATTGGTTCTTAAAATATTTGAGAAAATGTTTTTAAATAAAAGTCAACCTTATTTCCTCTTTGCTTGATGAACTTTTCCTTCCATGTCCATGATCTTTAAAATTGTTTTATAAAAGTTTTTACCTATACTTGAAATTTTTTTGAAAACATAATTTCCATTAAATTTTAATTTATTTAAAAAGTTTTATAAGGAATCTTTTTAATTAAACCTTTTCTGAACATGTCATTTTTTACTTTTTACAAAAGTGTGAAAAGAATGTTCTCTTTTAACATATATGACATGAATGGGTTTTTACACCATCATGACTGTTCATTTCATGAAATATTCCTTTATAAATTTCCATTTTTATTTTGAAATAAAATCATTTTCTCAATATTCTAGGTATTTTTAGTTAAAATTTTATCAAAAGAAAAGGATATTTTTCTCATGTTTTAAAATAAAGGTTTGAATGTTATTTTAAATGTATTTTTCATCTATGCCAACATTATTTAAGGATTTTTATGTATAACTAGTTATATATTATTATGATTACTTTCACATTTCTAGTTTAATTATGATGATTATGATCATAGGATGATTATATGAAACCCATTTCTTTCTCATAGGTTAATTAAGTTATAAAAATATAATGAATGCTATTGTGATGCCATTTACTTCCCTTATCTGAATGTATTTTTATTATGTGATGATGAGATGTTTAAGAAACCTATTTATTTTCCATGGGTTAGTAAATGATGATATGATTAATCTTTTATGATATTTTGGTGCACATATGTATAGTTTTAATTATGTTATAGGTGGTCCTAAAATTATATAGATCTCTAATGCATTAGGAAGGATATATCATTAGATAATGGGGACTAGAATGGGGAGTGAACCCAGATTAGTAATAAAATTTATCTAATATAATAGTTTTGGGAGTAAACCATGAATGAGGAAATGGTGGAATGGGGAGTGAACCCAATAAACTATGATAACCTTGGCAGTGAACCTTGACTAAGGAAATTATTTTCTATGATTATGTGTATACCAAAATCTTATGTATTATGATTATGATATGTTCTCATGTATCATGATTGATTATTAATGATTATTCACTCTTATATCTTATGAATTCTGATTGAAAAAAAAAATATTCCATGATTCATGATTAAATATCATTGATTGATTTGGCGTGAATTTCTTATGTTATGATCATGTTCAAATACCCTTAAGATTATGCTCTCTTATGACCATTTATTGATATCTCGTATGTTTACCCTTATTGAAAATCTAAGATCAAACTTTCTTATGTTTCCTTTTTCCCCAAGTTATGATGAAAGGTACTAAGTTATAAATTTCCATGATGGGTACTATGAGAAAGGAACCTTGTGTGATATGTTGATGAAATTTTATGAAATAAGTTGATTATGTATCTAGTATCCAAATACATTAAAATTTTACGATACTAGAACATGTATTATTGTAAAATGTACTGAATATTCATATAAAATGATGTCATATTTATGTATGTTATGCTTGGGTTTCTTTGGTTGGTATCAGATGATGGTTTAAGTATTTTTGGAGATTATAATTAGAGAACTTTGGAGAAAATCTTGTGGATAAATATAAGTATAAGATAACATCCTAATGTTTTGGTAAAGTATATATTGTGTGGTTTTACTAGAAAATGCATCTTTATCTAGATACTTGAAAGTGGATGTGGTTGTGTAAAAGATTAACCTAGAGGTAAAAACTTTGAAAGGGGTGGTTTTGGTATTAATATGATCATTACTAGTTCACGATGAGTGGGCCTAAGACTATACACTTGGCTAGACACTCCTAGGGGATATTCTTGTGTTAATTAACATTTTAATTGTGAACAATTATGATGAATGAGAGGGTAGAACCTATGAAATCTATGATAATACATAGTGATATAAGATAATCTTAAAGTGTCCTGGGTTGAAAGAAGGTGTGATAATCTAGGATATCATAATAATGATTTTCATAATCATATGATTGTTTACTCTTATTATTGATGTCTAATACTCGCACTAGGTTTTTTTGATTTAGTTAATGGTCATAACTAGTAGGAATCATGTGAAAAAAAATGTGACAACCAATGAAATGATCATCCTTATGATCAAACAAATGAAATGGAATTTGGGATGTGAATTCTTAGAGTTAGGAACACCAAACTCTCTCAAGTTACGAATGCTAATATAAATCATGCTAAAATTATAAATGGGAAAAGGAATGAATATCTCATTATTTTTTATTTTATTCAGAAATTCCCACCTTTATTTAGTGTTTTCTTTAATCCACTTATTATTGAGAAATGGATCAATGATATAGAAAAGATATTATCTATTCTCCAATTCTCAGGACATGAGAAGGTTATGTTGGTTGTGTATTATTTGGAAGTTGAAGCTGATAAATGGTGGACCATTATAAAGAATATGATACAAGAGGATAAAATTGACTCCATTACATGGGATGCAACATTAATGCACAACCCATTGTCTTGTGATGGGTTGAAGGTGATACTAACCTTAGGTGACATTCCTTGGACACTGAAGGTCAAAAATATATATCAAGGGTTTAACAAGATTAAAGGGGGAATGTTTTACCATTTAAAAACATAACCTTCCAAGATATTAAAAAAACAATCAAATGAAAATATATGATGAATGAAATGTAAACAATATAATCCAAAAATACCTACATATTACAAAATTGGTGTAATAATGTAAATAAAAAACAACACAACTAAGAATCTAATAATAAAACAAGACTAATGCACCAATGTGGAAACACTCTAGACTCTAAAATCTAGAAAACACAAAATCCCCAACTCCAAATATCCTTTAATATAGCCTTAAAAACTTTACTATAGAAATATAAAATCTCCCCCTCTCCTTTATCATGGAAAAAACTATTGAATATGCACTAAATTGCATATACATGGGGTGAGTAATCTACCCAATAGTAGAACCCTAAGACTTTTCCCACATGTCACTAAAATAAGAATCTGGTCAACTCACAATTTATAGAAAATATATAATAGGAATATCTAAAGCAATAAAAAAATTCATGGTTTATATATACAAAACAAGGAAACTATTTCAAAAATCATTTTTACCAGAATATTATTTTCATTTAAAATCAGTATAAACAGTTGAGTCAATATTCTTGGAACATCTAATCAAGTTCTCTCTCAAACACATACATGCATGACCCTTGACCTCCCTATACTCATGAATGGTGATTCATCCCTCACCAACACATCACTTGGTTACCTTTTATTGGGCCCCTAAAGAGAACCCTAGATTAGGTTACTTCTATCCTTTTTCCATTCCATATGTACATGAACACGTGACAAAACCACATTATGCTAGTAATACATTTAAAACCTTTCTTTGTTTTAGAAACACCTTTATAAAACAAACTGTCAAACGTGTTGTGGGAATCACCCACAACCCAGTATTTAGAAACCAAAAAGTGAGAGAATTTATAATAGAGTTTCTATAAGATATTATTAACCTAATGATAGAGGAAAACATTTGAAAACCCAAAGATCCTTCAAATTTAAAATAAATTAGAAAGAGGTAAAATCCACCTACCTTGAAAATGTTTAACATAAATAATTCACACACTATATCATAGGTATTGGATCTTTCTTCCATTTTCCTAATGAATAACAAGGTGATTCAATAAAAACCTATTTTATTATATATATCCAGCCACAATAAACATGTTCTAGAGTTTTATTCAAGAATAAACTTGAAGATCTAGATAATAAAAGAGGATTAGAGACCCTATCTTTTTCTTCCAAAGTCAAACACTCAATGATTCATTGAAGATGGATTTTGAAATTCAAAGATAACTAAAATCTACCTAGAAGACCCCTAAGTTCAAGAGGAATAAGAGGAGAAAAATTGAGGTATTTAAATCACTAGAATGGTTAAAACAGGCTAGGCCTAAGAATATTTATGATGTGATAAGGAGATTCACATCATGAATCTTCAAGATGTCACATACATCGAAAATCACATCGCCTCAGCTTAATATCCCACAAAACCAGTTCAAATAATTAAAAATATTTCATGAAATGAGTGGATCTACCCAGTTTCCCATTCATTCCATGAATGATATTCATTGAATCTATCCAGAAACAATTCATGTTGTGAATAACAATTCATGGTTTTAATGGGTTTTTATAGCTAAATTCTAGATTCATTTCTATTTCTTCCTATAAAATCCTTAATATATACAACCCAACCACTACAAACAAAAAAAGAAACATAAAATAATATAATACCTCAAAATGGAGTGCTACATTCACACCATCGTTGATATTTCCATCCTTGGAAAGCTGAAGGTATTCAGCGACTTTAAAAATCTCAAGTAATTTCTCTTGTATAAACTTATAATTTTCCCACATTTATTATTGAACCTGAAAATGCATCCATAATACTCATACCAAGTTAATATATATCCCTAACATAGTCTTTTATTGTTTATCCAAAATTAAAATAGGTTCATCGATAAACATTGCATCATGCTCAAGAGTAATATAATCCCAGCTAGTTACATGGCTAGTATCATACCGGTACTTCTTCAATTAAGAGACATGGAAAACATTATGGATAGAATTGAGACTTGGTAGAAAGTATAATCAATATGAAACATCATCAATTCATTCTAAAATCTCAAAAGGTATCACATAACAAGGAGTTAGTTTCCTTTACTTTCCCAACTAATGATGACCCAATCATTGTGACACATTTAGGAAGACATGGTCTCCTACAGATAAAGGGTGAATATATTGTTAAACATATGACTTCTATTGACTCTTTTATATATCCATTTGCTTCCTGGTCATCTAAATCATTTCTATAGAATGTATACAAGACTATTTCTAATTAGTGAAGTCTCTCCCATTTCCACCAATCAAAGTGGAGATAGAAAATGATGTCCATATAATGCCTTGAATGGAGCCATGTGTTTTTTTTCATGAAAATGATGGTTATATGAGAACTCTACTAAAGAAATATGATTTTCCCATAATCCATAAAAGTCTATAACATAAGATCAAAGCATATATTCTAGTTTCTGAATTATACATTCTGATTACTCATCCATCTATGGATGATATGTCATGATCATGGTCAAGTAGGTTTTAAGATCTTATTGCAAAGAGTTCCAAAAACAAGAAGTAAATCTAGGATCACTTTCAGAGACAATAGATATCAGTACTCCATGAAACTTACTTACTTATTTAATATACATCTTTTTTATCTTATATAGTGTTGGAATATTGAATTGGAATAAATTGTGTCATCTTTGTGAGTTGATCCACAATCATCCAAATAGAATCGTGCTACCAAAGTGTTTGTGGTAGACCTATAAAAAAGTCCATGGTAGTCTATAACCATTTCCAAATTGGTATAGGCATAGGTTGTATCATACCATCTAGAATTTGACTCTCAACCAAAACTTTATTATAGTTTATTCTTTTTATAACATAAGTTGTGATGTATCCTTTCATAATAGACCATTAGAAATGAGATTTTATTTACTTGAACATTTTATGAGTACCTAGGTGAATAGCCCATTTTGAATGGTGATATGCTGAAAAAAAAATATTCCTGAAAAGTCTAGGGTATGAAAATTTGGTTCTGGAAACACAATACTACATTTGGATCCTTTTCCAAGCATCCATGGTCTCCCCACCATTTAGGTTTGACCTTATAGTGATGTAGTTAGGATCTAATTTTTGACCCTCTTTAACTAAGTTCATCAAATTATGAATAAGACTGACTAGATAAAAAACTAACTTTTCATTATATTCAGTATAGTCTATATTAATGATAATAAGAACACTCATCAATTACCATTGGTTAGAAACTTCTCTCACCATTTCATTATAAGACTTTTATCTCAAATAATCAACCATTGAGTTCTCTTTTCCATGTTTATAAACCAATTTGAAGTCAAATATCTAAAGATACTACATTAAATTTCATTTTCACAAGTTTAGGTATCTCCAAGAGAAGATATATTTCAAGATTTTAGGATCAGTTAAAATGGTAAATTTTTTCAAAAAGATATAGCGGTTCCATGTCTTTATGGTATAAACCACTACAGCCAATTTTGGGTCATGTGTCGAATAATTATTTTCATGTGTTCTCAATTACCTCAAGATATAATTCACAATATGGTATCCATGTATAATAACACAACCAATTCCTAATCAATATACATCATATTATAAAACATAGCCTTGAATTGTTTCTTACAATACAAGTATAGGCATTGAAGTGAGTCGATATTTATGTTCCTAAAATGATTTCTAAAAATATTAGGTCCACATGAATGGGATTCCATTCCTCTTCAATGCAACCATTAGAGAATAAAGTCATGAGAAATCCTAGAAAAATCATTGATGATACCCTATTAATCCTAGAAAAAAAGGCATTATTGGGTGTATCTCAAGAGATGACTGCTTTAATATTTCCAGGGTCAACTAATATACCTTTCTAAAAAATAACATGCCCAATAAAATGAACTTTTTTGTATCCAGAAGTCACACATAAAAAATTTATCATAAAGTTAGTGATCATGCAATGTGATCAATACGATCTCCAAGTGCTCCTAATGGTCATTTCCATTTTAAGAGTAAACCAAAATATCATCAAATAATAAAATTATAAAAGAATCAATATTCAAATAGAAGATACGGTTCATAAAGTCCATAAAAACTATTGGTGAATTTATCAAATAAAATGGAATGGAATTGTATTCATAATGGTTATATCAATAATGAAATATTTCCCTTAGAATATCCACTTTCCTTAATCTAAGTTAATTGCATCCTAATATAGATCAATCTTAGAGAGCCACTTAGATCCCTTCAATTGATCAAACATATCTTCAATTTGAGTAAGAGGATATCAAGTCTTGATCATTACTTTATTCAATTTACAATAGTCAATACACAACTAAATTGAACCCTCTACCTTCATCATAAATAGAATAGAATTAACCCAAGGTGATGTAATTGTTTTGATGAATCCCTTTCTCTACAATTTTTATAGTTGGAACTTTAATTTATATATATCTATTAGATCCATTCTATAGGAAATAAGTGAAATAGGGTATGTTCCTGTAAGTAGATTGTTAGAAAATTTGATTCTCATTTAAGGGGTATATTAGAGAAATCATTCAGAAATAAATATAGGTATCGGTCCACTATTATAGGAAGATTCATATTTCTAGTTTCATCTATAGTTCTAAAAGACATTATTATTAGCTGAATAGATAATTTTTCATCTGGTACCACTAAAGGTCATCTTCCAATATTCATATCCCAATCCCCATTGAACAAATGAACATCCCTATCTGGTTATGTGAAATTTACATGTCAAGAATAACAAGCAATATTGGATTTGAATACCAATGACTAGTCTATACTAAAGCTTACATTAATTTTATAAATTTCAAAAGTAGTAAACTATTAGAGGAAATGTACCACATAAATGATAATGGTACAATTTAGGCACTTGATTTCTCTATATTATCACTCACTATGAGGTTTATTGATTATAGAGACACATAATTTTCATACATAAATATTACATATAAATAGATAAATATTATTTACATAACATAATGATCCGTTCCAAAATCATATAGGTCTAGTATCTTTAAAAACATAAAAACATAAACAACTAGTTTATAATATTTTTACATCATATCTCACTTAGATATTCAAAACTATCACCCTTATTAGACATATCATACATAAAACCTTTATTCATAACCTGGGAAAGGAAATATAATAAAGGGTAAGCTCTAATGCTCAGTAAGGGTAAAAAGGGGAGATATCAATGATAATATAATTATAACATGATAAAATGGGTATGATAACATGGGATTAACATTTAAAATATATACCATGCATATCATAGATCATAATCTTGAGTCAAGGAATAAATATTGGTAGTTTATATGGCATGAATCATAAAGGAATCAAAGAACATGAACCATGGGAGCCTAATATTGGCATAAGACATGGAATTTTGGCATACAAATAATAATAGAAAATTATTTCATTAGTAGTAAAGGACCATTTAAAAGTATATCATAGTGGAATGGGTTCACTCTTAAAACTATCATAGTAGTAAAATTTCACTCCCAAGACTATCATAGTGGACAGAGTCCCTTACTGAATTGGATTCACTCCACATTCTAACCTTATTTATCTCTTGAAATGTTAATCTTTACCCAATGAATTGGAGGAGTATATAGGTCATAGAAATCACATAATTAAAATCATATATATGTGTGCCATATTATCATAAACCATTAATCTTATCATAATCCATGAAAAGAAATGGTTTTCATAAACATTTCATCATAGCATAACCAGTAGAAAATGAATGAGGTTCATAAACCTAACTCCATCATAAACATAAAAATTTAAAATAAAGAATAAGGATAGTATCCTTGGATCATATCACCAGTAAATAATAAGTGAAATAAAGGGTTGTTTTATTTGATGAATAAAAATACCATTAATAGATCATTAAAACATTCTTGAAGAAAATAATATTTCCATTCTAAAATCACTTCATTAAAAAAATTATGCAATTATAAAGGAAAAAAATTTTATTGAAAATTAACTTGTATAATTGTAAAGGAATATTCAAAGTAAATATTAGTGATTATGGTGGGGAATTTTGTTCATGCATTATAAGTTAAAAAACATTTCTTCCATATTTTTTTTTAGAAAAGTCACAAAGTACCTCATTTGGAAAATAAAAAAAAGATTCTTTTCAAACTATTTTGTAAAAAGTAAAACTTGGGAAAAAATGACTTTAAAAATCATATTATAATATTAAAAACCTTCTTTGAAAAATTTTTATAAAACATGGATATGGAATAAAAAAATTCAACTGAAGAGATAAATGAAGTCAATTTTCCTTAAAAACATATTTCCAATATCTTCAGTACATAAGGAAAGGAAAATGAAAGAAAAACCTTTATTTTAAAGAAATAAACATAGGATAATAAAATTAATAAGTTTATTGAGATATATATCATAATATTTCATCGCTATAAACTTAATCATAAATAATCTCGATAAACAATGAGATTATAACATTAAACTCATTGCCTCAAGTTCCCCTTGCTACAAAAGAACTCTAACATCCTATAAAATAAATTTAAATTTATTATAATTATATATATGAGTTATTTTAATAATTATAATATCATATATTATCCCTTTATAACATTTAAACACACTTTTTATCAATAATTATTTATTCAAATCATCATTTCTGGGTGTTAATTGTTTCGTTTATCATGAGTATTACAGTTCAGTAATTATGGTCCTTATAAATTTATCTTGGTTCCATAATCTATATAATATTAATCATGATATAAATATCATATATATACATTATATAAATATTTATAATAATACATAAAAGTTATATATGGATAAATTAATCACACAATTCATGGAGATGGTAGGTCGTACGTACGCTTGAACGTTGTTTTCATTTTCCAACAGATGGAATGAAATAAAGGTAAATAATATTTCAACTATACAAGATCATTATTATATAATATATATCATATATATTCATTAAATTCTTCCTCATTACCATCTAATTAAAGTAAAAATGAAAAATGAATCATATCACTTTATAGAGGTGGTATAGTCCACACGTACGCACGAGCTGCGTTACTATTTCCCAGAGAATTTTATTCTTAGATGATAGACATGATATTATCATTTATTAAGTATAATTGTGTCATAAATATCATATATAAACATTAAAACCATCATAATACCCATCCATAAAATATGGTGAATAAAAATGAATTGTATTTCTATATATAGATAGTAAGTCGTACATACGTATGAGCGATACTTTCATTAATCATTTGATGGGAATGATAGTGTATAATGGTGTTTTCATAATCATAATAACATTTAATAATATTTAGGATATTTAAGTTATTATTTTATGATACATATAATATATTTATAATAGGTAAATAAGAGTAAAAAAATAAAGTGATTGGTTAAGACGATTACCTCTTCTTTGAAATGAATCCTTTAGATCTCCTTTAAAGGGATCTAGGGTTGGACTTTTGGGAAGAGAAACCCCTCTATAATGTGAATATGGAAGTTTATAAGAGTAATTTTCAGAGTTTTTTTGAGGTATAAGGATCTATGTTGTGTAAAGAAGTGAGGAAGGAGGTTCTCTTTTATAATTGAGGTGAGGGGCACTTTTGGAATTTCTCAAAAGATTAAATTATAATAAATTAATTCTTTAAAAAATGTATCAAAATTGATAGGAATTTGAATATAAGGTTTTATAGGATTTTAACCCTATAAAAAATATAATTTAGTCACTTTTTTGTGTCATTTTAAACCATATAATTTTGATTAACTCTTAGTTAACCAATTTTAATTTTAACTATGAAAAAAAATCAATATTAAAGGGTTGTGATTTTTTATCATAAGGTGACAATTGGACCATAAATGGACATGTTATGACATTTTAGAATATATAATATTCACTTTTTCTTATTTCAATCTTTTTATGATTTTTTAATAATTTAATAAAATATTATTTTGATAAAATATCATTATTATCAATTTTGACACTATTCATTTAATTTGAATTAAAAGACATAAATACAATATTTGAATTAAAATGTAATATTTTAACATAACACTAATATGTCATATTCACCTATAAAATTATTATAACACTATAAATTACTCAAACTTTATCACTTTTTTATTTTCAAAATCATTTATTTTATTTTCAAAAATCATTTATTTTATTTTTCCATTAATTGAATAAATATTGTTTCGGTGTTATGTAAGGATTTAAGATAATTATATAATGAATAAAAATTATAAATAAAATAAAATCATGAAAATAATTTCATTATACACAAAATAACTATTAATATTCATTTATAACTAGTTTTTGTCCCTATGTGAAGACATAAAGGATGTGTAAAACAAAGAGAGTGACATTTTGTAACTTTCTTTGATTTAAATAATATATAATTAATTTTCATGTAAAAGTGTCCATTAAACTAATAAAAATTGAGAATAAGGTGATAATGGTTGAATTACCTTCATCTAATAAGAATTATGATGAAAAATTATGGCCTTATCACTTATTTGTAATCTAGATTAACCTGATTAACTTTTTACCAAGATGATAAATTTCACCATGGTTACTATTCATATTGACCAAAAATAAGACAAATATTTACAAAATTTGAACATAATAATTCTAAATAGTTAACTAATTTTATCTAATTTAATACCTATAAATGTTATAAATTTATTTTAAAGAAAGTGTGAAAATGAAAAATAAACTTCCTTTTAGGAAAAAAATACATTTTTAAGTATAAAACTAGATTTATTCTTATCATATGATTTGAAAGATATTTTTTGACTATTTAAGACATTAAATAAATTAAGTTATATAAAAATTTCATTAAAATCATTCACTCATAGTGATTATTTTATTTTGTTAACATAAAAATAAGTTGTGCGCATAATAATTTTTCAGAAAAACATCACTTTTATTTTTTAAATTCTAATCATTTGATAACTAGTGAAATAATTTTAGAAATTTAAATAAAATATATTTTTCATAATTTATTTATTACTATTCATATTATTCAATCCAAATTCAAGGTGACAACGAATAGATAATATTTTAATATTGTTGTGCGGTTCATCAAAAATCATTGTTTCATATAACACAAACTATAAAATAAATCATATTATTTAAAGAGAAATATTTTATAAAAAATATCAAATTGTTACATTATAAACAAATTAAAATGAATTTTCCCTTGAAATTAGTCACTCAAATATAAACATATGAGGATACTTCTACCTCATCACATCCTCAAGTTCCCACATAGCTTCTTCAAATTAGTTTTTTCACTATAAAACTTTGACCAGGTGAGTTGTATTATTTTATAGAACTTTATCTCCATGATTCATAATCTATACCATTTATTCTTAATAAGAAAAATCATGCTTCAATGGTATAACCTATGAGTTTATTATATGTTAAGGATTAGGTATGTACTTCCTCGGGAGAGATACATGGAACACATTATGAACTTGAGAGAGATTTGGTGGAAGTGCCAATCGATAAGCTACCATCTGGATACGATAAAGAATTTCAAAAGGACTAATATACTTTGGGATTATCTTAACCTTATTTCTAAATCTCATCACCCTCTACCAGGGAGATATTTATATAAATACCTTATCACCAACATCAAACTATAGATCTTTCTGATGACTATCAGCTTAATTTTTTGGTCAGATCTGAGATTCTCTTATTTATTGTGAATGAATATAACCTTATCTACCATTTTCTCAACTATATTAGGCCCCAATAGCTTTATTTATACATTTTAATTCCATAATTTTGATTTTATTCACTTCTTACCATAGAGGGATTCATAAGGATCCATCTTAATATTGGAGTGAAAGTTGTTGTTGTAAGAAAATTCTACCAAAATTGTGGATCCAAACCACCTTTTCAATCCATAGAGTAATCTCTCAACATGTATTCTAGAGTTTTAATGGTCCTCTTAGACTAACCATATATCTTAGTATGATTAGTAGTTCTAAAACTTAACTATGTATCTAGATCCTATTGAAGACTTCTCTAAAACTTGGAGGTGAACCTTATATCCCCATCAGATACAATTTATAGTGGTACACTATGAAATCTTACCACTTAATTAATTTATAACTAATTAAGTTGATCAAAATAGATATCTTCTCTAATGAAAATGAAATATTCTACCTTTTTAAGGTGATTGACTATAACGCAAATGGAATTATGTCCTTCAGATTTTTTGGGAAGTCCGATGACAAAATTCATGGTGATCTTTTCCTATTTCCATTATAGTATGGGTAATGTTTATAACATCCCCTTATACTTATATCTCTTATAATTAACTTTATAACATACCAAAAACTAATAAACATACTCTGAAATATCTCTCTTCATGATATCCCACCAAAAATACTCTTTCAAATCTCTATACATCTCCATACTTATAGGATGAATAGAGAAATGAGATTCATCTATCAGCTTATTCTTCATATATATTACCAATAGGACACATACATGGTTTATGAACCTTATTATTTCATCACAATCAAGGTTGAACTCAGGAATATTTTTTATCTTCTTTTACAGTTCTACATCTTCCTTTTGTGCCTCTTTAATCTTCACATAGATAGATGGTTCAAAACTCATTTAAGAAGATAATATTTCTTCTCTTTCTTCAAGATTTCAAGATTCATCCTATATAAGTATTTAAATATCAGATATTTTATAATACTCATCATACACAAGATATCATGATCCTTTTGACTCAGAGCATCTGTCACCTTGTTTGCTTTCCCATAGTGGTAATGTATTGAGCAGTCATAATATTTAATTAAATCCAAATATCTTATTTGGAATATGTTCAATTATTTTTGAGTGAAATTTTAATTTAAAATTTTGTAATAAGTATATATGTATCACCTTTATCCATATATATAATTCCACCATATGTTTAATGAAAAAATTACCAAAGCTAACTCTAAATCATGAGGTGAATAATTTTTCTCATAAACCTTCAATTGTCATGAGTCATGATCTATAACCATATCATTCTGAAAAAGGGTTCATCCTAGTACCTTATTTGATGTATCATTATATATTATAAAACCTTATCTACTATAATTTATTGTAATCATAGGTGTACTAACTATCCTTCTCTTTAGTTCCTTAAAACATTCCTTACATTCATCCATCCAAATAAACTTGGATCCCTTCCAAGTTAACTTGGTGAGTGGATTCGATAGCCATGAAGAATTATCTACAAAGTTACAATAATATCCAAATAAACTAAGAAAACTATGGATCGCAATCATAGTGGTTGGTTTGGTCCAATGTTTAATAAATTTTGTCTTTGAAGGGTCTGCTGATATACTCTCACTTGAGATTATATAACCTAAGAATTAAACTTTCTAAATCCAAAATTCACACTTGGTAAATTTTTCATAAATATTCTCCTTCCATAGGGCCTTTGGAACAATTCTAAAATGATCCTTATAATCATCCTTTATCTTTGAATAAATAATAATATCATCTATAAAGACTACCAAAAATTGACTAAGGTAATCTCTAAAGTCTCTATTTATTAAATCCATAAATATAGTTGGGGAATTAATAAGACCAAATGGAATAAATATAAATTCATAGTGTCCATACCTTATGAAAAATGTTGTCTTGGGTATATCCTCATTCTTGACCCTCAATTGATGATATCCAGAATGAAGATCAATATTGAAAAAATATTGAGCTTCATACATTTGATCAAACAAGTCATCAATATAGGGTAGATAATGCTTCTTCTTAATAGTTATCTTGTTAAGTTCTTAATAATAAATGTAGAGCCAAATTGATCCATCTTTATTCTTATAAAATAGAACAGGTTCACCCCATGGTGATGCACTTGGATGAATGAATCCCTTGTCAAGATTCTATTGGGGTTTATTATTCAATTCTTGCAACTCAATTGAGGCCATTCTATACAGATTCTTGGAAATAGGTTTAGCACTAGGTATAACCTCTATTGAAAACTCAACTTCACGATTCAGTGTAAGACCATGTAACTCTTTCTTAAAGAAATGAATAAAATCCCACACAATAAGCATATTTTTATGTTGAGTTTATCCCCAACCATATGAGATAAACACCCCCTTTGAATTAGAATCATAACTCGTATGGTGGATATAATTTCCATCAAAAGTTTATTTTTTTCATCATACTGATAGGTGATCATATGATAGTTTATAATATCAAATATAACATCCATTACTTGGAAATTGATGTGGTGTTTATGTAAAGAAATTCAATCCATTCCCAAAATAACATCAAATTCAACTAGAAGAATAATGACAAGATTTGCTGGAAATAAATTCCCAAAAATTTCAACTGAAGAAGAATCATAGACTTAGGATGTGATCATTATACCATTAGGGTTTTTTACTACTAAATAAATAACTAATTTTTGAGTTGGTATTGTGATACCTTTAGAAAATTATTTAAATATAAAAGAGTGGGTAGATTTAGAATAAAATAATACATTAACAGTTCTAGATTCAAGGGTAAGTATACCTTTTACCACATTATTATCATACCCCTCATCGAAAATAGATATTGAATGATATTTCCCTTTGTCTCTAGGATTAAGTGGTTTTTGACATCGATCATCTTTATTAGCCTTTGGATTTGGACACTGGTTAGCATAATTCTAACACTCCTTGCATTTAAAACACTGGAGTGTGGGTGGTGCAATCTATGAAGCTTCTTATCTATTCACATCATTAGGTAAATTCTTCACATCACTTTAGAATTTGATTTCTCAATGACCTTCATTTACACACTTGAAACATTTATGAGTTCCTTTAAGAAAATTTCTCCCATATTTCCTTCCACATTTTGAGTATAAATGAATGTACATCTTCTTCTCTACATATTTTTTAGAATATATTTGAATTCCATTTTTCTTTTCATGTCAAAATCATAAGATTTATAGGTAACTCCAATCTATATCTCCACATTTATAGCACATCAAACAATTTATTCATAGCTACTAAAGTCCCTTATGGATAATTCCCTTTTGAAGACTTGGTTTTATGAAACTAAAAATTTTATAAACCATAATACCATAAGCATACCACAAAAGTATTGTAAAATTTTCCTCGTAGGTACTAATAGATTCATTATTATTCTATTTTATCTCAAGTAATTCCTTCTCCATTTTCATAAAAATAATTCAAGGAAAATACTTATTCAGAAATAACCTCTTAAACTCATCTCACTCCATAGATTAAATTTATTATTGTTTTATTATGTCTTGATATAATCCCACCACTGATCTATTTCACCTTCCAAATGATAAATATCTAGAATAACATTCTCATGTTCTAAAAGCTAAAGAATGAAAAATATATTTTCAATGGTACTAATTAATTTTCCAATGACTAGTGTATTAGTGGACCTATTAAAATAAGGTGGATGTTGCCTCTTAAAGTAATCAATAGAACATTTTTATCTCCTTTACACATTTGGAATATCAGCATGATTCATATATTGAGAAATTTTTGTGATAATAATAACAATATTTTTCATTCTATCTCCCATAAAATTCAGTTACTCAAGAGGAAAATCATTGCATTATCCATCGCATTTGACATTAACATGATTACATTGGGTTCCATAAATCGAATAAAACAAAATTTATAGTGTGAGAAACAATAATTAGAGTAGGAAACTACATAATAATGAAAAATCATGCATAATATTTCTAAATCATTAAACCTTTTTTTTGAAACCTTAGTTTTAACCTAAGTCATTCATGATCATTACCAAAACTTTAGGGTTTTATCTGATACATAGACTTATACCTAGGGTTCTTACTAAAGTTTTCTCATTATAATTTCAAAATTTTAACTAAACATTTCTCTAATACCAACTGTAGTGACCCATACTTTTCATAAATAGATATTACTTCTAAATACATGAATATTCTTTATATAATGTAATGATCCACACCATAATCATATATTTATAGTATCTTTGGAAACTTGGAAGAAAAAACAACTAGTTCATAGAAGTTCTACATCATCTCCCACTAAGATCTTCATAACTATCATCCTTCTTAGATATATCATAAATAAAACCTTTCTTCATGACCTAGGAAAGAAAACATAAGAAAGGGTAAGCTTTGATGATCAGTAAGGGTAAATAAGGGAGATATTAATGATCATATAAGAATAACATGAGAAAAAGGGTATGAGAACATGATCTTAACATTTAATCATATTTAGGATACTAAATTTATTTTTTTAAGATACATACCATAGATTTAGAGTTGGTAAAGAAGAGTAGAAAATAAAGTGATTAGTTAAAGTGATTACCTCTTCTTTGAAATGGATCCTTTAGATCACCTCTAAAGGACTCTAGGGTTGGTATTTTGGAAAGACCATAACCTTTATAATGTGAATAAGGAAGTTATAAGAGTAATTGTAAGCTTTTATTTGAGATAAAAGGCTCAGTGTGGTGTAAAGAAGTAATGGAGGATGTGCCCTTTTATAATTGAGGTGAGGGTCTCTTTTGGAATTTCTAAAAATATTAAATTATAATAAATTAATTCTCAAGAAAAATGAATCCAAATGGATAGGGATTAAAAAATAAGGTATTATAGGGTTGAAATCCCATCAACCAATAGAATGTATACAAGTTTTTGTATTATTTTAAACCTTTTCATTTTAATTAACCCTTATTGAACCAATTTTAATTCTAACCAAGGAAACAAATTTTTCAATATTAAAGGGTTGTAATTTTTAATTATAAGATGAAAATTGGCCCATAAATGATCATGTTATGACATTTTTGACCATATCATATTCACCTTGTCTTACGTCAGTATTTTTTATGATTTTTAAATAATTTAATAAATTATTATTTTGATAAAATGTCATTATTGTCAATTTTGACATTATTCATTTAATTTAACTTAAAATACATGAATAAAAAGTTGAAATTTGAATATAATATTTTAACACAACACTAACAGGTCATATTCACCTATAAAATTCATGGAACAACATAATCAAATGGTTTAGGAAGCAGGCAAGTCTTCTTCTAAAAAAATTATTAAAAAAGTATAAAGAATACTGTCGTAAAGGTAGATTACAAATGTGGGTGTGCAAGTCATCATGCACATACGCCTCAAAAAATGATGAGAAAAAATATGAAGTCATGAAGGACTATCTCGAACTCACCTTCACAATTTCCCTCTTTGAGAGGGCATCGTCAACCTAATTAGATTCCTTATAGGAATGTGTAATATCCAGGCTAAGATGATCAATGAGATGAAGGAATTAAATCTAGGATGACAACATTCTCTATGGGGTATCCCTAGAATGAGATTTAAGAATTAAAACAACCAAAATTGAGTCAGATTTCATCTATAGAGAGTGTCAATCAAAGTGAACATCATATCTAATCACTTTGATCATCTCCCACAATTCAGCTTCAATATAACACCCATTCCCAATGAAATGATAGAAACAGCCCTTAATGAGGCCTCGATGAGTGCATAAAGCACCACAAAAATCCTAGGTTCCTGGCACACATGATGCCACCCCATCCACATTCACTTTTAACCAATTTGGGATTAGAGGGATCCATATAATTTCCTTCATCACCAATGGTTTCCTAACCCTTCCAGTAACACCAAAAGTTCTCAAAATAAAATGTCATAAAATTCATTCTCAATGGGACCTGTTTGAATTTTGGAATAAACCATGATATCCCTATGGATTTCATTAATTACGACATATAAGGAGGGGAATTTATTCTTAAATGTAATATAATTTATTACTCTCCATGTGCATGAAATGATTGTAATAATAGAAATGATCAGTATGGCCAAGATCTACTCACTTCGACCAGCCTTATTGATGGATATCATTAGCTTCTCAAAGATGTCCAAGAATAACCTTCTGCCAAAGGATTCATGAATGTAATTCCATAACCCATAAGTAAATATATAAGAAATAAATAAATGGTCAATTCTTTCCTCTATACTGATACATAAGTGATAGGTAGGAGCAATGTGTAACCCTTCTCTTTGAAAAATGTTGTGCAGTAATACCTGTTGTCTCTAGATTCTCCAGATCATGAGTATAGAGGTAGGGGAATAAAGGGATTCTTGAAGCCCATCATCCATGAGGTCATCATGGTATAGTGATGAAACATGGGCCCACAGACCATGGGATTTGCAGGTATGGGGAAAATATAGGGTGGGGCTGGCCTAAAAATGTTGACCGCTAAGAGCGCGGGCCAATATGGGTTGAGCCCGCGCGGGTGCGGGCCAAAGCAGGTTGAGCCTGCGTGGGTGTGGGCTGACCCATAGGCCTAATTTAAAAAAAAATATACAATATATGCTTCTTTGGAATTTTATTTTTTTTTTTAAACATGATTAAACCATGATGTATGATTTGTCACCGTAATGGTCATGCAAATTCACCATTCATTTACATATGAATTTTAAATAAGTCAATATTTATTGTTTTAATATGATATTATAATATTTATATAGTAATTATTAATCATATTCACATTATGTGTCATCGCACCTCTTGAAAAATAAAACTCATCTCTCCTGCACTTGGTTTCAATTCTAAAAGACTTATTGTAATTATAATATTTTTTTGGACCGATTTAATTTTTTTATTACTTAATTTTATTTTGTTATTAAGAAAACATGAAAGGAACTCATGATACCCTAATAGCCTCCTCTAAAACCATTCATTGCTTGAATTGTCATCATTCTAGTTCTATCCATTCACATCACCACACAATCAACATCATCATTTTTTACTCCTCATTTATCACTCACCTACTTTGTATTGCAACAGTTCACCACCACATCGGTGTCGGCACATGACATCATTAACCCATAGAAAAATGTTTCATCACATCTCTTAAAACTCTAGATATTGTATATTCATAATTCTCTCAACAAATAAAATTAATAATGGGAAAAAACAATATTTAAATTATTTTAAATATTATTTTTTTTTAATGCGGGCAGCCTGCAGGCAGCCCGCGAGTTTATACGGGGCGGGGTGGGCTTGGATTTTTTTGTTTGCATTATATGCGGGATTTTGCAGACAAATCCACATGGGCTCAAACCAACGTGGGCTTGCCCCACCCCACCCATTTCGCATTACTATCATGATAGATCCCTCATAGATGTACCTATAACATTATCTTATATTGAATTTACCCATCATGCTTGGTACCCAAATGAGAGTATCCCTATTAATATATTCATATCTTTGAACCTCCATAATGATATGATCTAGGAGAAAGGAATTTGCATCACCATTACACTTTATATTAGTAATTTAAGTGTCTTTCAGATACTAAGGGATAGTTAAATCTTCATTTATTGGCTTGGATATCCATGGTGTACTCTAGCGGTTTAGAATTGTCTGCTTACAAACAAGACATTTCGAGCATTGCATGAGATCATGATATGATTTCTTAATATCTATCCAGATATATGAGGATATGTACATGGAGTAACCATTCTGTATTGTTGTGATGAATATTTTAGCAAGGAATTCCATCAAACAATCATTAGAGGTGAGAAGGTTCCATGTTAACTTCTTGATGAGTGATTCATTGAAGAGTTTAAGGTTCTTTATACCCAGCCCTCCCATGTATATAGGTTTGACACATTCTTTCTAAGACACCATAATGATATTCCTTTCATGAATGGACCCGGTCTATAAAAATCTCTTTAATAAGAGTTATAGGCTACCTATAAATTCATAAGGCATAAAAAACATTGAGGTTATCAAAAAATTGATCAGAAAAATTCTCCTAGTTTGAGACATAGTTTTACCTTTCCATGTTTTTATCTGAGAAATGATTTTGGAGTAAATATTCTCCATATAACACCTTTTGACCTTACCCTAGAATATGGTCACACCAAGATAGTTGAAGTGGAGGGAACCTCACTTAACTCCAAGATCCCTGGCCACCTTGTTTTTCTTGGAGATAGAAGCTCCCTCTTCAAAGACCACAGAGGATTTTTTCTAACTAATAACTTGGATAGAAAATTATTCATAATGCTAAAATATTACTTTAATGTAATAGATGTTATTTATATCATCTTGTCCAAATATAAATATATTGTCATCATAAATAAGGTTCAGGGGGGGAAAGAGTCCCCTTATAGCATTGATTTAACTTTAAAGTACAACATGAACAAGATCATTAATGCAACGACTAAAGTAATCCTAAACCATAGAAAAAAGGATGCTAGATAGGGGGTCCCCTTTCCTAAACCCCTTGGAACACTGAAATAATCCCCTGGGTACCCATTGATAAGGATACAGAGTCTAGAAATTCTTAGAATAATGAAAATTAGATTGATTAAGGTATTTGAAAACCCATGCATTATAAGAATTTCAAAAATGAAACTCCATTTAATTATGTAAAAGTCCTTGGAAATATCAATTTCAAGAGAAATATTACCATCTATCACTTTTTCCCTCACGATGTTGACATATTTAAAGGTAGCATATGAATGTTCCTTATAGGGAAAAATATAAACTGATTTTTAGTAATAAATACCTTGGTAATCTATCCCAATCTAAGATCCATTATTTTACTAATAACTTCTGGAATTGAGTTCCCAATTGAAATTGGTCTGAAATCCTTAATATTCAGAGCTGTTTCCTTTTTTTTAATCGGGGTAATAAAGTTAGATTTAACCCCATATAGAATAGAAGTATGATTGAATAATTCCCTCACTGCATTAATGACCTCAATGTGAACAATGTCCCAATTGAACAAAAATAATTTGTTAGTAAAGTCGTCAAGTCCTACCACACTATCAATGTTTAGGGGGGCATATGGCTGCCTTGATTTCCTTTTCATTATATGCTTCAACTAGCCTCCTATTTTTTAGTCCATCAATACTAGAAATGATATTATTAAACATTTTATGGGTATTGTCATCCCCTTTATCTGGGTATAGATCCCCAAAATAACTAATCATAGTTTTGGATATTTCACTTTTATAACTAAACACACAACCATTAATATTGAGATCGGTGACCCCTATTTTATCCTTCTTCTCCACATGCATTTAGTGAAGGATCTTTGAATTTATATCTCCTTTTAGACATTTGATATTGTATTGGTTTCAGGATAGATTCTTCTTGAGATTTTGGTGATAATGGACACATAATATTTTAATTGTAACACCCCAAGATTTCATAGTATGTTATTTCTTCAAAGTAATTCAATAACTTTCACTACATGCAACACCGAGTTCAAGCACACCACGACTTACTAAACTAGTCGTTCAAAAGCGGTTATGAATAGTATTAACTAAATTTTGAACTTTATATAATCCTTATATTTTAGAATCCATATTATGAGTCTATTAGACATAATGTAAGAACAAATTCATTTTTTTCAGATAAAAGAAGTATTTTTCAAAAAAAAATGCACTTTTACCGCCTTTTAATGGTGAACCCTTTTTAAATCCAATATTTGAAACTTTTATATATTAAATTTGACAAAATAAACTTCTTCTTTAGAATCAGGACATGAGAATTTAGTTTCAATAAATTTTTGGTGTTTTTCTGATAACTTTCATATTTGGGTGAATAGTGAAAAATACTATATTTTAACTGAAAACAACTTTTTTAATCAAAACAATTTATAGTGTTAAATTATAAATTTTAATGGTTTGGAAGTATAAAAATATTATATTTTTACCATTTAATCCAATTCGGGTCATTGTAAGTAATTTCACTTTGAAATTGGACATAAACAAATGCCAATCTTTTGATAGTTATTATTTCTTAGAAATACGCCATTTGGTTTTGACAACCGGAATTAATTTTAAATTAATAAATGAAAATTATATGTTTTGAATTTGGTAAAATAGACTTAATTTTTGAATTCGGAATATCAAAATTAGCATAGGGTTAATTTTGGGTATTTTTCTAAAAACTTTCAATTTTTGATGAATAGTGAAAAACACTGAGTTATTGTTTAAAACCGACTTTTTATTTAAATAATTATTTATTTTATTTAAATTTATTTTAGGTCAAAATAGATACATAATACCTATATAAGTTCAATGTAATTAATTTGAGTCATTTTATAATAAGTTTAGATATATAAAAATTTTATTGAACTTTTTACCGTCTTTTACCCACCTCCTAGGAGCATTTGCACATTTGCATAAAATTAATTTTACCACTTCTATGAATTGAATTTCAAAAATCCGAGAGACACGGTTGATATCAGTAAGTAAAATTTGTTTCTATAAGATAAAAATAATTTTTGGTGAATAGTAACTTTTGACTTTTATTTACCACGGTTAAAAGTAAATAGGGTAATTAAAGATAAAAATAATATTATTATTATCCTAACACATGTTCTAATTCTATTGTATAAGTGTAATTCGACCAAAAACAACTTTAGGAATAAAATATGATCCTTTAGGTCCACTTGGATTAGATTAGGACATTTATTATTATTTAATTTAAAGAAGAGTTAAAAGTGTTAAATTAAAGTTTTCATAACTAAAACATTTTTAATATAGGGTTATACATAAGATAAATTCGACTATAAATATTCATTATAAAGATAAAAATATTTCATACATGATGGTATTTTATTTATAATTTTTATACATTAAATAATGAAATTTATTTATGACACAATGATGATGCAGTAATTACCTTATTAATAAAAGATTAAAATAATTAATATTATAAATACCCAAATAAATGTAATTTGAGACTTTTGATGAATTAAACTAATTTTATAGGTTAATATGAAATTTTAGGGTTGATTCAATCAATTTTTTTCTAAGTAATCATTTTGTTATGATTTTAACAAAAAAACAAATACCAAATAGTGTCGAAATTGACATAAAATAGTTTTTAAAACAAATATTATATTATTCATTTATATAATAGTCCTAAAAATCTAAGGTTCAGAAAAAATACTTATATAATAATATATATGACATTAATGAACCAATTGGGGTTCGATTGGCATTTTATAGTAAGTTTATTAACCATATAATATAAAAATACAAAGAGACATGGTAAATGTCAAACTATTTAACTAAAAGTTAAATCTAAAATTTAAGGTTAATATGGTGACCTAAACATGTCTAAAACCTATTGGTTGAGAGGTTTTAGACAAATACCCACCTTATACTATAAATAAATCATTTTTGAGCCATTATAAACCGAAAATTACTTTATTATAAAATAATATTTCAAGCTTTTCCTAAACTGACCCTCACCTCTCTTATAAAAGGGAACTTCCTCTTCTCTTAATTTCACACCTCAAAAGCCTTTTTTCTCAGCCAAACCCTGCACAAATATCCTCCCAACTTTCCTTCGTTCATCCTAGAGTCCTTACTTTGGTTAGAAAGTCAACCTAAGGATCCCTTTGATCAAATCAAAAGGAAGAACCCAAAGAAGAGGTAAATATTTCATCACCTCTTTCAAGTACTTTTCTTCTTCCACTTCCTATTTATTTGTTGTTTTCATTCTAAAATAATAGCTCCAGTATATTATATATATTGTGATGTTATTATAAAAATGGTACAACCATATTCATTATTCTATCCATCCTACAAATGACAAAGTCACCATACGTGTGTACGTACGGATTACCGTCTCCATGTCGTGGTGTAGTTTGTTATTCAAACACTTCATTATTTGGATGGGTATAATAATGAGTATAAATGATGTAAATAATAAATATAACATGTTAATTATTCTTTATATATGATATACCATCCAATTACATATGATTTCTCCATCAATATAATGATATTTTCGTTCGTGCGTACATACGGATTACCGTCTCCACGACGTGATGAGATTCATTTCCACGTTCACCATTAAACAATGATTATAAAATATATATCATTAATAAGTATGTAATATATGAAATAATAATGATACTATATATATATATATATACTTACATATAACTTATTCACTTAGTTTCGTTCAATACGATATGAAAACGGAAACATCGTTTATGCGTACATATGACCTACCGTCTCCATAAATGGTATTTTCCATTTCATATATATACGTCTATTATACATATTTATATTCTAAATATATAGGATATTTAAATCATGTTTTATATTCTGGAAGTATTTAAATCATGATCTAAGTGATACAATCAAGAGTAACAAGTTAAAACACGTACGATAAAGAAAGTGATTATTACCCGAAATGTTAATTTAACATGGAAATTATTATTAAATGGGTAGTATAAAGTCATAAATGAATCATTTATGATATCATAAATATTAATATGGTTCTGGTATAATTTAATAACATACTATGGTCTTTATATAGTAGTTTAAACATACCCTCGACTAAAGGAAAGTTCAAGGTAAGGGTTAATTCCTCAATCTCATTATTATCTGAGATTGTTTATGTGTAAGTATCTACTGGGACATATTTATTATCCATGTCCATGTTTCATAAAAGAGTTTTCAAAGGGATTATTTTTAAGTTATTTTTTACTAAAACATCATTTTAAATGTTTTAAATATTTATTCTTCTAAATCATTCTCATTAATTTCCATGTTTTTAAAATGGTTTTTAAGGATTTATTTATATGAACATGAATGTTTTTAAAATGTTAATTCATTTTAAAAGTTTCAAAGTGGTATGGGACACTTTGATTCAAAAATTTCTTTAAATGTATTACTTTCTAAATTGTGTGACTTTTAAATGTTTTTATGAAAAATGGATATTTCTCTCAAAGATTTTTACAAATCATTTTCATCTATATCAACATCCCTTGATGGATTTTAAAATTGTTTGAAGTTTATTTTTTATGATACAAATATTCCATATTGTATTGAAGGTTTTGTGATATTTTTGAATGTGGATGTGTTATTTTTATACCATTCATGGTTTATGGATAAAGTATTGACATTTCGTATGATAGTTTTAATATGAATGTTTATGTTATGTTTAAACCTTTTCATATGAGGAATGCATTGGACTTAGTAAGTGACGGGTGGAGCCTACTATAGCTCCTCGATGCATAGGTAGGTATCATGAGACAAACTAGTGTCTTGGAACAAGGCCTTGAAAAAATCTTATTTGTAGTCTTGGCACAAGGCCTTGAATATGTGGTTATGAAGTTTGGCATTATGCATTCCATCATTATGAAAGTGGCTATTGATATTGCATATGATTATTCAACTAGTAGAATATCCATCTGAATTAGTAAATGACATTATTTTATTACAACTTTTCCATATTATTTTGAAGTTTAAGTTTCAAAGTCTTTTGTTTTAGTCTTATATATTGCCTTAAATGTTTTTTCTTATTTATGAAAGTTTTCGCTATATTTTTATCCTTACTGAGAATCTAAGCTCATCCCTTTCTATGTTTTAATTTTCCCAGGATTCCAATAAGTGTATTATGATTGATAAGCAGGGTTAAGCTAGGGGATTAATGGCGTTCTCAAAGGATCATTTATGTTGTGTTTTATTTTCTAATGTGTAATGTAACGTTCATGTATGTAATCTATTTTCCAAGACTACTAATATGATCGGTATTTTGGGACTTGATTCCTTGTAATCATGCCAATGTTTTAAAATAATGCACCGACTCTGGGCTTCTGGGGTCGGGGCATTACATTAATAATGTTGTGTGGTTCATCTAAACTCAATGTTTCATATAAATCAATCTATCTAATAAATAAAATTATTTAAAGATAAATATTTCATAAAAAATCTTGGGTTGTTACATTGATTCTCATGATGTGAGGCATCATTTGCATGTGTAAGCCCAATTGTTTAACCACATGAGAAGCAATAAAAGAATGTAATGTACCAGTATCAAACAAGAAATTAATAAGGGTTATGTTTAGATAAATGGTACCTCACACCATTGAGGGACCTGGTTTCTCAATCAAAATAGCTTTCTCAAATCCATATAGCTATTGATCAACTCCAATAGAATTGTCTTTTCTCACTTGTTGTGGTGTCTTATGGACAATTGAGGTGTTCCTAGAGTCATCCCAATTCACCAGATTCTGAGGTAGAGAATTACTCTAATGAAATCATTCTAATTGATCATGGGAGACATGATATTATTTCAATCCATCTCCTCCTATTGTATTCTGAGGTCTAAGGAAATATTTATTAAGATGTCCTTTTTTCCATAGTTGTGACAATATTGTGGTGGTGCAATATATACCTTGTTCTTGTACTAAAGAGAGGCACACTAAAATTGACTTGGTACACTACTATGATGTTGTGGATAATATATGGATCTTGTAGGGTGGTTCTTTAGTGCCCTGTTAGCTCTCTCTTTCACTTATTACATGTACTAGAGTTCCTTTCTTCCCTTGGATAGACAAAATTGTCCCCTCCACTTGAATTACCTACAATATCTCTCTCCCTCCCACTAAAACCTTATCCACCATCTCCATATAATCAATAATATATAACATTACCAATTTAGAGTGAATATCATGTCATAGGATTCCCTCAAATACTCACACATTTTTCCTTTTTCTAGTCGCTACCTCTGGTACAAAGAAAACCAAGTGCGTAAACTATGAGGAATATTTAATCACAAAAATACTTCCTTGCTTCAGTAGAAAGACTTACATAATATTTCCTAGATGGATAGTGTGTCGATAAAAAATATTAATGAATAGCTCCTAAAACCCCTCCCAAGTAAGAATCCAGTCTAACTTTTATTGAACAATTCCATACCACAATTATAGCATAAGTTCTTCAAGAATGTATGTCACTAGATTCACCTTTAACTCAATTAAAGTTTTAAGGAATTCAAATATCATGTTTATCATACTCATATATATTTATTCTTTTTCAGGTCCTAAATCACCATGTAATATCAGTAGATTCTATTTATTGAATTCTAATGAGTGATTCACACAACAAAGTTCCTCATACTTATGTCCCTTGTCGACTACCTGGAATAGTTTCCTAATCATCTTAACTAGATTTTGGTGCACTTTTGGTTTAGGTGGAACCAAATTCTCTAATGTACCTTCAAATTGGTTTCTCATTCTCATCACTAGTGGAATTTTCATTCTATAATCATGTCATCAATTTTCAAATTATTGGATTATTTTTTCCTTATTCCAAGTTATCACATATATCATACCAAAACACTAAAAATAAAAATTTAAAGATACCCAAAATCAAATAATTATGTGACAATGCATTCATAGTGGGAAATTTTTTTACTAATGTATGATACACAACACTCATTAGATAAACAAATTATGATGAGATAATGATATGACTAGAAGTTTATAATAAAGAGGTTAGATATGTATATTTATTAAATTCATTTCAAGTTCTAATGTTTCATATAAAATTGCTACCATCCCTCACAATCTATTGGTTCAGGACAGGTAAGAGATGCTACTAACCTTAGGTGACATTACTTAGACTCCAAAGTTTGGTAATAAATATCGATGATTTAACAAGAAAGAAGAGGGAATATTTTACCCTTACAAAAACATAACCTACCAAGATGGTAAAAATAAGTTCAAAATAAAATTATATGATGAATGAAATGTAAAAAATGAAATCCAAAAATACTAATAACTAACAAAATTAGAGTAATAGTAAAAATTAACAAAATAGCACAACTAAGCCTACAAAAATAAAACAAGACTCAGACACCAAGGTAGCACCACTCTAGACTTCAAGACATGAAAAACACCAAAACCCCAACTCCATATATCCATTAATTATAATCAAGAAGCTCTACTAGAGAAATAAAAAATATTTTAATTTCCTATATCATGGAAAATAGCATCTATATACACACCAAAGTGTATATTTAGGGGGTGAGTAATCACACCTAGTAGAAAAAAACCAAGATTTTTCCTACATGCCACTAAAATAAGAATCATATCATCTCAAAATTTATAGAAAATAGATAAATGAAATATCAAAATCTATAAAATATTTTTCATAATTTATATATACAAAACCAAGAAACATGTTCTCAAATAATTTTTTACCAGAATATTATTTTCTTTTAAAATTTATAGAAATATTTTATTTAATATTCTGGGAATATCCAATCATGTTCTCACACATACATATACATACATGAACCTCAACCTCCTTATACTCATGAGTGGTGAGTTCCTTTACCAAGACATCACTTGGTGACCATTTCTTGTCCCCACAAATATCTCCTTAGACTAGGTTATTTTCATCCTTGATCCATTCCATATGCACATGAACACATTCCAAAACCACAATATGTCTAACAAACATTCAAAACCTTTCTTTTTTTTAGAAAAACATTTTTAAACAACTATTCAAACACATTGTGGGAATCACCCACAACCTAATTTTTAGAAACCAACTAGTGATAAAATATCTAAAATATTTTACAAAAGTGATTACTAAATAAAAGAAAGATTAAAACATTTAAGAAAAATAAGAGCCTTCATATTCTAGATAAATTAAAGAGAAGTAAAAACCATCAACCATGAAAAAAATTTATGAGAAGAATTCCAACACTATCTCATAGTTCAGGGATCTTATTTCTATTTTAATAATGAATAATAGGGATATTTGATCAAAACTTGTTCAATTCCATAGATTTGGCCACAAAAAATCCATTATAGAGTTTCATTCAAGAGGAAACAATCAGATATAGATGATAAATGAAGATTGAAACCCTTACCTTTTTCTTCTAAATTCCAATGCTAAAATATTCATTAAATATGGATTTTGGAATATAAATATAAATGAAACCTACTTATAATAACCCTTGGTTCAATAGGAATGTGATGGGAATGAAGTGAGTGTTTTCATGCACTGGAATAGTTAAAATAGGTTTGGTCCAACCTGATTCACATTGTGATTAGGATATTTACATCATGAATCTTTGAGATGTCACATACATAAAAAATCACATCAGCTCAGATTAAAATCCTATATAACCAATTCACATCATTAATAACATTTAACGGCATGAGAGTATCTTCCTAGAGACCCATTCACTCCTTAAATGAGATTCATGTCATCTTTCAAAAATTCATTCACGTCATGCATAACCATTCACAACATAAACAAGTTCTAATAGCCAAATTCCATATTCCCTTTTGTTTCTTCCTCAAAAATCCTCAAGTAATACAACCCAACCACTCCAAACATAAATAAATAAGAATAAAATAATTTCATACTTTGAACTAGATGTGCTACATGGTAAGAGTTTAAGAATGTGTTTTTCAATAAGTATTTTCCCCCAAAATATTCACATGAATATTGAAAGGAAATTTTGGAACTAAATAAGATGGATGATGAATCTATCAGTACATATGAGACAAATTTCACCATACTTTCAAGGTATGATTTTGGTTTTATCATCAATCTAGAAAGAAAGGTTAAATGATTCCTTAGTGTCTTGAGACCAAGTATCCAAAAGGAATTTGTTATAAGAGGCTTTGATATCTTTGAATAAATCAGTCAATGTGCTCTCAATTTAGAATTAGATATTGAAGAATCTCATTTTTCTCATGGTTTTGGTGAAAAAAATAGAAATATGTAATTTTGAGTGAATTCTAATAATAAAACCCCCAGATGAAAGAAAATTAATCTTCCATCAAGTTAGAAATGTGGAAGGAAGAATGGAGAAAATTGATTTATGGGGTATGATAAATATTTTAAGTGTGTAAAATAAGGTCATTGAGTAATAAAATTCCTAACTATTGTGAAGAGGACAATTAATAAAGGTGATAAAGATAAATCAAATGTGACACCCACACTCTAATTCTATCATTTCAATTTGTATAGACATTATTCCAATCAATGCATAGATCTTAGGGTAAATTACGATAATCAGTTCATAAACTTCTTAATCCAAGACGAAAAAGGAAATCTCATATGATCACAATTGCTGAAGTGGGTTATGAGAATTAAGTGGTGAAAGGCACACTTATCATCCACTATAGAATTAAAATTTTCATATTTTATTATGGATCTACCCACTCTTTTAAATCTGAATAATTTTCTAAGGATATCACATTATCACCTCAATGATCAAATATTGAGTTGGAAGTAAAAAACTATTAATGGAATAATGATCATACCTCAATTTTATAGTTTCTCTCTGATAGAAGTTTGTGGTAATGGGATTCCTACCAATATTTTTATTTTACCTCTATATTTGGAATGGATTAGATTATTTAGATAAATCCCATATCAATTTCCAAGGAAGGGAAGTCACATTTGATATACTGAATTAACCTATGATTATTTATTAGTGCAAGGATGAATATGAACTTCTAATAGAAACTACTTCCATTGTATGGGTTTTACTACCTCTTCATGAAGTCTATTTATCTCAAATTATTGGTGAGAAACTCAATATAGAATATGTGTCTTTTTTAGGATTATTATTATTTATTTTCTAAAGAATTTCATAGTTTTAACCATAAATCAAGAAGCTAATTTTTCAATAGAACTCATGTTTGGTGTTACACTTATCTCAAAGACTCTTTATAAGAATTAAGTTGTAGGAATTGAAGAAGCAATTCCAAGAGAATCTAGAAAAGGGATTCATATACTTGATTGTGTAACCATGGAATGCACCTATTCTTTTTATTAAGAAGTTATATGGGTTGATGTATCTTTTCATTGATTATTGAGAACTTATTAATATCACTATCAAGAACAAGTATCATCTACCCCATATTAATGGATTTTTTTATCAACTACATTGAGCTCAATACTTTTCCAATATTGAACTTCACTATGAATATAATAAATTTAGTGTCAAGAATGAGTATATACTCAAGAAAGTCTTATGTATGAGGTATGGTCATGATGAATTTATAGTGATGTAATTTTGACTTACCAATTCCCCTAAAATCTTCATGGGTTTAATTAATAGAGTCTTTATTAGTTTCCTTGATCACTTTGTGATAGTATTTATACATAATATTCTTATATATTCCAAGAGTAAGGAAAATCATAAAGATGACTTGAGGATTGTATTGAAGACCTTAATAAAGTATAAGGTGTGTGAAAAATTTATAAAGTGTGACTTTTTTATATATAAAGATGGATTATTGGGTCATATAATCTCAAGATATGGTATATTGGGAGATCCTTAAAATACAGATGTTAATGAGAAATGGATTGGACCAACCATGATGATCAAGATCTATAGTTTTTTGGGTTGGATGGATACTATCGACCCTTTTTGGGGGATTTATCATGGTTATCTAATCCAATAGCCAAGTTGACTCAGAAGGGATCCAAGCATCTTTTAATCAATGAATATGAAGAAAATTTCAAGGAACTGAAGATATGGTTAGTCAATTAACATGTACACATGCTACCCTATAGTGGATAAGGGTTTTGATCTATAGTGATGCATAAAATAATTGAATGGGTTGTAATCTCATGAATAATTAAAAGGTGATAGTTTATGCCTCATGCCAATTGAAAATTCATAATAAAAATTACCTGGATCATGATCTAGAACTATAGGAAATGAATTTTTCATTGAAATTATAGAGGCATTATATTTATGGTGAAAGGTGTGATATATATACTAATAATAAAATCTTGAAGTATATATTCACATAAAATGAGTTGAATATATACCAAAGTATATGGTTGGAGTTGATTAAAGGTTATGATTACTCAATACACTGCCACCCTGGGAAGGCAAACAAGGTGGTTGATGCTCTAATTCTAAAAGACCATGATATTTTTTCTATGATGAGGATTGAAATAGATACAATATTTATATATTTAAAGAATATGGATCTTGAAATCATGATGAAAGGGGATAGATTATATCTTTCTCACTTGAATGTCCAACCATCCATCTATGTGAGGGTTATAAGGTATAGAAGGAGGATGTGAAACTACAGAAGAATGTGTTAAATGCTCCTAAGTTCAACCATGATTGTGATGGAATGATAAGGTTTAAGAACTGATTATGTGTCTCCTTAGTACCAGACTTGAATAATGAGTTATTAGATTAAGCTCACAATTTATCATTCTCTATTCATCCCAAAAGTATGAAGATGTATAGAGATATGAAAGATTATTTCTTATGGGATAACATGAAAAGAAATATCATAGAGTATGTATCTCAATTACTAGTATATCAGTAAGTTAAGGTTGATAGATAAGATTCTAAGTGGATGTTACAACCATTACCCATACTAAAATGGAAATGGTAAAACATTAACATGTATTTTATCATCAAACTCCCTAAAGGGTGCAATTTTATTTGGGTTGCATTAAATTTCATTATGAAATTGATACATTTTATTACCATTTGAGAATATTTATCACTTAATAATCTTACCAATATATACATTAAGGAAGTGGAAAGTTTGAATGGAGTACCATATTCTATTATATCTAATCAGGATCCAAGGTTTTCATTAAAGTTTTGTAGAACTCTTTAGTAAGTTTGAATATGGAGTTGATCATTAGCACCAATTATCATCCTCAAAGAGATGGTCAGTTTAAGAGGACCATTCAAACCCTGAATGATATATTTTGATCATGTTATATTTATTTCAATGGTGGTTGGGATAAACACCTTTCTAAGTCGATGTTTATTTTAATAATAGCTTTCAAACAATAATTTTAATGATCCTTTATGAATCCATCTATAGCAGAAAGTACATAACTCCAATGTTTGGGGATGAATTAGGAGAATAAAAGCTATTAGAACCTTGGATAGTTGAATAAATGGTGTAGAAAGTTAGTGTAATGTTCGGGTTTCAATCAACGTATGGACTATTTAAATTTTTAGTCTAAATTCTTAAAGCGACCCAGGGTGTGTGCCTGCACACCCTCTTACGGGTCCCAGAAAACTATTAAAATTATTTAAATAATTTCATGGGTTTTATTTAAAATATTACACCATGCCCTAGCGTAGCATTTAGGTTAAAAAAATAAAAAGAAATTGAAAAGGAATATAAAGTAATTTAAAGGAAATTAAAATAAATTATAAAGTGATAAAAAGAAATTTTAAAATAAAATTAAAAGGGGTTACGATAAAATTAAAAATAATTAAAATGGGAATTAGCCCATTTTTATTATTTTTATTTCCTTTTCTTTTTCATCCCTTTTATTTTATTTATTTCTTATTTATTTTCCCTTTTTTCTATTTTTTCCTTTTTTCTTATTTTTCTTTTTCTTTTCTTTTTCTCTGTTCTTTCTTCTTTTCTTTTTCTTCTCTCCCTCTCCTCTCCCTTGGTGTGTCACCCCTATACCCCCCCCCCCCCCCTTGTGGTGTGATTCCTCCTCCTCTCCCCCTTCAGATTTCCGTTTAGACTTCATTTCTCATCCATTTAAACAACTTATGGTGTGTATTAAAGCTCTCAATAAGGTTAACCTCACACACCAACAATCTTAGGATCTCATCCACTATCCGTTGCACAATCTACTATGGAAGGTTTTTACCCAAAATTGGGGTTTTTCTAAAATTATATGATTTATTCCATTTTAACTCAAATAAAAGATCTCTGTGGAGAATATGATCCTATAAGGTTTTGAGATTGGTCATCTACTCTCTTTCTCATCATTTCCTTGCTTATTTTAGATCGCACGTTGTGCTGCTCATCAGTACCTATCGGCGATATTCAATTTTTTCTATTCTGATTTAATTAAATTACTTGGATTGAATATTGAAACCTTATTTGTGATAAACTAGCTTGTTTAATTTATTTAAGCATCATTGGATACCCCTTTGGATGTACCAACATAATTATTCTAATTTTTGTTCGCCCCAAATAATTAATTTATTAATTACATGTGTTGCAAGACCCCTCTTTGGTTGAGTTTTAAATCAAACAAATTATTTAGGATAAATTCAACCATGAATTTTGGATTTTTTTTGGTTTTTTATGCTTAATTATTCCCTAGTTTAAAAGTCTTATCATGTTATGCCATTATAAAAGAGAAAATTTCATTTTTCTGCTTTTGCTGATAAAGTGTTTAACTATGACTATTTGGTTTGAATGATCAGGAAGTACGTGTATCTTTGTTGATTAAATTGTTTTATTGAAATTATAAATGAATACTATGTGATATCTACTTCCTTTATATCTAATTAAATTCAGTGTGGTAAGACAATGTGGGTTCTGTATAAAGCACCACACATGGACTCTCTATTCCTGATTGGTTACCACACTATGCACCGGGGAGGCGATGTCTTAGGATTATCTAGATGAGGGTTTCCTTGAGTTTTATATATAATTATGAGTGATACCAGTTCCCTAAGGGACAATTTATGATGAACCCATTGGAAAAGTGGCTACACCATGCCTTGGGTGATACTCGACCCCTAATGTGCGATACCCGGGACGAACTGTCACGAATCGAATCTGGTCTCCATCAAACCGGCACAAAACCCAGATCAGGGCAAGACCCGAAGGGTGTTCCCCATCCCCACGGGCTGGAACAAGTGCCCGGGTATCATAAAAATTCATTTGGGAACGATTTACCCGAGTTTGGGTTCATAAAATAACCAAAAACAAACAACAAACCAAATCTGAAAAATTATGCCAACAAGACTTAATAAAAATTCAGAACTAAGTATATGGGTTTAAACAAGACACAATAGGTCCAAAGGTACATAAAAGTATAAGAAAACATCCCATGAGACTCCACACGACAATGGGTCATCACCCACAAGTCGTCTCCACAACACCGCACCATCGAGAGAAACTAGCAACCCGAACCGCCATCGCCCAAGGCCTTTCCTTTGCCTGTGTCAAACATGATCAAGTCTACTTACAGTCAAAGTTGTAAGTAGGGTGTGAGACTAATCCCAATAGGATATCACCCAAGGATTCCAAGTGATAGGCATTATAAAATAAAAGGCCTGCAAGAGTTATAAATAGATAATGGTAGCATTTATTTCTAAAAGTGAAACTTTGAAAAGAAAATAACTTTCAATGGGGATAAATTTAAAGAATGAGTGAATTTGAATAAAACATTCAATATACTGGTTTTCACATCCCAAATACCATAAAGAAATTATAAATTCCAAAAAGGCCACGAGCACCAAGCATAGGAACACCCCTAGGTACTAGTTTGTTGTGAGCCCCAAGTACCTCGTACCTCGGTGAAAGTAACCATAATGAAATTCCTTATCATGCACGAGCCACTAGTAGGGATCATACCCATAACCTAGTGGTCTCTAATCATCTCCATTATAGTTTTTTTAGTGTTATCCATGTCAGACTTGCTAAGTGAACCATGGTCAAAACCCCTCCGTTCACTAGCGTACTAGTACACGTTAGCCCACCTAGTTACTTGGGTTTCCCGTATTGTGCTCAAATAGTCAACACATGATAAAAAATCAATTTTTACATATAAATATTAGTTATGGTCACACACATTCAAAACAGTAGCTACACATTCTTTTCACCTTTCGTATAACTCAATAAACCACTTATAATTTCCATAAAACAATTTCAAGAAAAGTAATCAAATTTTGCACATTAAATTCATCTAAAATACCAAATTTAAAACCAAATGGAGACCAATATTATACCAAACCAGAAATTTTAGCATCAAAACATTTTTATAAATCCAATCCCTGAATTATAAAACAACACCAAGAGGCACAACATGGGTTGCACATGTAAAACACCCATTTTCACACAAAATTGGCACTTAAAGATAAACCGCTTTTAAAATGCTACCCAAATAAATTTTCAAAATCAAAATACTGAATTTGGAACACAATGGAAATAGAAATACAGAAATCCAACTCATTATACAATACCTACATATGAAATCACCTACCAAAAGAGTCAAAACCCCCAAATCCTTGTGCGTCACTTCAACCGCTCCTCCGCCGCACCACAAGGGAGTAAGATTGAACCTAAAACCAAAGTATTGGACCAAGAAACTAAAAAATAAAACCCTAGGTATTAATCCCCATATTCTGGACATTTTAGGATTCAATAAAAAATAATAAACCCTAAGAATAAGGGAGGAATAAGGAAGAGAACCAACTTACTTGAGAAATCTGGACGTTTTTTGGATCTTCAGAAGTTCAGCCCTAAATAGAAATGAATCTGTACTCCAAAGAGGTTAAAACTAATATGGGGGTGCGTCTGGGTTCAGTGGGAACGTGTGAGAGGTTGAATCACCGAAAAAAGATAAAAAATGAATATTTTATGAAATAAATAAAAAACAATTTTAAAACTAGAAATGGGTTTTCGGGTTGGCCCAATACCTAATTTGATCACCCAAATACAAGATTCTAATGAATTTTTAAGGGGACCAAAATTATTTTGTGATTTTAATATTTAAATGAATGTAATTTTGGAAGTTTAATGGGTGAAAAATGTTGAAAAATGAATGATTTATTAAAGAAACAAACTTTACTTTCAAAACTGGAAATGGGCTCTCAGGTTGGCCCAAATTTTGGAAACCCACTATTTCCTTCAAAAATGCATGGAAAACCACCAAAACAAAGCAAGGATGTAAATTAAATGAAAAATACATTTAAAATATGTCATTTATATGACAATTCTCTCCACCATGAAGGACTTTCTGCCCCGTAAAGTCAACATGAGGCTTGATTGGAAAACAAGAACGGGTACTCTTCCTCGACCCATGACTTTCGCTCTCATGTATCGTGTGTATCATTATAATGCTGCCATAGAACCCAGACTAATGTAATAGACTTCCCTTGAAGTATCTTCTCTTGGGAGTCTAGTATTTTCATTGGCCTCTCAACAATAGACAAGTCAGGCTCTATCTCCAGTTCTTCCCAACTCAACACATGGGACGGATCCGGGTAGTATTTCTTCAACTGAGAAACATGGAAGACATCATGGATGGATGTCAACTGAGAAGGTAAGGCCAACCTGTATGCCACCTTGCCAATACGCTCGATGATCTCAAATGGCCCGACATACCGCGTCATCAGCTTACCTTGCTTCCCCAATCGACGATGGCCCAGACGAGGGGCCACCTTCAAGAATACCCTGTCACCCACAGAAAACTCTAGGTCTCGACGCCTCCGGTCAGCATATAATTTATGATGACTCTAAGCTGTCAATAAACGTTGCCTGATTAATTTTACCTTCTCAGATGTCTCATGCACCATACTCGGCCCCAGTAGTGAGGTCTCACCTACCTCAGCCCAAAACAGGGGGGACCGACAAGGCCGACTATAGAGCGCCTCAAAAGGAGCCATTCGAATCGAGGATTGGTAACTATTATTATAAGAAAACTCAACCAATCACAAATGGGTATCCCAAAAACCTCCAAATTCTAGGACACATGCACGAAGCATGTCCTCCAAAATCTGATTCGCCCGCTCTGTCTGACCATCCGTCTGAGGATGGTATGTTGTGCTCATCTTAATCTGGGACCCCAAGGCCTTCTGAAGGCCTTCCCAGAATCGAGATGTGAAACGAGGGTCTCTATCTGAGACAACTGCTGATGGCACACCATGGAGTCTCACCACCTCCTGAAGATACAAACAGCCCAACTCATCCACTTTAGATGTATCTCTGATCGGAATGAAGTGGGCTGATTCGGTTAGAAGATCAATCACCACCCAAATGGCATTCTTACCTAGAGGTGTACGAGGTAATCCAACAATGAAGTCCATGGTAACATCATCCCACTTCCAGGTAGGAATGGGTAGTGGTTGGAGCAAACCGGAAGGGCCTTTGGTGCTCTGCTTTCACCTACTGGCATGTGTAGCATCTCAACACAAAGTCCGCTATGTCTCGTTTCATACCAGGCCACCAAAACTGCCGACGGACATCATAATACATCTTAGTGGCACCCGGATGGACATCCCACTGATACTGGTGGCTATCCTGCATCACCACCTTCCTTAGAGATAACGGCACTACTGAACGGCCCTTGAAACACAAGATGCCCTCGGGAGACGACGACCAATCAGAGGATGTCTCCCCACCATGAAGAAACTGCTTTGACCGCTGACAAAGCTCATCACTGGGTTGTTCCCGCAGAATCAACTCCAACAGAGAAGGATTCAACTGGACGCTCGCCAAGAATACCCCTCCACTGTGTTCCTTGGTCTCCACATGAATCTGAGAAAAGATCCCCATCAATGTCCACTCATCACTAGACTTCCTCAAAGCCTACACTAGAACCCTTCTGCTCAAGGCGTCGGCCACTACATTACCCTTACCTGGGGTATAGACAATGTCAAAGTCAAACCCCTTCAATTAATTGATCCAGCGATGCTGCCTCAAGTTGAGGTCCTTCTGTGAGAAGATATAAGCCAAGCTTTTGTGATCGGAGTAGACCACAAACTTCTCCCCAAATAGGTAGTGACGCCACGTCTTCAAAGCATGCATCACTACTGCCAACTCCAAGTCATGGGTTGGGTAGTTCTTTTCGTGTGTCCGGAGTTGTCGAGATCCATACGCCACCATGTGATCATCCTGTATAAGCATGCACCCAAGACCCATACCTGAAGCATCACAATAAACCACATATCCCTTTCCAGCCTCTGGCAAAATCAGCACGGGGGAAGTAGTCAATCGCCTCTTCAGCTCCTCGAATGATGCCTGACATTCTGGACCCCATACAAACTTCACCCCTTTCCGGGTGAGGGTAGTCATCGGTGAAGAAAGCCGAGATAAATCCCGAACGAATCGCCCATAATAACCAGCCAGGCCAAGGAAAATCCTGATCTCGAACACATTCTTCGGCTGCTCCCATGACATTACCGCACTAATCTTCTCAGGGTCCACTAAAACTTCGTGCTCTAAGATCACATGCCCAAGAAATCTCACCTCCCTGATCCAGAAAGTGCACTTTGAAAACTTTTCATAGAGGCGGTGATCTCGTAATGTACCCAAAACGACCCTCAAGTGATGTTCGTGTTCCTCCTCAGAGCTAGAGTATACCAGAATTTCATCCAAGAACACCACAACAAAGGAATCAAGATACTGATGGAACACCCTATTCATAAGTTCCATAAATACTACTGGAGCATTGGTCAATCCAAAGGGCATGACCAAATACTCAAAGTGGTCGTACCTGCTTCAGAAGACTGTCTTTGGGATATCTGACTCCTTCACCCTAAGTTGATGATACCCTAAACGCAGTTCTATCTTTGAGAACCACTTTTCCCCCTTCAACTGATCAAACAAATCATCTATTATGGGAAAAGGGTATTTTTTTTTAATTGTTACCTTATTCAGATTTCGGTAGTCAATGCACAACCGGAGGGATCCATCAGCCTTTTTCATGAACAACACAGGAGCAGCCCAAGGAGAGACGCTTGGGCGAATGAATCCTTTGGATTCTAAGTTGTCCAGTTGTATCTTTAATTCCCTCAGATCAGTGGGGGCCATGCGATAAGAGGGAAGAGATATCAGTTGTGTTCCCGATGCCAGATCAATCGAAAACTCCACATCCCGCTCCTAGGGAAAACCTAAAAAATCATCTGGGAATACCTCAGGAAACTCATTCACTACATGAGGTAGTGCACCTTCAGGGTAAATACCATCCTCTAGCATGAGAGAAGATAACTTGAAGATAACACTTCCCAACTCTGGGAATGGAGGCCCTGCGCGACCTGGCTGAGGATCCCATTCTCCATGAAAAACCTGAAGACTCCCATCAAGTGACGTGAAACTCACACGCTGTCTGTAGCAATCGATGTGTGCCTGGAAGTGTACTAGCAAATCCATGCCAAGTATTATGTCAAACAGTTCCATATCTATAACTAGGATGTCCCACTCCATCTCAACCCCTAACACGGAAAGCGCACATGAGGGGCACCTGAGGCCCTGCTCCTTCTTCTTTCCCAGCGGTGTCACCAACTCCATCGCGAAAGACATCATCTCAGTTGGCAAATTCAGCATGTCCACAAAATGGGAAGAAATGAATGAAACAGAGGCACCAGTATCAAAAAGAGCAGTATCTATAGAATATGTGATCAAAACGGTACCTCGAACTGTCGACGGTCCCGCCTCTGATCTTGCTGGTGCCTGATCCATCGCATAGAGATGTCTGGTCTCTGCCTGAAGAAGACTGCTAGTCTATGGTTGTGCCCTGAACTAGATCTACCTAGAAGATGACCCATCCCTACCACCACAGCTTCCAAATTGAGATCCCCCAGTCCTTGACGGCTCAGACTATGCTGGCACTCCTCTGGGAGCCATGGATCCTGCCCCACTTTGAAGTGGACGCGCTATCCCGCAAAAGTGTTGCATGTGTCCCATACCTCCACACTGGAAATAGGTCTTCATAGGATGAGGGAATGCTGGACGGATGTTCCCGGGCTTCCCACACTGGTGGCACATGACCGATCTCATATCAAAAGCCGCTGATGAAAATTGCCTAGAAGAGTTCCCTGAACTGCCTCCTCCTTTCTTCACATGATCCTCCCGCTTCCTTTTCTTATCCAAGGAGCTTCCACATCCCACTGCTGATACTTAACCATAGAAACCAGTCCTTCCTTTTCTATCAATCTTCACCATGCACGCCTGATCAACGACCTCAGCATAGGTCCTCATCTTAAACAAGAACACCTGGGATTATATCTCTGGTCTCAAGCCTTTCTCAAACCTCTAGGCCTTTGCTTGCTCATTAGAGACAATTTCTGGATCATACCGAACCAACTCAGCGAAACGGTTGGCATACTCCATCACATATAGATTTACCTGAACAAGTTCCATGAACTCTCTAGACCTGGCATAAGCCAACACCTCAGGGCAGTACTGTTCATTGAAGACAGCCTTGAAATCTACCCAGCACATATGCTCATTCTTCCCAACCTGAAGCACTGACTCCCACCATTTACGGCTAGGACCCTCCAATAAAAAGGAGGAACACTTCACCCTAAGCTCCTCGGGTGTTTCCAGGAACTCAAACATACGCTCGATCTTCTTGAGCCATTCCTCTGCTTCTTGGGGTTCTGAGCTGCCTCGGAAGGTTGGAGGCTTATTTTTCAGGAACTCCTGGGCCTTGTCCTTTCTAGGACTAGTATCATCCTCTATAACCGGAGAAGGAACTGGAGTTGGTCTATATCCTAGAGCCTGGACAGCCTATACCACGACCTCAACTAGCCTCTGATCAATTAGTGTGGGAGAACTCTCTCCGGCTTCCTCCCGTGGGTGCGTGAGAGCTTTCTGGGGAGGCATGTTGCTACAAAATGCAACAGTCACAAAACAATAATCAATACCAAAATTCTAAAAATTTTAATCAAATACATCAAATATAAATAATCTAAACACATTACAATAATAAAAGAAACAACTACTCCACATCCGCCTAATGTCCACATGTGGTCTACAGCCCACATGTCTCACCTGGAAGTGAATCAATCTATAAATTCCAACATCCCCTGGTGACTCATGGTCTTCCATGAGAGGTGCAGGCCAGACACCCTACTTGCAACCAAAACCCCGATCCCCGATAGTCCTAGCTCCTGTCTATCCCGACTCATCCCAAAATAGCAATATAACCCAAAAACTTTAACCTCCTCTAATACCATTTTGTCACGAACCGAATCTGGTCGCCATCAAACCGGCACCAAACCCGACTCATGGCAAAACCCTAAGGGAATTATCCATCCCCACGGGCTGGCACAAGTGCTCAGGTATCATAAAAATTCATTTGGTAATGATTTACCTGAGTTTGGATTCATAAAATAACCAAAAACAAACAACAAACCAAATCTGAAAAATTATGCCAACAAGACTTAATAAAAATTCAGAACTGAGTATATGGGTTTAAACAAGACACAAGAGGTCCAAAGGTACATAAAATTAGCAGAAAACATCCCATGATACTCCACACGACAAGGGGTCATCACCCACAAGTCGTCTCCACAACACCGCACTATCGAGAGAAACTAGCAACCCGAACCGCCATCGCCCAAGGCCTTGCCTTTGCCTGTGTCAAACATGATCAAGTATACTTACACCCAAAGGTGTAAGTAGGGTGTGAGACTAAGCCCAATAGGATATCACCCAAGGATTCCAAGTGATAGTCATTATAAAATAAAAGGCTTTCAAGAGTTATAAATAGATAATGATAGCATTTATTTCTAAAAGTGAAACTTTGAAAAGAAAATAACTTTCAATGGGGATAAATTTAAAGAATGAGTGAATTTGAATAAAACATTCAAGATACTGGTTTTCATATCCCAAAATACTATAAAGAAATTATAAATTCCAAAAAGGCCATGAGCACCAAGCATAGGAACACCCCTAGGTACTAGTTTGTTGTGAGCCCCAAGTACCTCGTACCTCGGTGAAAGTAACCATAATGAAATTCGTTCTCATGCACGAGCCACTAGTAGGGAGCATAACTATAACCTAGTGGTCTCCAATCATCTCCATTATAGTTTTGTTAGTGTTATCCATGTCAGACTTGCTAAGTGAACCATGGTCAAAACCCCTTCGTTCGCTAGCGTACTAGTACACGTTAGCCCACCTAGTTACCCGGGTTTCCCGTATTGTGCTCAAATAGTCACCACATGCTAAAAAAATCAATTTTCACATATAAATATCAGTTCTGGTCACACACATTCAAAACAGTATCTACACATGCTTTGCACCTTTCGTATAACTCAATAAACCACTTATAATTTCCATAAAACAATTTCAAGAAAAGTAATCAAATTTTTCACATTAAATTCATCTAAAATCCCACATTTAAAACCAAATGGAGACCAATATTATACCAAACCAGAAATTTCAGCATCAAAAAATTTTTATAAATCCAATCCCTGAATTATAAAACAACACCAAGAGGCACAACATGGGTTGCACATGTAAAACACCCATTTTCACACAAAATTGGCACTTAAAAATCAACCGCTTTTAAAATGCTACCCAAATCAATTTTCACGATCAAAATACTGAATGTGGAACATAATGGAAACAGAACTACAGAAATCCAACTCATTCTACAATACCTACATATGAAATCACCTACCAAAAGAGTCAAAACCCCCAAATCCTTGTGTGTCACTTCAACCGCACCTCCGCCGCACCACAAGGGAGTATGATTGAACCTAAAACCAAAGGATTAGACCAAGAAACTCAAAACTAAAACCCTAGGTACGAATCCCCATATTCTGGACATTTGGGGATTTAATAAAAAAGAAGAAATCCTAATAATAAGGGAGGAATAAGGAAGAGAACCAACTTACTTGAGAAATCTGGACGTTTTTTGGAGCTTCAGAAGTTCGGCCCTAAATCACGATGAATCTGAGCTCCAAAGAGGCGAAAACGAAGATGGGGGTGCGGCTGGATTCAGTGGGAACGTGTGAGAGGTGGAATCACCAAAAAATGATAAAAATGAATATTTTATGAAATAAATAAAAAACAATTTTAAAACTAGAAATGGGATTTCGGGTTGGCCCAATACCTAATTTGATCACACAAATCCAAGATGCTAATGAATTTTTAAGGGGTCAAAAATTCTTTTGTGGTTTTAATATTTAAATTAAGGTCATTTTGGAAGTTTAATGGGTGAAAAATGTTTAAAAATTAAGGATTTATTAAAGAAACAAACTTTACTTTCAAAACTGGAAATGGGCTCTCAAGTTGGCCCAAATTTTGGAAACCCGCTATTTCCTTCAAAAATGAATGGAAAACCACCAAAACAAAGCAAGGATGTAAATTAAATGAAAAATACCTTTAAAATATTTCATGTATGTGACACGAACTCATGATAAAGTTATTCCTCAAGTAATATTTGGTCTTTCGGAAGATTTTCTTAGATAGGCTTGGTGGTATTGGATAAATTGAAGGATTTGTCGTAGAGATACATTCAAGATAGGCTCAGACTCAAACTCTAAACTTTAACATAATAATAATTAAATTTCATGGAAGTTTTTTATTGTTGTATCTTTGGGTTCCTTATGTATTGTGATACCTTTATGGTGCCTTTAAGCACACCTTGTTGAAACATAAATTAGACTCGAGCTAAAGCACAAGCTTTGGGGTATGTTCCTTTTTTCTACCTACTATTTTCTGGCCTTTTAATATATATACACATCTTGCTTTATATAAGTACCTTTTTAATGCCCCGACCCTAGTTACCCAAAGTCGGTGCATTATTACATAACATTGGCATGATCACAAGGAAATCATGTCTCGAAAGACCGATCAGTTTAGTATTATTAGAAACAATATTCATACATAAGTTCAACTTTACAACTTGAAAAGAAATACAACACAAATTTATTCCATTAGAAACATCCAAGCCTCCTAGATTATTCCTGAAATTCACTCATAAATAACTTCTTCATATCCTGAGAAAATGAAACATAAGAAAGGGGTGAGCTTAAATGCTTAGTAAGGGTAAGCAATACAGTGGAAGATAACATAAATATTAAGCATGGTGAATAGTTGAAACCACATGTCTTTACCAATAATAAACATGAATACTTTTATGGCAGGAATATGAGCTGAGTAAATAATGCCATAATAAAAAATAATCATGGGTATTCTACTAGCCGAATGATCAGATGAACCATCAATATTATTTTCATAATGAGGGGATGTATAATTCCGGACATTCTGAAACATTTTGTCAAGGCCTCGGCCAAGACGTCTAAAAATGATTAAGGCCTCTGCCAAAACCATATATCAAATTGGGAAGGGCCTCATCCAATTCCACGTCTAGTTGTCTCATGAGACCTACCGATGCATCAAGGAGCTATAGTGGGCTCCACCCATCACTTACTAAGTCCAATACATTCCTCATATGAAAAGGTTGAAATATAACATAAACATTCGTATTAAAACTAGCATATAAAATGTCAATACTTTAACCATAAACCATGAATGGTATAAAAATAACACATCCACAGTCAAACATATCGCAAAACCTTCAATACAGTATGTAATATTTGTATCAAAATTAATTAACTTCAAACAAGTATAAAATTCATCAAAGGATGTTGACATAGATGAAATCAAAACTATTTGAGAGAAATATATCTTTATTTTTTTTTGAAATCATTTAAAGTTTCATAATTATAAAAGAAAACATTTATTTTGAAAATATTCTTATAATATTGTAAGGGAAGCTTTGAAGATGTTATAATGGCAAAGAATAACTGCACCCGCCATATAAGTTAAAAAACATTCTTACCTTAATTTTGTCAAAAAGGTCATAAAGTACCTTATTTGGAAAACGACTGAAAGATTCCTTTCAAAACATATAAGTTAAAATAAGGGTATAAATGACTTTAACTCATTTTTTTAGTAAATAGTAAAAAAATTGAAATACATTTTTAAGAAACATGGATGTGGATGATAAAGAGGTCCCAGTAGATACTTACGTAAAAACAACCTTGGATAATAAATAGATTATAGAATTAACCCTTAACTTGTACTTTTCCTTGGTTTAGGGTAGGTTAAAATCATATATAATGGTGAAATAATTGTTATTAAATTATTCAAGAACTATATACATTAATATGATATCATATATGATCTTTTAATGTTGCTTTGTTAATAATATTTTAGTATTATCGTCGTTTTGGGTGTTAACTGATTCGTTTTCCTTTATATGATTTGTTACATAAGTAATGTTTCTTATAGATAGGATGTATATTATTCATATTCATAATGTTATTAAGTCTTTAAACATTATTTTTAATCATCAAATGAAAATTATTCTTGAACGGATACGATGGGGAATGAATCTCATCGTGTTCGTGGAGACGGTAATCCGTACGTACGCACGAACGACAATTTCATTCTTTTGATATTAAAATAATATATAATTGGATGGTATATCATATATACAGTATCATTATAATTTTATATTTATTATTTACATCAATTATACATCATTATTATACACATCCAAATAATAATTTATTGAATAACAACTATACCATGACGTGGAGACGGTAAGCCGTACGTACGCACGTATGGTGACATGTCATTCAAAGGATGGATAGAATAATGAATATAGTTGTAACATATTTATAATAACATCACAGTATATATAATATACTATATTTATTATTTTATAATGGAAACAACAAATAAAGAGGAAGTGGAAGAAGAAAGGAACTTGAAAAAGGTGATGAAATATTTACCTATTCTTCGGGTTCTTCCTTTTGATTTGATCAAAAGGGATCCTTAGGTTGGATTTCTGACTAAAGGAAGGCCTCTATGATGAAGGGATGATAGTTGAGAGGGTACTTGGGTGGGGTTTTTTCAATAAAAATGGCTTTGAATGTGTGAATTAGAGAGAATGGGAAGTGACCTTTTATAAGAGGGGTGAGGGGAACCTTAGGAAAAGCTAGAAATATTATTTTATAATAAAATAATTTTCGGTTTATAATGGATCCAAAATGAATTATTTAAAGGATAATGTGGTTATGGTTCTAAAACCACTCAAAAAATAGGTTTTATATAGGTTTGGGTCACTATATTAACTTTATCTTTTAGATTTAACTCTTAGTTAATTAGTTTGACATTTACCATGTCTCTTTGTATTTTTATATTATATGGTTAATAAACTTACTATAAAATTCCAAGAGAACCTCTAGTGGTTCATTAATAAAATATATAATATTATATAATACCTTTGGTCAAACCTTAGATATTTAGAAATAGAATATCAATTAGTAATATAATATTTTTTTAAAAAACTCTTTTATGTCAATTTTGACACTATTTGCTATTTTTTTTAAATTCCTAAAAGCATTATTACTTTAAAAAAAATTAGTTTAATCAATCCTAACATATCACATTAACCTATAAAATTAGTTAATGGAATTAAAATTTTCAAATTATATTAATTTTAACATCTATAATACCATTTATTTGATTCTTTCATTGATAAGGAAAATACTACATCATCATTGTGTCATAAATAAATATATTTATTTTATGTCTAAAAATTAAAAATAAAATATCATGAGGTAGGAAATATTTTTATCTTTCTAATTAATATTTATAGTCGAATAGATCAATTATATAACCTCATATAAATTTTTTTTTACTAAAATATATTTTCTTTTGTTATTTTTGTCTCTACTTTAAATTATTTAATATATAATGTCATTATCACTTCCAAGTGGCTCCATGGGGTCCAAAAATCGACCCAAGGATGCCCATGGTCGGAAATGTATCATAAAATAGGTTTAGGACATGTGTTAGGGTAATTTAATATTATTATAATATTATTTTTTTACCCTTATTTTCCGGATTTACCCTTTAACCTTAGTAAATAAAATATTTACCAAAGTAATTATTCAAAATGTATAAAAATAAATTTACCTATTTACACAATCTGGACCTCATGATTCTAAATATGGAATCCATTTTTCTAAATTCAGAACACAGAAGTGGCAGAAATTAATTTAAAATTAATTCTCGTTGTCAAAACAAAATGCGTGTTTTTGAGAAATAATAACTATCAAAAGATTGGCACTTGCTTATGTCCAGTTTAAATGCGAAATTACATCCAATGACCAACATTTAATTAAATGGTAAAAATATAATCTAATTATACTTAAAACCCACTAAATAGTATAATTTGGCACTATAAATTATTTTAATTAAAAAATTTGTTTTTAATTAAAATTTAGTATTTTTCATTATTCATCAAAAATTGAAAGTTTTCAGAAAAATACCAAAAATTCACCCTAAGTTAATTATGATATTCTGAATCCAAAAATGAAGTCCATTTTAAAAGATAAAATTTATAAAATTTCAAAAAGTGGGTATTACTATTCATAACGGCTCGTTTGATTGGTTGTGGTGTGTTAGAACTCGAAGTTATGTACAAGACACGCTATTGTATTATTCAAAGAGAAGCGTATCGTGGAAGCTTGGGGTGTTAAATTCTCCCCTCCTTCAAATAATTTCATCCTTGAAATTTCTAGACTAAAACTGCATAAAAAGACTCGGGTGGTTCTTCATCATAAGTTCCTTGGGTTCCCACGTTGCCTCTTCCATCTTATGGTTTCTCCATAGAACTTTTACCAGATGAGTCGTTCGGTTTCTCAGCATTTGTTCTCTTATATCAATAATATTGAGAGGTTCTTCTCAATAAGACATATCGGGTTCCAGTTCTAATTCCTCATAGGTGAGTACATGCGTTGGGCCAGGCATGTATTTTCTCAACAGTGATACGTGGAACACATCATGAACTTTGGAGAGACTTGACGACATTGCCAAATGGTAAGCTATAACCCCAATTCATTCTAGAATTTCAAAAGGTCTGATGTACCTGGGACTTAATTTTCCCTTCTTACCAAAACGTATAACACCCTTCTATAGAGATACCTTCAAGAAAACATGATCTTCTACCTGAAATTCCAAATCCTTCCGTCGGTTATCAGCATAGCTCTTCTGCCTACTTTGAGCTACTTTGATGTGGGTTTGGATTACCTTCACCTTTTCCATAATTTCCTCCACAAGTTCTGGGCCTACGATTTTTCTTTCACCAACATCATCCCAACAGGTTGGTGTGTGACATCTCTTTCTGTATAATGCTTCATATGGTGCCATCTGAATACTTGAATAGAAGCTATTGGTATAGGAAAATTCTACCAGAGGTAAATATTGATCCCACATACCTTGAAAGTCAAGTGAGCATGATATCAACATGTATTCTAAGGTTTGAATAGTCTGCTCTAATTTTCCATCAGTTTGGGGGTGGTAGGCAGTGCTCAAACAAAGTTCAGTATCCAGGGCTTTCTGAAGACTTTTCCAGAATCTTGATGTAAAACGTGGATCACGATTAGAAACAATCAATAGGGGTACTCCATGAAGTCTCACAACTTCATTAATATATATTCTTGCTAGACGTTCAAGTGGTAAATCTTCTCTTATAGAAAGAAAATGTCCTGACTTGGTAAGACGATCAACAATGACCCATATTGCATTGTTCCTTCTAGGAGTATTTGGTAGTCCCATGACAAAGTCCATCATAATATTATCCCATTTCCACTCATGTATGGGAAGATGTTTCATAACTCCTCCAGGCTGTTGCCTTCCAGCTTTCACTTGTTGACAAACCATATATCTTGACACAAAATCAGCAATCTCCCTCTTCATGTTGTCCCACCAAAAATGTTCCTTCAAATCCCTATACACCTTGGTGCTACCAGGGTGTATAAGAAAATTGGAACTATGAGCATCATCCAACAATTCCCTTTTTAGATCAGGTATATCGGGAACACAAAGTCTCTTCCCAAATTTCAAAATTCCATCTTCATACACAAAGTCACTCAATATCCCATCATTCACAGCTTTAATCTTCTTTTGAAACTCCTCATCATCAGCTTGAGAACTTTTTATCCTTTCTAATAAAGATGGTTTGGAAAAAATTTGAAAAAGTATTGATGATCCACCTTCCATGGTTATTCCCATATCTATCTTTACTAGATCCATGAGAATAGGATCCCTTTAAACTATCATCTTGTTCAAAACTCCATGATCTTTTATGCTCAAAGAATCTTCCACCTTATTTTCCTTCCCTGGGTGGTAGTGTATCGTGCAATCATAATCCTTGAGTAGTTCAAGCCATCGTCTTTGCCTCATGTTGAGTTCTTTTTGTGAAAATATATACTTCAAACTCTTGTGATTGGTATATATCTCATATTTTTCACCATAGAGATAATGTCTCCATATCTTCAAAGCAAAGATTATAGCTTCTAACTCAATATCATGAGTAGGATAGTTTTTCTCATGAATTTTTAGCTATCATGATGCATAGGCAATAACCCTATCATTCTGTATAAGGGCACAACCAAGTCCTTTCTTTGATGCATCACTATAAATAACAAAACCATCATTCCCCGATGGTAGAGTAAATATAGGATCATTGACTAATATTCTCTTCAGTTCTTCAAAACATTCTTCACACTATTTTTTCCAAATAAATTTAACCCCTTTACGTGTGATCTTGGTTAATGGGTTAGCCAATTGGGAAAAATTCTGGACAAAATGTCGATAATAACCTGCTAAACCAATAAAATTGCGTACCTCAGTTATACTCGTCGGTTCTAGCCATTCTTGGATTGCTCTTGTCTTAGAAGGATCAACAGAGATTTCATCCTTAGGGAAAATATGGCCAAGAAAAGAAATCTCCTGAAGCCAGAATTCACACTTGTTAAACTTCCCATATAATTCATGTCTTCTAAGAATCTTTAGAATAATGCGCAAGTGATTTTCATGATCTTAGTAGCTTTTAGAGTATACCAAGATATCATCAATAAATACCACTACAAATTCATCAAGATATTCCTTGAAAACTCTATTCATTATATCCATGAAGATAGAGGGTGCATTAGTCAATCCAAAAGGCATTATTGTAAACTTGTAATGCTCGTACCTGGTTCGAAATGTTGTTTTTGGAATGTCTTCCTTCTTCACACACAAATGATGATATCCAGATCGAAGGTCAATCTTTGAAAATTATTGAGCTCCATGAAGTTGGTCGAATAAATCATCAATGCGAGGTAGGGGATACTTTTTCTTTATTGTTATAGCATTGATCTCCCTGTAGTCAATGCACAACCTCATAGATCCATATTTCTTATTTACAAAAAGGACATGGGCTCCCCATGGTGAAACACTAGGTTGAATAAATCCCTTATTACTCAATTACTCTAGTTGTTTATTTAGTTACAATAATTCCACAGTGGCCATTCTATAAAGGGTCTTCGATATGGGCCTTGAACCATGAATTAAATTAATAAAAAACTCAATTTCTCGTTCTGGAGGATGTACAGGTAAATCCTCTAGAAATACATCAACATAATCTTGCATAATAGGTACATCCTCTATTTGAACATTATTTTCCTCACCCACAATTAGTTCATTCTCTTCCTCCCCCATAATTTAAGTTAGTTGAGCTAATGAGGGTGGATCTAGATAAGAATTAGGTGGTGATGATTCTGCTCTAAAGATAAGTTGTTCTTTATCATCGTCATCAAAAATAGTAACCTCCTTCTTCTTACAATAAATTTTTGCATCATGGTCCGAAATCCAATCCATAACTAGGAATATATAAAATTAAATCATGGGTATGATGATGAGATTAGCAGATAAAGAACATTTGTATGCCCTAATGGAAACTGATTCACAAAACTTTGTAGCAATGATACTTCCCTTAGGAGTTTTGACCGACAACTCCCTTGTTAAATCAAATTGGAAATATCTAATTTTCTTAGAAAAAATAGGAAGATATAAAACAATGTGATGATCCAGAATCAAATAAATCATTGTCTAAACTTGAGGAAACTACTAAATTACCTGCCACCACGTCTTCTGAGGCTTCAACCTCAGCAGTAGTGATCGCATAATCTTGGCCTTGATCCCTTGGCCTTTTCTGAGGTAAGTTTCCCTGACGCTTATGACATTCATTTTCATAATGTCTCATCTCCCTATAATTGCATCATTGAACATTGGTAGCATATTTCTTTCCCTTAAAATCACCAACAAGATGGCCTTTCTGTCCACATTTGTAGCATACTCCTTTTCCTTTTAGACAGGCACTAGGGTGCTTCCTTCCACAATTATTATAGGGTGGAAATTCAATTCTTCCCTTCTTCTCTGTTTCCTTATTTCCTTTCCCAGAGTGTTCAGTAGATCTCTTCTTCTCTTGATTTTCTTTAAAGTCATAAGACTTAGACAATTCCTTTTCTTTCTTGATAGCACACGAGAAAATATCTTCGTATGATGAGAAGGATTGTGATACTAATGCTCGATGGAGAAGTAGTTTTAACCCATTAAAAAAATGGTCAATATTACTTCTTTTGTTATATATATAATCTGTAGCATGCCTCACTAACCTTGTAAAGTTAGCTTCATACTTTGTGACATTCTCATCCTCCTTTTGCCTCGGACTCAGAAATTTTCTTTCCATATCCACTCGGTGGTCATGAGGAAAGTATTTTTCTAAGAAATTTTCTTTAAACTCCCTCCATTCTATATTTGATACTTAATAATCTTCCTTTGTGTTTTGAATCAATGACCACCATTGATCAGCATCTCTAGTGTGGCGGTAAACTGTCATGGCAACTTGTTCCCTTTCGCTACTCCCCAAGGTGTGGAATATTTTCTCTAAGGAATTTATCTATTGCTCAGCTACTAATGAATTTGTAACCCCATTGAATGTTGGTGGTTGTTTTCTCATGAAGTGGTCTAACATTGATCCTCCACGTTGTGGATCAGGGTGCTTTATACGGGTATGGTTATTATTAATAACCTGTGTAAGTTATCCCGGTACGGTGATAAGCTGATCAGCACCAGTTGTATCACCAGCTCTACTATAATTATCTTGAGCAGGAGGGAAATCCCTACATGGAGTGCATGCATTGATACAGTTTTCATTCCTTCCACTAGGCATCATTTCTAAATAATGGCATACAATATATTAGTTTATGAATCACAATACATAAATCCAAACTTTTAAAACATTTGACATAAATTGAATAGTTTATGGATATAATCCATAATCATAAAAATGTTTTCTTTGAGAAAGTATATACTCATAAACCCTTCATAATGGTTTGTAAAGAAAATGAGAATTATCCTAAGCATATCCCCTAGGAGTGTCGTAACCAAGAGTGCAGCAAGACCCATTATCGTGCCCCAGTTCCCATTCGAGTCTAGCTCAAAGTGGTGTTTTCAGGTTTTACCCCTAGGTACATATGTGCCAGATCCTCCTCTACCTGCTCGTATCCAGACAGGGATGTATTGCTTGGAAAACTCAAAAAATCTATACAATACCAAAATTCTAGGAATTTCTTCTATACTAATCCTCAAAGTCTATCTTAGGGCTATGTTCTCTAATCAGAGTTTATCTAAATCTAGTTTCCAAGGTTTGTACTAAACTTCCTCTGATACCAACTGTAACGCCCCGGACCTAGTTACCCAGAGTCGGTGCATTATTACATAACATTGGCATGATCACAAGGAAATAATTTCTCGAAAGACCAATCAGTTTAGTATTATTGGAAACAATATTCATACATAAGTTCAACTTTACAACTTGAAAAGAAATACAACGCGAATTTATTCCATTAGAAACATCCAAGCCACCTAGATTATGCCTGCAAGTCACTCATAACTAACTTCTTCATATCTTGGGAAAATGAAACATAAGAAAGGGGTGAGCTCAAATGCTCAGTAAGGGTAAGCAATACAGTGGAAGATAACATAAATATTAAGCATAGTGAATAAATGAAACCACATGTCTTTACCAATAATAAACATTAATACTTTTATGGCAGGAATATGAGCTGAGTAAATAATGTCATAATAAAACATAATCATGGGTATTCTACTAGCCGAATGACCAGATGAACCATCAATATTATTTTCATAATGAGAGAATATATAATTCCGGACATTCTGAAACATTTTGTCAAAGCCTCGTCCAAGACATCTAAAAATTATTAAGGCCTCGGCCAAAACCATATATCAAATTGGGAAGGGCCTCAGCCAATTCCAAGTCTAGTTGTCTCATAAGACCTACCAATGCATCGAGGAGCTATAGCGGGCTCCACCCGTCACTTACTAAGTCCAATACATTCCTCATATGAAAAGGTTGAAATATAACATAAACATTCATTTTAAAACTAGCATACGAAATGTCAATACTTTAACCATAAAACATGAATGGTATAAAAATAACACATCCATAGTCAAACATATCGCAAAACCTGTAATACAATATGTAAGATTTTTATCATAATGAATCTAATTCAAACAAGTATAAAATCAATCAAAGGATGTTGACATAGATAAAATCAAAACTATTTGAGAGAAATATCTCTTTATTTTTTTTGAAATAATTTAAAGTTACATAATTATAAAAGAAAACATTTATTTTGAAAATATTCTTATAAGCTTGTAAGGGAAGCTTTGACGATATTATAACGGCGGAGAATAATCACACCCACTGTATAAGTTAAAAAAACATTCTTACCTTAATTTTTTCGAAAAGGTCGTAAAGTACCTTGTTTGGAAAACGACTGAAAGATTCCTTTAAAACATATAAATTCAAATAAGGGTATAAATGAATTTAAATCATTGTCTAGTAAATAGTAAAAATGTTTTGAAATACGTTTTTAAGAAACATGTATGTGGATGATAAATAGGTCCCAGTAGATACTTACGTAAAAATAACCTCGGATAATAAAGAGATTGTAGAATTAACCCTTACCTTGTAATTTTCCTTGGTCGAGGGTAGGTTAACCTCCTGTATAATGGTGAAATAATTGTTATTAAATTATTCAAGAACTATATACATTAATATGATATCATATATGATCTTCTAATATTGCTTTGTTAATAATATTTTAGTATTATTGTTGTTTCGGGTGTTAACTGGTTTGTTTTCCTTTATATGATTTGTTACGTAAGTAATGTGTAATGGCCCAGGCCCTCCTGGTCAATTAATTTTCCAAAATTCTAAGTGTCGGGGTGTCCTAGAATCATCAGTCAGTCCCACCCATCATCTCCACTGATTAGATCCACTGATTAGCTTCACTGATCAGCTCCACTGATCAGCTCCACTGATCAGCTTCACTGATCCGCTTCACTGATCAACTCCACTAATCAGTTTCACAGATCCGATTCACAGATCAGTTTCACAAAATCGGATTCATATATTGGTTTTACCAAATCAGTTTCACATATCGGTTTCACCAAATCGGTTTTACAGATCGGTTTCACCAAATCAGTTTCACAGATCCGTTTCACCAAATTGATTTCACAGATCAGTTTCACCAAATCGGTTTCATAGATCAGTTTCACCAAATCGGTTTCACAGATCGGTTTCACCAAATCGGTTTCACCAAATCGGTTTCACCAAATCGGTTTCACAGATCTGTTTCACCAAATCAGTTTCACATATCGGTTTCACCAAATCGGTTTTACAGATCGGTTTCACCAAATCAGTTTCACAGATCCGTTTCACCAAATTTATTTCACAGACCAGTTTCACCAAATCGGTTTCAGAGATCAGTTTCACCAAATCGGTTTCACAGATCGGTTTCACCAAATCGGTTTCATAGATCGGTTTCACCAAATCGGTTTCACAGATCGGTTTCACCAAATCGGTTTCACAGATCAGTTTTACCAAATCGGTTTCACAGATCGGTTTCACCAAATCGGTTTCACAGATCGGTTTCACCAAATCGGTTTCACAGATCTCTTTCACTAAATTGGTTTCACAGATCAGTTTCACCAAATCAGTTTCACAGATCGGTTTCACCAAATCGGTTTCACCAAATCGGTTTCACAGATCAGTTTCACCAAATCAGTTTCACATATCAGTTTCACCAAATCGGTTTCACAGACTGGTTTCACAAAATTGGTTTCACAGATCAGTTTCACCAAATCAGTTTCAGAGATCGGTTTCACCAAATCGGTTTCAATGATCGGTTTCACCAAATCGGTTTCACAGATTGGTTTCACCAAATCGGTTTCACCAAATCAGTTTCACATATCAGTTTCACCAAATCGGTTTCACAGATCGGTTTCACCAAATTGGTTTCACTAAATCAGTTTCACAGATTAGTTTCACAAAATCAGTTTCACAAATCAGTTTCACTGATCAGCTTCACATGATCAGCTTCACAGAATCATCTTCACAGGATCATCTTCTCCCAATCATCTTCATGGGATCATCTTCACCCGATCATCTCCACTGATTGGTCTCAACTATCAGTCTCACCAATCGGCCATAGAGGGGTGTCAGGATTTTCCTTCCCCAGTTTTTCCCATAACGCTACTTTTAAGTCTTTTAAACCTTTTAATGTGGTTCAAAGCCATTTTTAGCACCATAAACAACGTTTTAAATCCCCTATGAGTGGGGAGACCCTCATTGGACCTATTTTCCTCTATTAAATGAAACCCTTTAACGCACAACTATTTTGGCCACCCCTCTGATGAGAATTATTAAATAAACAATTAATTCATTGTGTGTAACTGTCTAACCGTGAGGTAAAACCATGATCCACCTTTAAATCTACTCAAGATCCTCATATCCCGTAACTCTAGGATCTCACCTTTTTATCGCACTAGAATTATTTCTTCCCAGCTGGTCTCTTTTTCTTCTTCTCCTTGGTGTGTTTGGAGTCCCCCTTCCTGAGTCGAGTGGTGCGCCTGTGCTGGAGCCTTTCCTGTGCATTCTTAGAGTCTTTCTAGTTCCTCCCCTGCAAGTCACGCATACCCAATTATTGGAACCATGAGAAAAACTTTGATCTTTGATCATTCAAGTAGGGATTTTCCTTCATCTCTCTTTGGTGTGTATCATGCGGGGTGGGTATGCTATTGTTTCTGTGGGGATGGATGAAACCAAACCTTATTGAAGATAATAAACCGAATTTTAACGAATTAAGGGGGTGTGCTCGATGTTTTTTCTATACTCCTTATCCTTGATTATGTGTTGTGAATTGTACGGGATTATTCCCACTGAAAATCTTGGTCATTGGTGGTATTTTCTTGTGCACCAATTAACCTCTATTTTTCTGGATAATTATGTGATTGAATGGGTGTAACATGGAAAGTGGTTCATCATGTAAACTCGGTTGATGAAATGGATTCCCAGTGAATGAGAATCCTTGTGTGATCACCCCAGTTAACCAAACAGAAAGATGGAACTGAATGAATGGCATATTCAAATTTAAAAAATCCCTTTCTCTGTTCTGGTGATGTTGACGGTTGATGCTTGGGAAGCGATGTGAATGGGGATGTGATCCTCTTTTGTAGTGTAGTTGTTGGATTTTGGATCTAAGGTCGTGTGGGGCTATATGGTGGGTCTTGGTTTGGTTCCAATACATCGAGGGATCTCATGGATCGCTTTTTGTTATTGTGACTTTACAAGAGAACCAGGTGTGAATTCTTAATTTTATATTTGGTTGTTTTCCTTTCCTTGGCTTGTGGTTATGCCTGATAGTTTCCTAGTAGTGCAGAATTTACTTAAATGGAATTAATTGAATATGAAAACATGAATGGGTTCAATGAGGAATTGTTTTCCTAAAATGAGTTGTGACAGGTTTGTGGTTGTTATGCTTCTTATGAATGAATAGTAATAAGGGATCTTGTGTATGGGATAGTTTTGGAAACCCTAGGTCGGATGAGTGCTTGTTACCTATATATATAATTATAGTTCTTATGTTTCTTATTCGTGCCCCACCCATGTTAAGCACTTCGTGCTGAACACCCACATTTCATGGTGGAGGGTGTTTTTTCCAACACTCCTATGAGTGTCTAGTTATTATCACCTTTTCTACTCCCTTTACTGAGTATCCTAAGATCCTTCGGGTAGGTTGTGACGGTTTGAGGTCCATTATAGCCCTAGGTTCTTTAGGCAGGGTATGTGGTGGTGGTTGGACTAGGTGTGTGTGGGCAGGTTGTTTCCCAAGTGTCTTTGGGATGAGGCCCAGGTATCTTCGGGCGTGGAAGTAGTTGTTCGGACCTAGGTGTGTGTGGGATTTGTGGTAGTGTTAGCCCAGGTGTTTGCGGGCGGGATGTGTGATTGTGGTATCCCAGGTGTGTGCGGGTGGGGGGGATGGCAGTGGGACTGCAGTGAGGATGGAGGGTGTGTTTTGACACATAGGATGTCCTCAATAACCAGTGGGAAAGTGGAACTGGGTACCCAAATATATATGTGCTATTACTATTACTCTACTTGACTTGCGTTATTTGGGGAGTGTGCCTTGGAAATGTTTGGGCGGATAGTTTCCTTGCTAGGTGCTCTGGTTATCCCCTTTTCTCACGGGGCATTAGAATGCCTCCCCACTTGTGCATGAGAGCCTTTGGTTTTCCCTACTGAGTATACCTATATACTCACCCTACATATATAAACTGTATTCAGGTTTCTAGGAGGACATCAGGGATCATGTGGGACTGTACTATCTAGGATGTTGGGACAGTTGTTGTTGCTGTTTTTTTTTATTTTTCTAGTACTTTTTTTTGGGTTTTTCTTGTACTTTTGTAACATGCACATGGGAATGGTTTGGTTTTGACTTTACTTTTACCTTCAATTTTTGTGTTGTTTGGATTTACTATCTTATCTCTTGGTCCTATTAAAAAAAGGGTAATGCCTTCCATTTTTTGTGTGATTGTATACCCTTGGTGCTAGTCGCCACTCTGGGACCTATTGAAGGCGGGTCTTGGGGGTCATTATCTCTCCTTCAACTAGATGAAGGAAGGGTCTGGAAATCTGTTGTCCCTTCTCTCATCTTGGTGAATGCGGGTCGTGACAGAATGATATTAGGGGGAGGTTGAGAGATAGGATGGAGATTGGGTTTAGGCATAGTGAGGATTTCATAGGATGGTAGGGCAACAGTTCTAGGCAATCTTGGTGCGTGAAATAGGCTAGGGAAGACTGGCTAGGACATGGGATTTTAGGCCCCCTGTGATCCGATGCAAGGACTCTGGGCCTACCGAACGACCAAGTGAGGCTACACTTATTATATGGTAGAGACCCTAGGAAAGGTACATTCATCATAATGACTTGTGTTCTTATGTGTATTGGGTATTTTGGGAATTTAAAATGAATAAGGAGTCTAAGAAAAATTTAAAAGCAATCTTCTATACTACTCGGGCTTAGGCATTCCTTGTTTACTTTGCAGTCATGGCACCTGGACGACGATCACAAGTAGTGCAGGTGATCGGGGCCTAGGAGGTTGACTTGGCTGATCAGTAGAGGGATAACCGAGAGGAGGAGGATGGTCAGTGGTAGAGGATGATTTGTTCCTTTCAGCGGCAGACCCTTGGGAAATATGAGGGTAGTACCTCAGACATGGAGATAGAGAGCTGGATAAAGGAGCTAGTGATATATTTCATCTTGATCGGGGCTCCGATGGAGTACTGGGTTTCTCCGGCTGTAATCCAGATGTGGGGATCACCCCATAAATGGTGGACTCTATATCTTGGGGAGAAGAGGGAGGATGATGTTTCATGGACCGACTTCGAGAGGGAATTCCGGGTGGAATTCCTCTCTTCCACGATGAAGGTGGAGAAGTGGCAGGAGCTATTCTCCCTTCAGCAGGGGAGTGTGTTAGTGAGGAAGTTGGGGATCAAGTTCAAGGATCTACTTCGTTTTTCTCTGGACCTTTTCCAGATGAGGATTCTCGGGTGAGACGTTTAGAGGAGGCACTCCAACCTTCTCTTCAGTATGTCATTACTCCCTTCACCCTACTGATGTACTTAGAGGTCCATAAGAAGGCTGAAGTGGTAGAAATGATGCACACGCTGGGAGGTGTTCCATGAGAGGGGATCCAGTGGAGTTCATCAAAGAGGAAGACTGTCAGCAGCAGGCCTCCAGCGTCAGGTCCTTCTAGGTTTTGACCAGTGGGGATCAGGCCCCAGCGGTTCCAGTTTCAATCTCCCTGTCATATCCCCTTCCTCGCGAGCCCAGGACCAAGGTGCTTCATCTATGGAAGCCATGGGCACCTTTGAAATCAGTTCCCAGACAAAGTGTAGTACAGTGGGGGTAGGCAGGTTCAGCACCCACCTCAACAGCAGCAGTTTCTAGTCAGACCCTTTCAGCAGCAGCAGCAGGGACGGAGAGATCTCACTCCTTCGATAGTAGACGTGGTGGGAGGAGGCCGACCCCATGGTGCTCCTCAAGGACCTTGACTAGGGCATGGTTGGGGAGGTGGCCGATAACCAAGAGGTAGAGGAGCTGGGCGTGGGCAGTTGCACGCCACATAGGCAGTAGTTCCAACAGGGTCGGAAGTCATTCGAGGTACGATCAGTTTGTTTAGCACTCTTGCTTGTGACTTATTTGATTCAGGTGCATCACACTCCTTTGTTACACCTGGTCTATCCCATGACTTGAGCCTAGATATAGAGAGACTCTCCATGCCCCTGGTGTTGAGTATGCTAGTCGGGGGTCATACCAGTCTCTTTGATGTTTGTCGAGGATGTAGATTGATGTTGGGGTCGCATCAGTCTAGTGGGTACCTTCTTCTGCTACAAATGCATCCATATGATGTCATCCTAGGCATCAACTGGCTGTTTTGTATGCACGTTGTTATCGAATACTTCCATAGAAGAGTCATGTTCTATGATGGGGATGTCCAGCATGTGGATTTTGTTGGCGAGTGAAGTTTTCGGGTGGGGAGATGGCGTGTGGAGTCTCTTCTTTCTATGTTGGCCGAGCTTTTAGTAGAATCAGTGGATGCTGAGATGATGGATGTTCTGAGAGTTGTTAGAGAGTTCCTGGATGTTTTTCCCGAGGAGGTTGTGACTCTACCCCCTCGACGTGACTTTGAGTTTGGGATAGACTTACAACCTGGTGCCTGTCCGATTTCCATGGCTCCTTATCGGATGGCGCCTTCTGAGCTACGGGAGTTGTGGATCCAGATTGACGATCTAATTAAGAAGGGTTTTGTCCGACCCAGCGTGTCACCATGGGGTGCTCCGGTCTTGTTCACAAAGAAGGAAGATGGTGGTCTCAAGCTATGCATAGACTACCGGAGACTGAATCAAGTAACTATCAAGAACCATTACCCTCTTCCGAGGATAGAAGATCTCTTTGACTAGCTGAGGGGAGCAGGTTGGTTCTCTAAGATCGATTTACGATTTGGGTATCACCAGGTAAGGGTGAAGGATAGTGATATTCCAAAGACTGCTTTCAGGTGTAGGTATGGGCACTTTGAGTTCGTAGTCATGTCGTTCGGTGTTACAAATGCACCTGTTGTGTTCATGGGCCTCATGAACTCTATTTTCCGCGAGTTTCTGGACCGGTTCTTTAAGAACCCGGACCTTCTTTTTAGGTATGTTTTTCTTTTTTTGGAGTTTTGAGAAAAGAGGAGTTTTTGGAAATTTTTGAAGTACTCACCGTGTACTTTATGAGTACACGTCGTGTACTTCGTTGCCACAGAAGGTCGTGTGTTGGCCATGTCATGGAAACACACACGGTCGTGTGGGGTGATGTAGAGGCCACTTAAAGAGAAGTACGGAAAAGGTGAGTACACGCCGTGTACTCCAAAATTACACGTCGTGTACTTTTTTTTCATTAAACGGACCAGGCTCGCGTCTGATTTCCAGAAGTGTCTTCTTCTAGGTCTCATTAGACCAAGAGAAACCGTAAGGCATCGAAACTTCTTCGAGCCCCCGAGCCTCTGTCTGTTCTTCGAATCGACCTTCATCGATTGCTTTGGAACTACAGCGGTAAGCTCTTCTTCTAGAGGATCATTTTCTAATTCCTCTTCTTTTCCAAGTTATCATGGGTTGAACGTTTTATGCATTTTTGTAGATCTATGATGTTCTAAGGAGATTCAAGCATCGTGGTTCAATTATATTGATCTCCTAACCCCAAGGTAGGTGTTTTGTGCCTTTTTGTTCAAAATCTTTGAGTATTATGTGCAAATTCCACCAATACCCTTGAACGGGGTATTGCGTGTTTATTGTTTTACCCCTACTAATTGCCTTCCATGCTTGTATGATTGTGTAGATGTTATTTGGATTGAATTGGGTTGATTGTTATACCTTGGATGTTCGGATCATGCCTTGTTCTGTTTACGATTGTTTGGTCATGTTTAGCCTATTGGTCGTTTACCTATTTTCCATGCCTTGTAGTCATAGGATTGAGTGTTGTTTTCTGACATGCTTGAGATATTGTAGACTAGTTAGCCAAGTAGTTCTGTATGTTTAATTTGTCCATATATCATTACTATGCATTGACTTACACAAGGTTGTGAGAACCTGGTATTATGGACTATAAGAGGATAGACCATGTGAGCTTCCTCAGAGAGTCTTTGGACATTATAGACTATAGGGGGATAGACCGAGTGAGTTTACTCAGAGAGTCTTTGAGATTTATAGACTATAAGGGGATAGACCAAGTGAGCTTCCTCAATGAGTCTTTGTTTTACTTGAATTACCTTGAACCACTCCAGGTTATAAGAGTAATTGACTGGGTGAGCTTCCTCAGAGAGTCTGTGAATAACCTGGGGCTATAAGAGGAATTGACTGAGTGAGCTTCCTTAGAGAGTCTCTTGACCTTGGGGCTATAAGAAGAATTTAATGTGTGATATTCCTTAGAGATTCCCTGACTACCTTAGACTATAAGGGGAATTGACCGAGTGAGATTCCTCAGAGAGTCTTATAATTTTTGTATGACCAAACCAGAGGGGTTAGGCTGAGTGTACTACCTAGAGGGTTGTTGGTACTTCTTAGGTAGGACCGGAGGGGATGGCTGTGAATAATTCCCAAAGGGTTACCTATTTGTGGTTAGTTGTTTGCTTCACTGTTGCTTGATTGATCTGTGGATTGTTTACTGTTGAGTACTTTCCTGTTTATTGTTTACTATTTACTGTACTTTTACCTACCATATACTCACTGACTATTAGGCATAGATCTTTGGGTGGTTGCCTACTGGGATTTATTCTCACACCCTGTTTGGGCTATGCTTTTGGGCCCAAATAGATTATATTTCTGCAGGTATAGACAAGGGAAAGTAACCTTCAACTTTAGGTACTTGATTGCATTGGAGCTGGAGAGCATGGGACCAAGCTGAGGCTTGCGATGCTGAGGAGTTGCTCATATATTTTTCTTATGTACTTTGGTTTAGTATTTTATTTACCATTGTAACTTGTTTGGCTATTTTCTTATACATATATGTACCATGCATCATTTACATATATTTTTGTTCCATTTGTTTCTCTATCAGTCTTCCACTGTTTATTGTTGTTGGATAATTACTGCTTCCGCTATTGTATGTGTTGTTTACTTCCATTGTGTACTCTTCCAATGAGGGAATAGTTTCCCCACTATCACACCCAAGGCTCTCGCTACTAGTCAGTAGCCTCTGGCATTTGGGGAAATGTGCTTGAGGCCATATGACCAACCGGGTACGGGGCGCCTCTAGGTGGCTTCCGGAACTGGGGCGTTACAAAGTGGTATCATAGGAATTATTTTCTCTTAACTTACTATTTGGAGCCTATAGCCAGGGATAGTATAGAATAGCTTCTTGGTAATAAAATGTTCCCAGGAGTAGCTAACCCGTGTATAGGGAAAATACAATCTACCTCGTTTATTGAAATTTCTTCTAGTTTTGCAAGTTTACAGTTGATTTTATTTTCACTGATGGGTGACTCACATGTTTTTTGTTGTTACTGTTGATATTATTGGGGTTCTATTTCTGTAGAAACCCGATGAGATGAGGGTATTCCATCTCATGCATCATATAGGCACTTGATAGAAATCACATGCCATGCATTTTTGTCATGCCATTTAGGGTGCATTAGCGATTTCATGTTGTTGCGATAGATGTTGTTTAGAATATTCATGCTGTTGTGATAGATGCTTGATAGAATACCTGCTTTCAATAAGTATTTCTTTGTGTAAGGCTTTGTTTGGATGAACGCCAAATTTTGGTTCTTGAGGTGTTATGGGCCCTCATAAATCAGAATGTGGTGGGTCATTAGCTTGTTCTTTCTTATTTATAACTTGTATAAGATGCCAAGATTTGATTTGCAGGGAGTATGGGTCCTCAAGGATCAGAATTTGGAACCTTAACTCTCGTTTTCTGTGTTTTCTGGGCTCCGGATCAGTTTTTGAGGCTATTGTCTGGAAAAACCCAGAATACACGGTGTGTACTTTATGAATACACATAATGTAGTTTTTAACCGTGTCACTAATTGTGTGGGCAGGGACACAGGTTTGTGAAAAATCTTTCAGGAGAACGTCGTGTATGGTATGTACACGCCGTGTTGTAGTAACCGTGTGTCTACCTGTGTGACTAACGACACAGATGGGTGAAACTTCGACTATACACACCGTGTCCTGATTTCACATGTCGTGCAGTGTAACTTAGGTACCCGGCCGTGTCACAAACAACACGGGTCAGAGAAATCCTTCAAGTACACTCTGTGTGCACATGGATCACACTGTGTAGAGTGAATCGTGTAGCCAGTCGTGTAACTAACAACATGGGTCATTGAAACTTTTCTAGTACATGTCGTGTCTATCTTGAACACGTCGTGTAGTCTATGATTAAGAGGACCGTGTGGGTTAGCCTTGTAAGGAGAATTGGTTAGGGGAATAGAGTTTAAGTACATGCCATGTGTAGGGATAACACGTTGTGTGGTTAGGGTGTTACACGACCAGTTGTGGTAGAAGTACACACCCATGTGAATGGATTAAAGGAACACGTCGTGTAGTGTTTATACATGTCGTGTAGTCATGTTTTGTAAAACTTGAATGTTTCTTTATCCTATCCCCTTATTTTACTCTTATGTTTTCTGTCCTTGATAATCCTGATCTAAGGTGTGCATTTGACCTTTCATAATTATGCCACTGAGACGTCCTCCGATTGTATGCCAGATGCCAGACGGTGATCAGACACTGGATATGGCTGATCAGGGACCTTCTGCATATCTTCCTGATGTGCCATCCTTGGAACCAGCAGTTATACTAGTTGTAGGCGCTGATGCGCAGTTTAGGGAAGGTTTTATGAGGATGATGCAGACCTTCCAGGGAGTGCCGCCTCCTGCCCTGTCGATGGCAGAGTTGACGCGGGTTTTCCAGCAGTAGCATCCTCCCACTTTCTCAGGGTATGGAGGACTCCAGGCTGCAGAATCATGGCTAGAGGCCACGCTGACAATCTTCAAGCATCTGTAGATACCTCCACAGAAGAGGGTGAATCTCGCTACCTATATGATCTAAGACTCCACCAAGAGGTGGTGGGAGGTGATCTCACAGTCAGAACACCATCAGAGTATGACTTGGGATGAGTTTTGGTGCATCTTCTACGATTACTTCTACCCAGAAACCTTGAGGGACAATCGATCCTGGGAGTTTATGAGTCTGGAGCAGGGTACTCTTTCTGTTATGGAGTACTCGTCTCGCTTTACTGAGCTACAGCGTTTCACGCCTATTCCAGGAGGCGATGAGCTGTTCCTTGTGTGGAATTTTGAGTATGGTCTGTGGCACGACATCCAATCATAGGTGAACATCTTCAGGTTGACTTCAATATCCTCTATCATCAACCAGGCACTGATCATTGAGTGCAATCTGAGGGATTCTGGAGTAGTGAGCCAGGGTGGGTCGACATCCAAAGTTAGTGTTCCTCCTAATGATAGCAGGAAGCGCTGCAGGGAGTTTGATCAAGGAGATCAGAGTAGGTGGGATGTATCTTCAGGAATCCAGGTAGTATGATACCAATGCATGAGGAGCGGTCATACTAGGTCTCAGTGCTAGAGAGACCCGATGGAGTGCCGATCTTGTGGAAAGATGGGTCATCTTCAACGTTTCTGTCAGGTCTTCTCACCTGTAGTTGGTGGTAGGGTCTCTTCTATGACCTTGCATTCAGGAGAAGCATCACCAATTTCTCACCAGTCTGGGAACTGAAGTTCTTCCGGCCGTTCGGGTCGAGGTGGAGGTCGTGGCTGTGGTGGTTATTCACTAGGCTACCAGCGGTAGTAGAGTGGATTAGCTCAGAGTGGTCAGGCAGGGTCACAGGGTCGTGGAGCAGGCCAGACCTTTGTAGTGGAGCAGACCCATCAGGAGCAGGATCCCAACCCCTCTACAATTTGAGGTATGATCTTAGTAGCCTCAGTTTTATCTTCATCTCTTTTCGATACAGGGGCTTCCCATAGCTTTATATATGTCGTTGTTGTGGAGAGTCTTGGTCTTTGCATCTTTTCTTCTGCCGACATCTTGACACTAGACACATTGTTGGGAACTAGGATAGCTAGTTTACGTCAGTGCAAGGAGTGCCCTCGTGAGGTTAGTGGGTGTCACTTTCTTTGGGATCTCTGTGTCCTAGAGATGACAGGATATGATGTCATTCTCGGAATGGAATGGATAGTTCCCTTCCAGGTAGTCGTCGACTGTTATCACCACAGGGTGAGTTTTATATCACTAGAGGGTGGATCCTTTCTTTATAAGGACGAATGGGATGTCCAGGTGAACAGAGCGAGTCCAGGGCATCATGGTTTGGGAGGAGTTACAGCCCAAATTGCTAGTCTTTATCTGGATGACCAGGGAACTTCACAGTTATACTTTCCTCCAATGGTGGATCATTTCATAGATGTCTTTCCAGAGGAATTTTCAGGTTTGCCTCCAGAGCGTGAGGTAGACTTCTTGATTAAGCTTGTTCCAGGGGTGTCATTGGTTTCCATTCCTCCTTATAGGATGGATACACCTGAGTTTCAGGAGCTCAAGAAGCAGTTAGAGGAGTTGCAGGAAAAGGGTTTCATCTGACCTAGTACTTCTCCTTGGGGTTCTCTTGTCCTGTTTGTGAATAAGGCAGACAATACCCTTAGGATTTGTGTGGACTATCGGAAGTTGAACCAGTTGATGCTAAAGAACCGATATCCCTTACCGAGGACCGATGATCTCTTTGATCATCTTCGAGGAGCCCAGGTGTTCTCGAAGATTTATTTGTGATCCGGTTATCATCAGTTGCACGTTAGACCATCTGATATACCTCTTACACCTTTCCAGAGCAGGTATGGTCTATAAAAGTATATGGTTATGTTGTTTGGTCTCACAAATGCACCTGCAGTTTTCATGGCACTGATGAACTGAGTGTTCCATCCATACTTGGATTATTTCGTGGTTGTTTTCATGGATGATATCTTGGTGTACTCTCACACTCAACACAACCATGCTACCCATCTTGAGATCATTTTGAGTACACTGAGGGAGCATCAGTTATATGCTAAGCTGTCAAAATTCCACTTTTGGATGGACCAGATTCACTTCTTGGGTCATGTTATCTCAGAGACAGAAGTGTCAGTAGACCCAGAAAAAGTGAGAGATGTAGTTTCCTGGGAGAATCTGAAGAATGTATTTGAGGTGTGAAGTTTTTTGGAGCTGGATGGATACTATAGACGTTTCATGCAGGACTTTTCACACTTAGCAGCACCACTGACGGGTCTGACCAAGAAGGGTGCGAAGTTCTTATGGTCAGATACTTGTGAGTTAGCCTTTCAGAAGCTGAAAGGGAGGTTGACTTCAGCACCGATACTAGTCTTTCTAGAACCGAACAAGAGCTATGTTGTTTACTATGATGCATCAGGTATCGGGATGGGAGTTGTGCTTATGCAGGGAGATGGAGTCGTTGCTTATGGGTCTCGGCAGTTAAGGCCACACGAGAGGAATTACCCAACGCACGATCTGGATTTGGCAACTGTTGTTCATGTCCTACGCTGTTGGAGACATTATCTTCTGGGAGATCACTTTATGGTGTTCACCGACCACAAGAGTCTCAAGTACATCTTCACTCGATGTGATCTGAATTTGAGGTAGTGCAAGTGGGTTGAGTACCTACAGTCCTTTGACTTTGAGAAGGCATATACGCCTGGTAAAGGCAACTCAGTGGCTGATGCGTTGAGTAGGAGGACTCAGATACAGGTAGTTCGAGAGGCCAGCAGTGAGTGGTAGATTATGGATCTGTTCTCTGAGATGCATTTGTAGGTGCACGACAGACAGGGGTAGACTTTTCTATCTTCTGTAGCTGTTACCTCTACACTTCTTGATCGGGTAAGAATGAGGCAGCTATCATATTCTGAAGGCCTAGTCCTACAGGAAAGCGTGTCAGGATAGGACCCTTTTCCTGGGTGGACCGTAGGCAAGGATGAGATCTTGCGTTTCCAGGGACGCATATGGGTGCCAGTAGATATACGCGAGGAGGTGATATGGGACTTTAATTCCTCATTTTGGGCAGTTCATCATGGCGTCACCCAGATGTACCATGATCTACACCATTAGTATTAGTGGTCAGGTATGAAGAGGGACATTGTTGTTTTTGTCATGAGGTGTTCCACTTGTCAGCAGGTGAAGGCGAAGCATCAGCGACCAACAGGGATTTTTCAGCAGTTACCCATTCCTGAGTGGAAGTGGAATGACGTCATGATGAATTTCATGATAGGGTTACCGAGGTATCCTTGAGGGAATGATGCAGTGTGGGTTGTCATTGATAGGCTCACAAAGGTTGCTCACTTATTGCCGATCAAGGAGACCTTCAGTGTTGATGAGTTGGGAAGAATGTACATCCGAGAGATTGTACATTTTCATGGAGTTCCACACCCCATTGTATCATACAGGGATGCATGTTTTACTTCTCGGGTCTGGAAGGGGCTTCAGAAGGCTTTGGGTACACAGGTACATTTGAGTACAGCATACCATCCCCAGAAAGATGTTCAGTCCGAACGTACAATTTAGGTGCTTGAGGATATGCTCCGAGCATGAATTCTGAATTTTGGAGGTTCTTGGGAGAATCATATACCTCTTGTGGAGTTTTCCTACAACAATAGTTTTCAATCAACTATTCTGATGAAACCTTATGAGGCTTTTTACGGTAGTCCATGCCAATCACCTTTATGTTGGCTGGAGGCAGGAGAGGCAGTTTTGATGGGAGCTCGTCTTGTTTAGGATACCATAGAGTAGATAGAGTTGATTCAGAAGAGGATGGCTACTGCACAGTCTCAACAGAAGTCTTATGCTGATCAGTGGACATGACCTTTGGAGTTCGAGGTCAGGGATTAGGTTTTCCTGCATGTCACACCGAGGTTGGGGCACAGGCAGATTAGGAGACACGGTAAGCTTTTGTCGAGGTACGTTGGGCCGTTTGAGGTGTTGGAGAGAGTTGGTCGGTTGCCTATTGGTTGCAGTTACCTCATAGGTACCGGGCTATGCACGACGTCTTCCATGTTTCTTAACTCCGACCTTACTTTTTAGACCCATCTCATGCTTTTCGACCTGAGGAAGTTGAGTTAGAGGTGGATACATCTTTCGAGGAAAATCCTATTGAGATTTTCGATCATAGTACGAAGGTTCTTTGTGGATGGTTTGTTCCTATTGTACGGGTGCTATGGCAGCACGGGCGAGTACAGGACGAGACTTGGGAGAGGGAGGACGATGTACGATCGTAGTGGCCGGAGTTGTTCGAGGGTTTCTCTTCTACGCCACGCTAGGAAAATTCGTGGATGAATTTCTTTAAGGGTGGAAGTTTGTAAGAACCTGGACCTTCTTTTCAGGTATGTTTTTCCTTTTCTGGAGTTTTTGAGAAAAGGGGAGTTTCTAGAAATTTTTGGAGTACACGTCGTGTACTTTATGAGTACACACCGTGTACTTTGTTGTCATAGAAGGCTATGTGTTGGTCGTTTCATGTCCACACACACAGTCATGTGGGGTGATGTGGAGGCCTATTAAAGTGGAGTATGGAAAAGGTGAATACATGTAATGTACTCCAAAAGTAAACATCATGTACTTTCTCTTTTTTTCATTAAACAGACCGGGCTCGCGTCTGATCACCAAAAGTGTCTTCTTCTAGGTCTCATTCGACTAAGAGAAATTGTACAGCACCAAAACTTCTCCGAGCCCCTGAGCCTCTGTCTGTTCTCTAAATCGACTGTCTTCGATTACGTTGGAACCGCAGTGGTAATCTCTTCCTTCTTCTAGAGCATCGTTTTCTAATTCCTCCTCTTTTCCAAGTTATCGTGGGTTGAACATTTTATGCGTTTTCATAGATCTATGACATTGTAAGGAGATTCAAGCCTTGTGGTTCAATTATATTGATCTCCTAACCCCAAGGTAGGTGTTTTGTGCCTTTATGTTCAAAGTCTTTGAGTATTATGTGTGAATTACACCAATGCCCTTGAACAGGGTATTGCGTGTTTACCGTTTTACCCCTGCTGATTGTCTGCCATGCTTGTATGCTTGTGTAGAGGTTATTTGAATTGAATTGGGTTGATTTTTATACCTTGGATGTTCGGATCATGCCTTGTTCTGTTTACAACCATTTGGTCATATTTAGCCTATTGGCGATTTACCTGTTTTCCATGCCTTATGGTCATAGGATGGAGTGTTGTTTTCTGACATGCTTGAGATGCTGTAGAATGGTTATCCAAATAGTTCTATAGGTTTACTTTGGCCATATATAATTACTATTCATTTACTAACACGGGGCCATGAGAAACTGGTATTATAAAATATAAGAGGATAGACCGTGTGAACTTCCTCAGAGAGTCTTTGGACATTATAGACTATAGGGGGATAGACCGAGTGAGATTCCTCAGAGAGTCTTTGATCTTTATAGACTATAAGGGGATAGACTGAGTGAGCTTCCTCATAGAGTCTTTGTTTTACTTGAATTACCATGAACTACTCCAGGCTATAAGAGGAATTGACCGGGTGAGCTTCCTAAGAGAGTCTGTGAACGACCTGGGGCTATAAGAGGAATTGACTGAGTGAGATTCCTCAGAGAGTCTCTTGACCTTGGGGATATAAGGGTAATTGACTATGCGATCTTCCTCAGAGAGTCCCTGACTACCTTAGACTATAAGGGGAATTGACCGAGTGAGGTTCCTCAGAGAGTCTTATAATTTTCATATGACCAAATCAGAGGGGTTAGGCTGAGTGTACTGCCCAGAGGGTTGTTGGTACTTCTTAGGTAGGACTAGAGGGGATGTTTGTGAGTACTTCCCAGAGGATTACCTGTGTGTGGTTATCTGTTTGCTTCACTATTGCTTGATTGATCTCTGGATTGTTTACTACTGAGTACTTTCTTATTTACTGTTTACTATTTACTATACTTTTACCTGCCATATACTCACTGACTATTAGGAACAGGTCTTCGGGTGGTTTTCTACTGAGATTTAGTCTCACACCCTATTTGGGCCATAATTTTGGGCCCAAATAGATTATATTGTTGCAGGTATAGACAAGGTCAAGCACCCTTCGACTTCATGTACTTGATTGCATTGGAGCTAGAGAGCATGGGACTAAGTCGAGGCTTGCAATGCTGAGGAGTTTCTCATCTATTTTTCTTTTGTACTTTGGTTTAGTACTATATTCAACATTGTGACTTGTTTGGCTGTTTTCCTAGACATATATGTACCATTAATCATTTACATATATTTTTCCTCCAGTTGTTTCTCTATCAGTCTTCCAATGTTTACTGTTGTTGGATAGTTACTGCTTCCGTTATTGTATGTGTTGTTTACTTTCATTGTGTACTCTTCCAATGAGGAAATAGTTTCCCCGCTATCACACCCAAGGCCCTCACTGCTAGTTAGAAGCCTATGGCATTTGGGGAAATGCGCTTGAGGCCATGTGACCAACCGGGTACAAGGTGCCTTTGGGTGGCTTCTGGAAATGGGGAATTATAGGTTCGTCATTGTGTTCATCGATGACCTTTTGATCAACTCAAGATCAGAGGAGGAACATAATAAGAACCTCAGGATGGTCTTGGAAATCCTTCTACATCACCATCTCTATGGAAAATTGTCCAAGTGTAACTTCATGACACAAGAAGTGCATTTCGTTGGACAGGTGGTGTCACAACAAGGGGCGGAAGTTGATCTGTCAAAGGTGGAAGCGGTTGTTTCTTGGCAAGCACCCATGAATGTGACAGAGGTTCACAATTTTCTGGGTCTGGCAGGCTATTATTGGTGGTTTGTACCCGACTTCTCTCGAGTTGCATCCCCCTTGACATCATTGACCAGAAAGGAACAGACCTTCATGTGGAGTGAGCAGTACTAGGAAGCCTTCAATTATCTAAAAGGGAAGTTGGTTAGTGCCCCAGTGATGAGGTTACCATAGAAAGTGCTATTATTTGAGGTGTTTTGTGATGCTTCTAGACTTGGCCTAAGGTGTGTGCCGATGCAGAAAAGGGGAGTGATATCTTATGGGTCTAGGAAGTTACATCCTCATGAGCGTAACTATTCCACCCATGACCTAGAGCTTGCAGCAGTAGTGTTCGCATTGAAGTTGTGGTGGCATTATCTCATCAGGGAGAACTTTGTGGTATTCATAGATCACAAGAGTTTGAGGCATATCTTTACCCAGCGGGACCTGAACTTGTGACAACGAAGGTGGGTGGAGTTTCTTCAGGAATACAACTTGGATATCTCTTACACTGAAGGTAAGGGTAACGTTGTGGATGATGCCTTGAGAAGGAAGTCATGGAGGGAAACTATTTAGGAATTTGTGGATGCTCGGAAGGCAATAGAGGAGTTGGATTCCCTACAACTGGATGTAAGGGAGGATGGTGGTAGAGGTTGTCTGTTTCAGATGACAGTGTAATCGTCTCTACTGCGGCAGGTGGAGCAGTCTTAGTGGGGAGACATAGAGAGTGAAGTGATTCGCGATCGGGTTAACCAAGGCAATACTCCGGAAGGGTAATCGGATGATGGTCATAATTAGATGCTTTTATGAGGGAAGTTGTTTGTCCTAGAGATGATGCATGAGGGAGTTCTCCGTGAGTTCCATAACTCACTCATAGCGGCACATCCTAGAGTTTCCAAGATGTACCGAGTCCTGAGGGAACAGTTTTGGTGGCCCATGGTGAAACGGGCAGTGGCGGAGTTCATGGCAAGGTGCTTGGTATTTCAGCAAGTGAAGGTTGAACACCGTGTCCTGGGAGGTTTGTTATAGCCTTTAGATTTCCCCGAGTGGAATTGGGATGACATATCGATGGATTTCATCACAGGACTACCTAGGGTTCAAGGAGGTTGTGATTCTATATGGGTAGTGGTAGACCGGCTGACGAAATCATCTCACTTTCTGGAAATCAAGGAGTTGAGTGTGATGGATGCCTTAGCACAGAGATACATGGATGAGGTGGTGTGGTTGCATGGAGTTCTGAGGTCCACAGTCTTAGATATGGATGCATGGTTTACCTCCAGAGTCTGGAGGGGATTGCAGCATGCTTTTGGCACCCAGCTACATCTTAGCACTGCTTTCCACCCCCAAACAGATGGGCAGACAGAGTGAACCATCCAAACATTGGAGGATATGCTACGAGCATGTGTTTTGGACTTTGGGGGTCATGGGAACGACATTTTACCTTAGTAGAGTTTGCCTACAATAACATCTATCACTCTACTATTGGCATGGCACCATTTGAAGCCTTGTATGGGAGGCTGTGTCATTCGCCCATGTGCTGGACCAAGGTTGGGGAGGCAAGTTTTCTTAGCCTAGAGGTGGTGCAGAGCATAACGGAGAAGGTTCAGCTTGTGCGTGAGAGGATGAAGGCATCCCAAGACAAGCAGAAGTCGTATGCCGATCGTAGAAGGAGGACCTTGGAGTTTGAGGTTGGAGACCATGTGTTCTTAAAGGTTTCCCCTCGACGTGGGCATCGAAGGTTCGTCAAGGGGAGCAATATCTCTCCTAGGTTTATCGGGCCCTTTGAAGTGTTGGGGCGAGTCGGTGAGGTGGCATATCAGCTGGCTTTGCCACCTCAGTTGGAAAGGATCCATGATGTTTTCCACGTCTCCCAGCTTCGTCGATATCTACACGATGATTCCCATGTCATTGACTAGGGAGAATTGGATATAGGGGATGATGCTACGTTTGTGGATCGACTAGTGAGGATCGAGGATCGAAAGGATAAAGTGATTTGTGGACAAACCATCCCTTTGGTTTGTGTGTTGTGGAGGCACGGTGGCCTCAAGGAGAGGACTTGGGAGCGAGAATCTCAGATGCGCGCCCAGTACCCAAAGCTGTTTTGAGTTGATATTCTGAGCCTTCCTTGTTGTTCTTGTTTTTGTGACCTGCTGTGATGTAATGTTAACCTTGTTGGTTTATGATATGTTTTTTTTCCTTACCTTGTGAATGGTTATAAAAAGTCCTAATATGTGGGGAAGGGAGGACTTGATCCCTAATCAATACGCATTAAGGTGGATACGATTAAACCCGTGTGGGCGAGTCAGTTCCACCCAAAGCGGATAGTATCTTTACATGGAGGAAAGAACTCACCAATCCGTCTATTGGGACAATGCGATCCTTGGGATTAGTATGGTTCTTTAGGGTGGTTTTTCCCTGAGAGGTATCTTCTAGAGGGGTTATTTGGGTTACTCTTGTATTCCTGAGGGCGAGAATAATTTTGAGAGGTATCTGATGTAATGGCCTAGACCCTCTGGGTCAATTACTTAGCCAAAATTCTAAGTGTTGGGGTGTCATGGACTCATCAATCAGTCCCACCCATCAGCTCCACTGATCAGCTCCACTGATCAACTGCACAGATCTTCTCCACTCATCAGCTTCACTAATCAGCTCCACTGATCAGCTTCACTGATCGGCTCTACAGATCAGTTTCAGAGATCTGCTTCACAGATTGGTTTCACAGATTGTCTCTAGAGATCGGTTTCACATATCGTCTCCACAGATCGCTTTCAGAGATAGGATCCACAAATCGATTTCACAGATCGGCTCCACAGATTGGTTTCACAGATCGGTTGCACATATTGGTTTCACCGCATCGGTTTCACATATCGGTTTCACCAAATCGGTTTCACATACCGGTTTCACCAAATCGGTTTCACAAATCGGTTTCACCAAATCGGTTTCACAGATCGGTTTCACCACATCGGTTTCACAAATCGGTTTCACCAGATCGGTTTCACAGATCGGTTTCACCAGATCGGTTTCACAGATCGGTTTCACCAGATCGGTTTCACAGATCGGTTTCACCAAATCGGTTTCACAGATCAGTTTCACCATATCGGTTTCACGGATCGGTTTCACCAAATGGTTTTCACAGATCGGTTTCACCAAATCGGTTTCACAGATCAGTTTCACCAAATCGGTTTGACAGATCGGTTTCACGAAATCAGTTTCACAGATCGGTTTCACCAAATCGGTTTCACAGATCGGTTTCACCAAATTGGTTTCACAGATTTGTTTCATCAAATCGGTTTCACATATCGGTTTCACCAAATCGGTTTCACTGATCGGTTTCACTGATCAGCTTCACAATATCCACTTCACAAGATCAGCTTCTCCCAATTAGCTTCATGGGATTAGATTCACCCGATCAGCAACACTGATCAGTTTCAACTATTAGTCTCACCAATCGGCCACAGAGGGGTGTCAGGATTTTCCTTCCCCAGTTTTTCCCATAACATTACTTTTAAGTCTTTTAAACTTTTTAATGTGGTTCAAAGCCATTTTTAGCACCATAAACAACGTTTTAAATCCCCTGGGAGTGGGGAGACCCTCAATGGACCCGTTTTACTCTCTTAAATGAAACCCTTTAATGCACAACTATTTTGGCCACCCCTCCGATGAGAATTATTAAATAAACAATTAATTCATCGTGTGTAACTGTCGAACCGTGAGGTGAAACCATGATCCACCTTTAAAGCTGCTCAAGATCCTCATATACCATAATTCCAGGATCTCACCTTTTTATCGCATGCGAATTCTTTATTTCCAGTTGGTCTCTTTTTCTTCTTATCCTTGGTGCGTTTGGAGTCCCCCTTCCCGAGGCGATTGGTGTGCTTATGCTGGAGCCTTTTCTGCACATTATTAGATTCTTTCGAGTTCCTACCCAGCAAGTCGCGCATCCCCAGTTATTGTTACGAGGAGAAAAACGTCCATATTTGATCATTTAATTAAGGATTTTCCTTCGTCTCTCCTTAGTGTGTATCATGTGAGGTGGGTATACTATCTTTTCTGTGGGGATGGATGAAACCAAACCTTAATGAAGATAATAAACCGAATTTTAAAGAATTAAAGGGGTGTGCTTGATGTTTCTGTTGTACTCCTTATCCTTGATTATGTGTTGTGAATTGTACGGGCTTATTCCCACTAAAAATCATGTTCGTTGGTGGTCTTTTCTTGTGCACCAATGAACCTCTGTTTTTTTGGATAATTATGTGATTGAATGGGTGTAACATGGAAATTGGTTAATCATGTAAAATCGGTTGATTAAATGGATTCTCAGTGAATAATAATCCTTGTGTGATTACCCCGGTTAACCAAACGGAAAGATGGAACTGAATGAATGGCATATTAAAATTTGAAAACTCCCTTGCTCTGTTCTAGTGATGTTGACGGTTGATGCTTGGGAAGCGACGTGGATGGGGATGGGATCCTCTTTTGTGGTGTAGTTGTTGGATTTTGGATATGAGGCCGTGTGGGGTTGTATGGTGGGGCTTGGTTTGGTTCCAATACATTTAGGGATCTCATGGATCCCTTTTTGTTGTTGTGACTTTACAAGAGAACCGGGTCTGAATGCTTAATTTTTTGTTTGGTTGTTTTCCTTTCCTTGGCTTATGGTTATACCTGATAGTTTCCCAATAGTGTAGAATTTACTTAAATGGAATTACTTGAAAATGAAAACATGAATGGGTTCAATGGGGAATTTTTTTCAGAAATGAGTTGTGACAATGTTGTGGTTGTTATGCTTCTTATGAATGAATAGTAACGAGGGTGCTTGTGTATGGGCTAGTTTTGGAAACCCTAGGTTTGGATGAGTTCTTGTTACATATATATATAATTATAGTTCTTATGTTTCTTATTTGTGCCCCACCCATGTTAAGCACTTCATGCTGAACACCCACATTTCATGGGGGAGGGTGTTTTTTCCAACACTCCTATGAGTGGATGGTTATTAGCTCCTTTTCTGCTCCATTTCCCGAGTATCCCAAGATCCTTCGGGCAGGATGTGATGGCCTGAGTTCCATTATATCCCTATATTCTTTGGGCAGGGTACGTGGTGGTGGTTGGCCCAGGTGTGTGTGGGCAGGTTGTTTCCCAAGTGTCTTCGGGGTGAGGTCTAGGTGTCTTCAGGCGTGGCAGTAGTTGTTTGGACCTAGTTGTGTGTGGGATTTGTGGAAGTGTTAGCCCAGGTGTTTACGGGCGGGATGTGTGATTGTGGTAGCCCAAGTGTGTGCGAGCAGGGGGGGGATGGCAGTAGGACTGCGGTGAGAATAGCGGGTGTGGTTTGACGCGTAGGATGTCCTCAATAACCAGTGGGAAAGTGTCGCTGGGTTCCCAAATATCTATGTGATATTACTATTACTCTACTTGACTTGCGTTATTTGGGGGGTGTTCCTTGGTAAGGTTTGGGTGGATATTTTCCTTGATAGGTGCTCTGGTTATCTCCTTTTCTCATAGGGCATTAGAATGTCTCCCCACTTGTGCACGAGAGCCTTTGGTTTTCCCTACTGAGTATACCTGTATACTCACCCTACATATATAAACTGCATTCAAGTTTCCAGGAGGACATCAGGGATCATGTGGGACCGTACTAGCTCAGACATTGGGACAGTTGTTGTTGCTATTTTTTTTTCTTTTTCTGGTACTTTCCTTTGGGGTTTTCTTGTACTTTGCTGGAACTTACTTTTGGAACATGCATATGGGAATGGTTTGCTTTTGACTTTACTTTTACCTTCAGTTTTGGTGTTGTTGGGATTTACTATCTTATCTCTCGATCCTATTAAAAAAAGGGTAATACCTTCCATTTTGTGTGTGATTCTATACCCTTGGTGCTAGTCGCCACTTCGATACCTATTGAAGGCGGGTCTCGAGGGTCATTATCTCTCCTTCAACTAGATAAAGGAAGGGTCTAGAAATCTATTGTCCCTTCTCTCATCTTGGTGAAGGCGGGTCGTGACATAATGTTTATTATGGATAGGATGTATATTATTCATATTCAGAATGATATTAAGTCTTTAAACATTATTTTTAATCATCAAATTAAAATTAGTCTTGAATGGATATGATGGGGAATGAATCTCATCGTGTTCGTGGAGACGGTAATCCGTACGTACGCACAAATGACAATTTCATTCTTTTGATATTAAAATAATATATAATTGGATGGTATATCATATATAAAGTATCATTATCATGTTATATTTATTATTTACATCAATTATACATCATTATTATACCCATCCAAAAAATAATGTATTGAATAACAACTATACCACGACGTGGAGATGGTAAGTCGTACATACACACGTATGGTGACATGTCATTCAAAGGATGGATATAATAATGAATATGGTTGTACCATATTTATAATAACATAATAGTATATAGAAGATACTGGAGTTATTATTTTATAATGGAAACAACAAAGAAAGAGGAAGTGGAAGAAGAAAGGAACTTGAAAGATGTGATGAAATATTTACCTATTCTTTAGGTTCTTCCTTTTTATTTGATCAAAATGGATCCTTAGGTTGGATTTTTGACTAAATTAAGGCCTATATGATGAATTTAGGACAGTTTATAGAGTATTTGTGCAGGGGTTGTCCTAGCCAAATGGATTTGAATGTGTGAATTAGATAGAATGGGAAGTTCCCTTTTATAAGAGGGGTGAGGGGCACCTTAGGAAAAGCTAGAAATATTATTTTATAATAAAATAATTTTCGGTTTATAATGGCTCCAAAATGAATTATTTAAAGGATAAGGTGTTTATGGGTCAAAAACCACTCAACCAATAGGTTTTAGATAGGTTTGGGTCACTATATTAACTTTATATTTTAGATTTAACACTTAGTTAATTAGTTTCACATTTACCATGTCTCTTTGTATTTTTATATTATATGGTTAATAAACATACTATAAACTTCCAAGAAAAACTCAAGTGGTTAATTAATGACATATGTAATATTATTTAAGACCTTTGTCTGAACCTTAGATTTTTAAGAATATAATATCAATTAATAATATAATATTTGTTTTAAAAACTCGTTTATGTCAATTTTGACACTATTTGATATTTTGTTTTTATTAAATTCCTAAAAGCATTATTACTTCAAAAAATATCTTTTAATAAATCCTAAAATATCACATTAACCTATAAAATTAATGTATGACATCAAAAATTTCAAATTATATTTATTTTAACATCTATAATACTATTTATTTGATTATTTCATTAATAAGGAAAATACTACATCATCATTGTGTCATAAATAAATATATTTATTTTATGTATAAAAATTATAAATAAAATATAATGAGGTAGGAAATATTTTTATCTTTCTAATGACTATTTATAGTTGAATATATCAATTATATAACCTCATATAAAAAATTTTTTACTAAAATATATTTGTTGTTGTTATTTTTGTCTCTACTTTAAATTATTTAATATATAATGTCATTATCACTTCCAAGTGTCTCATGGGGTCCCAAAATTGACCCCAGGATACCCATGGTTGGACAGGTATCATACAATAGGGTTAGGACACGTGTTAGGGTAATTTAATATTATTATAATATTATTTTTTTACCCTTATTTACCGGATTTACCCTTTAACCTTGGTAAATAAAATATTTATCGAAGTAATTATTCAAAATGTTTAAAAATAAAAGTTACCTATTTACACAATTTGGACCTCCTGATTCTAAATATAGAATCTATTTTTCTAAATTCAAAACACATAAGTGGCATAAATTAATTTAAAATTAATTCTCGTTGTCAAAACAAAAAGCGTGTTTTTAAGTAATAATAACTATCAAAAGATTAACACTTGCTTATGCCCGGTTTAAATGTGAAATTATGTTCAATGACCAACATTGAATTAAATGGTAAAAATATAATCTAATTATACTTAAAACCCACTCAATAGTATAATTTATCACTATAAATTATTTTGATTAAAAAAGTTGTTTTTAATTAAAATTTAGTATTTTTCACTATTCATCAAAAATTGAAAATTTTCAGAAAAATACCAAAAATTCACCCTAAGATAATTTTGATATTCCAAATCCAAAAATGAAGTCCATTTTTAAAGATAAAATTTATTAAATTTCAAAAAGTGGGTATTACTATTCATAACGGCTAGTTTGATTGGTTGTGGTGTGTTAGAACTCGAAGTTGCGTACAAGACATGCTATTGTATTATTCAAAGAGAAGCGCACCGTGGAAGATTGGGGTGTTACAACCTTATTCAAATTTTCAGATTATACCAAAACAAGTGGTATGGTATGGGTTCCTTTGAGAACCCAGACCAAGTTATACTTGTTTTTATTTTATTTATTTAATTTCTTACATTTATCATATATTGGAACACTGCTTTTTATCACGGCATGAAGTGGAAAGGTCAAAACACCATGGGTGTCGGCCTATTGAGATTATATTTCACTCCCTACTCGAGCACTGTTTGGTACCTGAGTAGACTTTATGCTTGTAGGTATGGATAATGGGAAGTGTTCTGCTTCTGGTGCTTGAATGTTTCTTGATACTTAGGATGGAGATTTGTGGTAGAGGACTGAGCCTTGATCGAGATGTTGTTTGTTTCACTTTGTGTTGTTTTCATTACTGTTTGATAGAATGCTTTTATTCTTGCTTTTCGTACTTTTATTTTAGTACAGACATCATAGAATGATATCATTGTGTAGCTAGTTTGAATTATCAGCTTCTGCACTCTTCATTTATTCATTTGGTATTATTTAATTACTTCTACTACAATTTGATTATTTATATACTTCCACTACTTGTTATAAAATGTTTTTATTCCACTATATATTATCTATTACCTATGAGGGAATAGTCTCCCCCACGGACATGTTAAAAAGGCCCTTGCTACTAGTCGGTAGCCTCAGGTGTTTGGAGAGATGCGTTTGTGGTCATGTGGCCAACCTGGCTTAGAGCACCCTTCTAGTGGCTCCCAGGATGGGGACATTACAAAGTGATATTAGAGGTTGTTTTTTCTTTTATCTTATTGTTTGGTTTAGATAGGAGACTAGGATATAGGTATTTAGAACTTACCTTGTTCTTGGATGTAGCTAACCTATGTATAGGGGAAACCCAAATTCCTGGGTTGGTATTGCAGTTATTGATTATTTCAATTATTGTTGATATTATTTCACCATTGGGTGACAAACTTGTTTTGTATTATTATTGATATTTGTATTACTGAGATAATGGTTTTTACCATTACATCCCGATGATAATAGGGCAATTCATTTACATGCATCGTATTAGGAACCATAGGAATTAAAATGGCATGCATATTGTCATGTCATATCTACTTTCAGCATGCATCTGTCTATTTGCATGTGAGTGTTATTGTGCCTAGTTGTAAAAATTTTAAGTGCCTATTTGTTAAATATAAGGTTGTTATAGTTTTTAGATTTTAACCTGAATTTACCTAAGAAATATGTGATAGGCCTTGTTTTAGTGATCCTTCTAATTTTTCTCTTCCTTATCTAGACCTAGCTCATAGAGTGGGCTATCTATTGTGTAGTGATCAAATGTGGGTTATGTACCTACCCTCTTTATTTCCCCTTTACTTGTTTACCTCATCTTCTATAGAATCTCATCTAAGGTGTGCGCTTTCCATCGATTACTTATACGTCATTATGTCTCTCAACACTCTGCTAGGGGTCAGGACAGAGGGTATACGACAGTGCCAAGAGTTCCCCCTAGAGATAAGTGGGTATCGTTTCCTTCTAAAATTTTACATCCTCTATATATCTGGAATCAACATCATTATTGGTATGAACTAGATCAATTCTTATCATGCCCAAGTGGATTGCTATCGTCATCGAGTTTCTTTCACATCCCTTGAGGGTGACGCATATCTACACAAAGGAGAATGTGATATGCAGGTAGATTGAGCTGGACTTAAATGTGCAGGGCTGGGAAGAGTGACGACTCAATTAACAAGTCTCTTATTAAGCAATCAGGGAACACAACTAGTGGAATTCCCTCTAGTTGTAGATCATTTCAGGGACATATTCCCTAACGAATTCTTTGACTTACCTCCCATGAGGGATGTGGAGTTCACTATCAAGCTAGTTCCAGGTGCGGCACTAGTGTCTATTCCTCCTTATAGGATGACACCTATAGAGCTATGTAAACTCAAAAAGCATCTTAAATACCTCGAGGATAAGGGTTTTATTAGACCTAGAACGTCGTTGTAGGGTTCACCAGTTCTTTTCACCAAAAAGCTGGATGTTACCCTTAGATTGTGAATGGATTATCATTGACTCAACCAGTTTATGATAAAGAATCGATATTCATTTACTCATATAGATGACCTCTTCAACTAGATCTGAATAATGACTATTTTCTCCGAGATTAATCTGAGGTCAGGATATCACCAGATGCATGTGTGACCATCTGACATACCACATATAGCATTTCGAAGAAAGTACAGCTTGTACGAGTATCTGGTTATGCCATTTGGCCTCACGAATGCACCAACATTCTTCATGGCTCTAATGAATCAAGTTTTTCACCCATAACTTGATTCCTTTGTGGTGGTTTTTATTAATTACATCTTGGTGTATTCACACTTCATACATGACCATGAAACCCATCTTGATATCATGTTGAGTACAATGAGAGAGCACTAGCTATATGCAAAGCTCATCAAATGCCACTTCTGTATTGATAAGGTTCACTTCTTGGGTCATACAATATCTGAGGCAGTCATATCAGTTGACCCAGAAAAGGTGAGCATTGTAGTTTCATGGTAGCATCCCAAGAATGTTTTCGACATACACATTAGGGATTACTGTCTATTAAAAAAATTATCTAGGATATATCCCACTTAGCATATCCTCTCACAACCCTAACTAAGAAGGGTGTGCGGTTCATCTGGTTAGAATCTTGTGAAAAAATATTTTTAGGAGTTAAAGGTAAGACTAACCTCATCTCCAATACTAATTTTTCTTAGTCCAAGAAGAAGCTATATTTTTTACTGTGATGCTTCAGGAATCAGACTGGGTGTAGTTTTGATGCAGGGCGATCGATTCGTGGCTTATGGATTCCACCAGCTGAGACCTCATGAGTAGAAATATCCTAAACATGACCTTGAGTTAGTAGTTGTGGTTGATTATTTACACTATTGGAGACACTACTTGTTGGGTTATAGGTTTGTTGTTTACATGGATCATAAAAGCTTGAAATATATCCCCACACAGCGAGACTTGAATTTAATCTGGCACAGGTGGGTCGAATACCTAAAGTCGTTCAATTTTGATCTTGCTTATACCCCTAGTAAGGTAAATGTCGTGGTTGAAAATATGAGTGAAAAAACATAGACACAATCCATCCAGGTTGTTTTCTGAGATGCATCTATAGGTTTAGGAAAAGTGTGGACAACTAGTTTTAACAACTCTTATAGTGACATACTCTCTTTTGGAGTGAGCCTGTATGTGACAGTTATCTGATCCCAAGGGACTCTTTTTGAGGTAAAGAATCTTAGGAGAGAACCCTCCTCTTGGTTGGGTTATTGATAGTAGTGAAACTCTTCTTTACTGTGGTTGTGTATGGATACCTTCAGATATATGAGAAGAAATTATGAAGGAATATCATACCTTCACTTGGGTAGTTTATCCTGGACTTACCAAGATGTAAAGAGACATGTGTCTTCATTACTTATGGTTAGGTATGAAGAATCAGATAGCGGGTTTCATCACTCAGTGCTCCGCCTGTCGGTAGGTGAAGGAAAAGCACCAACAACCTGTTGGACTTCTATAGCCCCTATCTATTCCTAAGTGGAAATGGAATGACATCACCATGGATTTAATTATAGGCTTGTAAATATCACCTCAAGGTAGTGATTCAGTATGGGTGATTGTCGATAGATTGACCAAAGTTGTGCACTTCCTACCTATTTGGGAGACCTTCTCTATTGATGAGTTGGGAAGGTTGTATATCTGGGAGATATTGTGACTTCATGGCATACCTCACTATATTGTATCGGACAAAGATGCACACTTTACTTCATGGTTCTAGAAAGAGTTGTAAAAATCACTGAGTTCATAGGTACTCTTGAGTATTGCATATCACCCACAAACTGATGGGTAGTCTGAGAAGACCATACGAGTGTTAGAGAATATGCTATGGGCATGTATCCTTGATTTTGGAGGTTCCTGTGAGAAAAATATTCCTATTTTTGTGAATTTACCTATAATAACAGCATTCAAGTGACAATTAAAATGGATCCATATGAAGCCCTCTATGGTAGACTGTGTCGTTCACCTTTATGTTGGCTCAAAGCAGGTGAGGCAACTCTGTTGGGTCCTCACCTCATTCAGGATACGTCTGAGTAAGTTCAGTTGATTCAGAAGTGTATAACTACAGCTCAGTCTAGAAAAAAATCTTATATTGATCATTGCCAAAGTTTGAGTTGGGACATCGAGTCTTTTTGCATGTTTCACCAAGTTTGGGTCATAGGAGGATTAGGAGACAGAGGAAGTTATCACCGAGATATGTTGGACCATTCAAGATAGTGGAGAGAGTTGGTTAGGTAACCTATTAGTTACTATTACCTCATAGGTATCGTGTCATGCATGATATCTTCTATGTATCTCAACTTCGATAGTATCATCCAGACTCATCTCAATCTTTTGATCCTGATGAAATCGAGCTTGAAGAAGATGCATCCATTAAGGAGTGTATGATCCATATTGTCGACCATAGCACGAAGGTTCTCTAGGGTAGGTCAGTTCCTCTAGTCTCGGTGCTATAGCAGAATGGACATGTTCAGAATGAGACCTAGGAGCGGGAGACCGATGTGCATGCTCAATGGCTGGAGCTTTTCTCAGATGGCATTCTATTACCCTCAGAATGGAAACTCGGGGAAAAGTTATCTTAAGAAGGGAGGTTGTAATGTCTCGACTTTAATCAAGGTATGGATCATTTAAATTTTTAGTCCAAATTCTTAAAGTGACCCAAGGAGTGGGTCTACGCACCCTGTTACTGGTCCTAGGTAACTATTAAAATTATTTAAATAATTTCATAGGTTTTATGTAGAATATTATATCACGCCCTAGCACAATATTCAGGTTAAAGATAATAAAATGAAATTAAAAAAGAATATAAAGGAATTTAAAGGAAATTAAAAGAAAGTAAAAAGGGATAAAAAGAAATTTTAAAATAATATTTAAATGTGGGTTATGAGAAAAGTAAAAATAATTAAAATGGGCATTATCCCATTTTTATTATTTTTATTTCCTTTTCTTTATCATCCCTTTTATTTTATTTATTTCTTATTTATTTTCCCTTTTTTCTATTTTTTTTATTCTCTTATTTTTTTTTTGTTTTCTTTTTATCTTTTATTTCTTCTTTTCTTTTTCTTCTCTCCCTCTCCTCTCCCTTAGTGTGTCACCCCTATAGCCCCCCCTGTGATGCACCTCCTCCTCTCTTCCTTCAGATGCCCGTTGTGACTCGGTTTCTCATTTGTTTTCAATGTCATGTGGTGCAAAGTAAAGCTCTTGGTATGGCTAACCTCTCACACCAAGAATTGTAGGATCTCATCCACTATCCATCATGCAATCTTCTGTGGAAGATTTTTACCCAAAATTAGGGTTTTTCTAAAATCATCTGATTTCTTAAATTTTAGGTTAAATCAAAGATCGTTGTGGAGAATAAAATTCTCTACGATTATGAGGTGGGTGTAAACTTTCTTTTTCATCATTTCATTGTGTCTTTTAGATCACACGTTGTGCCGCTCTTCGGTGCCTACTGGTGATATTTAATTTTTCCTATTCTAATTTAATTAAATTACTTGTCTTGACTATTACAACCTTTTTTGTGATAAACTAGCTTGTTTAATTTGTTTCAAAATTGTTGGATACCCCTTTGGGTGTGCCGACGTAATTGGTCTAATTTCTATTCATCCCAAATAATTAATTTATTAATTTCATGTGTTGTGTGACCCCTCTTTGGATGAGTTCTAAATCAAATAAATTATTTAAGATAAATTGAACCATGAATTTTGGATTTTTTTGGTTGTTTATGCCTAATTATTCCCTTGTTTAAAAATATTACCGTGTTATAACATTATAAAAGAGAAAAGTGAATTTTTCTTCTTTTGCTGATAACGTGTTTTGACTATGACTGTTTGGCTTGAATGATCAGGAAGTATGTGGCTCTTTGTTGCTTAAATTTTTTTTTTGTAATTATAAATGCATACTCTGTGATATATTCTTCCTTGAAATCTAATTAAATTTAGGGAGGTGAGACAACGTGGGTTCTGTATTAAGGACCACACATGGAATCTTCGTTCCTGATTGGTTAACACACTACGCGCCGGGGAGGCGATGTCTTAGGATTTTCTAGATGAGGGTTTCCCTGGGTTTTCTATATACTCATGAGTGATAATAGTTCCCTAAAGGATAGTTGAGGATGGAACCATTTTCAAAATGGTTACACCATGCCTCAGGTGATACTTGACCTGGGACGGACTCATGATAAATCCATGCCTCGAGCAATACTTGGTCTTTTAGAAGATTGACTTAGACGAGCTCAGTGGTATTGGATAAATTGAAGGATCTGCCGTAGTAATACCTTTGGGATGAGCTTGGACTCCAACTCTAAAATTTAACATAATCATAATAAAATTTCATGAAAGGTTTTTATTGTTGTAGATTTGGGTTCCTTGTGAATTTTTATACCTTTTTAGTATCTTGAAGCACACCTTATTGATGCATAAATTAGACCCAAGCTAAAGCACAATATTAGGGGTATGTTCTATTTTTGTCTGACTTCTTTTTTCTATAATTATATATATATACACATCATGATTTATACAATTACCTTATTCAGATTTATGGCTTAGGCCGATGCAGGTGGTATGGGATAGGTTTCGTTGGGAACCTGAACCAAGTTATACTTGTTTTTATTTTATTTATTTAATTTCTTGCATTTATCATATATTGAAACACTTATTTTGATCACAACATGAAATGGAAAGGTCTATATATAATGGGTGCTAGCCTACTAATATTACATCTCACTCTCTGCTCGGGCACCGTTTGGTACTTGAGTATACTTTATGCTTGCAGGTATGGATAATGGGAAGTGTGCTTCTTCCGGTGCTTGAGTGTTGTTTGATGCTTAGAATGGATATTGGGGACAGAGGACCGAGCCTTGATCGAGATGATGTTGTTTCACTTTGTTTTATTTTCATTATAGTTTGATAGCATGTTTGTATTATTTCTTTCTGTACTTTTATTTTAGTACATACATCATAGCATGACATCATTGTGTAGCTGGTTTGATTTATCATCTTCTGCACTCTTCATTTATTCAGTCGGGATTATTTAATTTCTTATGTTGTAGCTTGATTATTTATATGATTCCGCTACTTGTTATAAACTTTTTTTCTTCTGATTTATATTACCTATTACCTATGAGGGCATAGTCTCCCCCATAGACATGTTAAAAAGGCTCTAGCTTCTAGTCAGCAGCCTCTGGTGTTCGGGGAGATGTGCTTGAGATCATGTGGTCAAACCGGCTTGGATAACCCTTCTAGTGGATCCCAGAATGGGGATGTTATAGCTATATCCATTCAACTGTATATCATGGAAGCTCAAAGTATATAGAAAAACTATGCTCATAATCATCGATGAGATCTAGAGTTCTAAGTTGGTGATAAGGTATTTCTATGAATATCTCCTTGGAATATGGTTATGAGATTTATAAAGAAGAGATATATAGGCCCTAGATATATCAATCCCTTCAAAATTCATGATCATATTAGGATATTTGTTTATGAATTGGTTCTTCTGCTACATCTTTCTTAAGTTCGTGATATGTTTTATTTATCTCTCCTAAGGAAATACAAACTCAATCCTTCACATGTATTGAACTCAGAGGTCATGCCACTAGAGAATGATCTATCTTATAAGGAATAATCAATGGATATTCTAGATCAAATATAGAAATTTTTGCATAATAAGACTACTCACCTGGTCAAATTTTTTTGGTAAAGCCATAAATTTGACGAAGCTATGTGGGAACCTGTGAATGTTAGGATGCCAAAGTATCCTCAATTTTTTATCTTAGTGATGGAATTTTAAGGGTGAAATTATTATAATGGGTGTAAAATATAACACTTTGGGATTTTATTATATGTTTCTCTTCAAATAAATTTAAATTCTTTGATAGATTTCTTTACATACAACACTAATTTCAAACAAACCGCATTATACTGTTGAATAATTATCATTATGTGACAATTATCATCTAGATGTTGGATTTTTTGGTATAAATAACACAAAATAAATTGTGAAAAAGTATTTTTTATACATTTATAAAATTAATTAACAAGTTATCAATTGGTTATAAATAAAAATAAAAGCATTTGAAATTAAAAAAATAAATGTTTTTATGAAATCTTTTTTTGCATGCAATGCATTTTTATCTTAATAAATTAAATTAATCACTAATGGTGAATGATTTTAATTAAATTTGTATATAATATATTCAATAAATTATTTTATAATCTATTTAAATGTTTTTTATATAAAAGGAATTATAATAAAATCAGCTTTCTACTTAAAAATGCATTATTTCAAAAAATGATTTTGTTGGGTTTTGCGCACTTATTTTGAAATGATTTTCTTCCACTTATAGAAATTGAATATTTTAAAATTTATTAAATTTTTTGAATCATCATGATTAATATAATTAAATATGTTCAACTTAATTTTTTTCATAATGAATAGTAAAAAAAATGTTACCACGGTTAGGGTTAAAACAGGTTTACTGGAGGTTAAACTAATAGATAAGTGTAAAAATACAATTTAAAATTTGATAAATCTTATAGTTTGTTGATATTTTCATGTTATATTATCATAAATTTTAATTATTCACCATTTTAATCCACCTGAATAAGAAATTGGCTTCATATTATTTAAATATTTTATGTAATTCCATGTGTGCCCCTCCCCTCACTTATAAAAGGGCACCTCTTCTACTCCATTATTAACAAACCTTAAAGCCTGTATCTAAACTAATAACTTCCCAAAAATCTTACTATATTCCTTACCTTTTTTATTTATATTATTTTCTTACCCTAATACCATTCTAAGAAGGCTTAAGTTGTAAGTCAAATGAGGTCACTCAAAGAAGAGATAATCGTCTTACCTGACTCTTTAAAAGTTTATTTCTTATTCTACTTCCACTAAATATATTGTATCCATCCTAAAAAATTAATAAAATATCATAAATATACTAAGATTTTATTATTATTATTATTGAATAGCCATTTTTAACCTCCTTTCAATCAAATGTGAAATGAAAGTATCGCTCGTGCATGGGTGTGGATTGTTGCCTCCACGTAGAGATATGATTCATTTTCCATCACCATCATTCCTAGTTGGTTATTATAATTAATTTAATGTTTATATATATCATATTTATGAAATAATTATGATTCTATAATTATAATATATTATTTACCTTTTTATCTTCTCATCTGTTGGAAAATGATAACGTTGTTTGTGCGTACTTCGGGACTACCACGACCACGAAGCAATGTGATTTTTTTTCAAATTTATTTCACATGGATGGTAATAAGTATAGATTTAATAAATATATGTGATATTTATGATATAATAATTATTTTTTTAATGTGAATTATTATTTTCCTTTTTTTATCTCATCCATCAAAAATTAAAAATATCACTTGTGCGTACGTGCGGACTATCATCTCCACGAAGTGATGTAATTAATTTTTCATCACTGATTTATATAAATAGTTATAAAATTATATATAATGAATAAATATGATACTTATATCATTATTAATATTCTATAGATGATAAAACCATGAACAAGGGGCAATTACCAGAATAATTGAATCGAAGCATGAATAGAAAACGAACAAGTTTTCACCTGAATATTCACTTTAATAAAGAAAATGTTAATAAAATGATAATTGGAAATTATAAAGTGATTATAAATATTAATTTATGTAATAATATTGTTTTGGAAATATTTATAATAAATATATATTTATTATACATGAGGTTTTAATTCTTAAAAAGAAAGATGGGACTTGAGGCAAGGGATCTATGTTGCAATCTCATTTATTTTCGTGATTCTTTATGCTACATTTCCATGGATATAAATAATATGGATCCTATCCTTTAAGCCCCATATATCTTATTATTTTATATTTATTACTATAATATTTATATATTAGTACCATTTTCCTCACTTTCTTACTTAAAATGATTAATAAAATGTTTTTAAATAAAAGTAAACCTTATTTCCTCTTTAGTCATTGCACTTTTTCTTCCATGTCCATGTTATTCAAAATTATTTTATGTGAGTTTTTATTTATACTTGAAATGTTTTAAAAAAATCATTTTCATTACCATTTAATTTATTTAGAATTTTTTAAATGGAATATTTTTAAAGAAATTATTTTTGAACAAGTCATTTTTGGATTTTTTATAAAAGTATGAAAAGAATGTTCTCTTTTAACATATACAGTATGAATATATTTTCATGTCCTCATGAACATTATTTGATTTGAATTTTCCTTTACATGTTTCCATGGTTATTTTAAAATAAAATAATTTTCTCAATATTATAGTAATTTTTAGTAAAAATGTTATCAAAGGAAAAGGATATTTTTCTCATGTTTTCAAAGAAAGGTTTGAATATTATTTTAAAGGAAATTTTCATCTATGTAAACATCCTTTAAGGGTGTTATGATTCACTTGAGATATTATCGTATAATGTCATCCACTTTTCTAAATGAATTATGATGATGATAACAATGATCTTAGGATGATTACATGAAACTCATTTCTTTCCCATAGGTTAATTAAGTTATGATGAGATAATTAATGTTATTATGATATCATATAATTCTTTTCTCTAGATTAATTATGATTATATGATAATGATATTTTTACAAAACCCATTTATTTTCAAAGGGTTATTCTATGATGATATGGTTAATTCTTATGATCGTATGGAACACATATGCATGGTTTTCATTATGCGATGGGTGGACCTAAAATTATATAGCTCCCTAACACATTGGGTAAATAATGGTATCTCATGAGGTAATAAGAACTAAAATGGGGAGTGAACCCAGTTCAATAAGGGGCTTTGTCCACTACAATAGTCTTGGAAGTGAACCTCGATTAAGTATATGATGGGATGTGGAGTGAACACAAACTTCTATGATATCCTTGATGGTTAAACTTATCTAAGGAAATGATTTTATATACTTATGTGTATACCAAAAACTTATTTATTATGTTTATGATATGTTCTCATAGCTCATGATTGATTATTGATGATTCTGGACTCTTATGTCTTATGTATTTTGATTGAAAAAATCATATTCCATGATTCATGATTAAATATATTTGAATTATTAGGTATGAATTTCTTAATTTTTTTATCAACTTCTCATATACTTATGCTTATGATCACTTATAATCATTAATTAATATCTCTTATGTTTTCCCTTACTAAGTATCTGAGCTCACCCTTTTTATGTTTCCTTTTTCTAAAAGTTATGAATAAAGGTATTTTAGTACTCTTGGTTTTTGGTATGTAAACCTTAATTGATGCCTTTATTGTTATAAAGTTTAAGGGTGAATAATGGGAGAGCTTGGTGGAATTTCTTTATGTTTTGGGGGCAAATGGAGAAGTGCACGGGTTGCGCGCGGTTTGCCTAAACTGTGTGGAAATATTAGTAGAAATTGTTCGGCCTATTCTAGGTTGGGAACTTTTGAGGAAATAGATTATTCAAAGTGTCCACATAGTTAGGGAGGTCATTTGATAAGGTTGTGTAAGGGTTTCCTTAAGACAGTAGCTAACACGCAGTTAATGCGCAGTTTTTCTAACTGTGCGGTCTAACCGTGCGCAGAGTCAAATCTAGATCCTATTTTTTAATATATCACTTTTTTTTGCTTCTATACACCCTTAATTCTATATTTATCTCTATTTAAGGTTGGTTAACCTCTTCCAAGTGTTTTTGGAACCAATATGGATCCCTCCCTTGGCGTTTTCAAGATCGGTTCTCGCGATAAGTGATGTTCTTCATCGTTCTTATCTCATTTCTTAGATCTACTTATATTCCCTTCTATTGTCATATTTATTTTTCAGATATAAACCTTTTATGGGTATATATATGTTTATGGGTTCCAAATATGTTGATATTTGTGTTCTTTGATGGTAGGAGAAGAGATCTAAGGCTGTTTCTTAGAGAATCGACCCAGCTTCTTGTGCGTTCTTCGTCCATTGTCAAGTTTAGTCAAAACCATTAAGGTAGGTGGATTCAATATAATATCATATTACTAGAATTTATTTTTATTGGTTTCAAATTTATTAAATTTAATGAAATTTATTGTGAAATCTTGGTTCAATTCATGGAATAAATCTTCTTTAGTGATGATTTATCGTTTTTGTGAAATTGTGAAATCTTGATGAATTATTGTGAAAATTACTTTAGATTATTGAATTTAAAATGGTTATTTTAAATTATGGATTTTACATAATATCTAATTTGTTTTTTGGAAATTTATTTTTCAATAAAAATGGAATTTTATTGAAATGGTTTGGCTTTGGGATGGTTTTGATGGAAAACGGTTTTCAATAAAAAGATGATTTTATTAAAAAGGAATTTTTGGCATGATCCTTGGGCATATTGGTGTGTGAATTCATATTGAATTTTTGGGGATTGGTTTAAATATGACCTTGTTCCCAGTTCCAAAGGTCAAATGACACATAGGACATATTTACCTTGTGATTAATTAGTTGATCGATGAGAAACCGCTCATGAGTATGGAACTGTCATAACGAAGCATGTATGTTTGATAGTATGAATGTGTGGAATGGTTCAGGTATTCCAAAAAGGATATTGTGAAATGGTTTTAAATATTTATTATTATTTTTATAGAATGATAAATTTCTGGAAAGTTAGTTTTAATAGCACTTGTGTAATTTTGGTTGCAACGGTTTTTGGGACTTGTTTATATTTATTTATAAACTATTTTGGAAAATTGTTTTATATAAATGTTTCTAACTATTCTATCCTAGTGTAGTGAGTAGGGAATTAATTGGGGAAAGCATACTAAGTTTTATACTCACCCATTCTTTGGAATTTTGGTGCTTTTATAGATGTTATCTTCCAGGACATGGGAAAAGGTAACGTTTCACATGTTTTTGGCACCACTTCGTGATACTCAGGCTGTTTGGTGATCTTAGATCATGGAGATTGGGGAGCATGGATTCATGTATTATTTTTAGTCTTTAGTTTTCCTTACACTATTTACTTTTATATTTGGTTTGTCTTCCATTTTTTCACACCTTGAAGTTGTTTTATCATGAATAAAGTAGTTATGTTGTATTGCTTTTGCGCATGCATCATTTAGTGAATGGTTTGGTTATGGTTTGTTGGTTTAGTGGTTTGTTTATGTAAGGTTAAATATCCCCCCACTTGTATTTAAAACCCTTCGGCATTTATTTCCATCCTTTGGAATCTTGGGGATGTCTCTTAAATCCAAGTAATGATTTGTTGTATTCTCAATCCAATGAGAATAAGCGAGTCATTACAAATTGTATCAGTTTGTTTGGTCCTTGACTAACAAGTATTTTTTAGTGTTCTTGGTCTTGGAGTTAAAATTCCTTCTTATTTATTCCTTGTTTTGGAATATTAGAAAGGATTATGATTATAGTAACTTGAAATTTATAGCATAAAAGGATGTAACTAACCCTTTTATATTGAACTTCATGTTACCAGAGAGTTGGGTACATAAGTGTTTGGAGACACTTCTAGGATTTTGAAATCTCATTGTCATGGGTTTAGCCAATGAGACGAGCATGCCATGCATTAGAGGACTAACTTCCCACTAGGAGTTCATACATCATTTGGAGTAATGATTTATATTGTGTAAAATTATTTATTTTTGAAAGATTTTGAAATTGTTTTTCAAAGAAAATATTTTTAAAAAGGAGATGGTTATGGAATTTTGAAAATGGTTTTATTTTCAAAAGCAAGAATTGATTTTAAAAAAAATGGTTGAACATGAAAAAGGATGTTTTTGTAAAATAATGTTGTGATAGTTGATGTGATAGAATTTGAAATACTAATCCATCAGTTTTTAGAGAGTGAGACTTATAGAGTTTGTTGTTTGTTTAGAAAATGGCACTTGGTGGGCATCATAGAAACCAACAGAAAGAAGCTGTAGAGAACGTGGTTTCACCTGATCCACAAGTGAACTAAGAGTTGCTTTAGACTATCATCTAGGCATTTCAAGCTATGGACATGGGGAACTAGAGGGATGAGCCAAGGCATGCAGACCATTCCATCTAATTCATAAAATAGAATCCACCCATATTCTGGGGTGATTCTGAACCCGAAAAGGTGGAGGTGTGGCTGAGTAGGATGAATCATATCTTTGAGCTCATCAGCATATCGGTGGACCTCAAGGTAAAGCTGGCAACGTATATACTTGAGGATCTTGTACACCGGTGGTGGGAACTAGTATTGTATGCTAAAGCAAATCAAGGCCTTACTTGGGAGGATTTTTAGGAATTATATAATAAATAATTCTATCCTCATAAATTTAAGATCCAGAGGATGAAATACTTCTCTATCCTAAAGCAGTATAATCTCTATATCATGGAATATGTGGCTAAATTCATGAATTTAGTACGCTTTTCACCAGAAGTTGCGGAAAGTGTGTCCTTAAAGGCACGCATCTTCAAATCATGCCTAAGGTAAGAAATTCAATCAAATATTGTGGTACTCTATATTAATGACTATACATAGATGGTGAACAGAGCGATGATGGTTGAGAGAGACATCTCAAGAGCTATGGTATGAGGAAGTATGATGATCCCTACTAGAAATGGTGGAAACTCCAATGTTGTGAGAAAGTGAAAGAGAGGCACCTATTTCCAAGGTGGGAGTGGGAATCAGAATCTGACAGCTAGATCAGTAAATCTTCCTCCATGACCAAAGATCCAAGATGCTACCAATGTGGTTTTTTTGACCACATAAAGCCAGAGTGTACATCACCACCAAGAGAATGGAATAATTATAACAAGATGGGACACCTGAAGTTCTTTTTTCGTAGTTCTCCAAGGTCCAATGCTCAAGAAACTTTTCAGGTGTCTCAAGCATCGTATGCTTTGACAGGCCGAGGCCAACAGAATCAGTCTCATCAGCAGAGTAAAGTTATCCATGGTGATTCTCATAATATCATGACTCCTCAGCAAGGTCAATATCAGCAAGGTAACAAGGATCAGAGTGTAGTGATGATGGTTAATATGAGAGAAGAACCTTGTGGGAGATGTTGAATATGTTTTATGAAATATGTTTATTATGAATATAGTCACTAAAGACACTAAACCTTTAAGGTCCTCAATCATGTATTATTATCAAATATATTGAATATTAATCTAAAATGATGTAATATTTATGCATGTTATGCTAGATATGCCTCACCAACGAAACTAATTATACGTAAAGGACTAAAGACCCATGTATCATGGAACTGACTAAATTCACTAACTCTAAGATAATTCCACACTTTTAGAAACATTCATGAATTCCTATTTTATTGGTGGCACACCCCAATGATTGAAATTATCAGTTAAGATCAAATCATCACCTGCCTAGAACCACACCCAAGATACTCCTACCATTTATCATTTGAAACCATAGTCTCACCACTCAGACTATACTCATGACATAAATCCTTATTCTGTTGTACATTATCTCACACTTCCAAGCAGCACCAACATTCCATAGACTTGGTATCCCTACTGATCCATTTATTTAAAACTCATACATGATCACTCCAACATACTATAACACATAATGTATGCCCATCAGTTACTAAATATACAAACTTCACTAAATCCATAAAAATTTATACCAATATCTAGCTATTTCTCTTTTACCATAAATAATTTATCCATTTTCCTCCAAGCACAAATATAAAACCACAACCACTATTTATTGCGTTCTTTCATACACATCAAACCTAATGTCTATATTTAATCCCCACAAAAAGGTCCATACCATAGGCATCCAATGGTTTATCCCCATAATAGGAAGTCCATTTTCATTAATCAACACGAATCAACCCTCTCATAAACTATCATTAGTCAAATGATGGTGCTCATGTGCCCCACTCATTATAACCTAATAAACTCATCCCATTAGGCTCTCTATTAGGGCATAAATTACTACAGTGCTTTATAGAATATTTCCCCACTTCATATTACTGGTTCATTTCCATGAATCCTATCCTCGATGAATATAATTCAAGGTCCACGAAAATGATAAATACCACATGAAACTCTCATTCAAATATATTACAAACCACATATTGTCCCACTAGTAACTCGTAATATCATTTGTTCCTAGTTTACCTTAGTTAAGGAATACTCTCGATTCTTTGATGATTACACTAAGCCACCTGGCCCCTCGATGTCTCATAATTCCTAGTGGTCATTATATCATATTTCACATCCCATAAAAAGTTTTCATCTCATCTCTCATATTAGCTACCTGTTTTGGCATAATCACCAATCACATGAACCCTCAGTCATTTCACCATCATACTATAGAGACCTTATCTCACATGTTGATTATACCTTGATCCACCATTTATTATTGGTCAATCCACTCTTTACCATTCCTAGAGTAGTACTTACTCTCACCCATACATGACATAACTTTATAATGGGTAACTCCCTTTAGCCGATTCTAAATCTATATGGAAAATCTCACTCATAAAAGGGATATTTCGTACCTGATCACATACCTAGAGTGATCATTCATCAAAAAATCCATCAATGCCTTGTGACCTACCTCTAACCAGTTAAGTAAAATTAAGGAATCCTTGACCCCCATAAAAACATAAAATAACCAATCTTGGTCCTGCACCCCATACGATGCTTAAAATAAAAAAAATCATGCCAAAAACTTACCAAAACCACATTATAGGAAGAAACCAAATGTAATCATTATTAATCTCTAACTTTTATCATGATAAAATCCCAATAGTCATTTTTCCCTCACAACTCAATCTCCTTATCCCATAAATTTTCAGAAACCCATCCAATGACATGTCCAACATGTAATTTGAGGTCGATCATGCCAAACCAAAAACAAAGATAGCTAACCCATGGTTGATCTTAGGTTATACCATCTCACATACCTTGTATGAATCAATATTCATTTCTTAATTCCCAATATATCACAAAGTAATCACTCACATGATAACCCCACATACTCAATAAAACATCCCATGAATCAACCCCATAATGCAAAGCACAAACCCAAGATTCTGATCTAAAAAGCCTTCATGTGCTCAGGTTAACCCCTAATCTCTAGGGATACCCCCATATATCACAACTCATATCAAGAAATAATAGGAAAAGATACCTATCATTCTACTATTATACCCTAACTCGTTGATTTCTTGAGTCATGTCCCATCATCACTAAACTCTCTAACCAAGTTAATGGACCATACCCCTAAAGGTCACAACATATGAAGTAACCTTGATGATTTTATCTCAGTTACTATAAGGAAAATTAGATGTTAATACACCCATTCTAAGGTTTCTATATATATATATTATTCCCCCATATCCAGGATAATGACCCACTATAGGTCACTAATCTTCACTAGGAAACCCAATACCTGACTACCCCTAGAATATTGATGTCCCATTCATGTCTATCTCAATGAACTCACATGAAATCGATTCATATCTATGAAATCACAACCATTTGATTTGATTAATTAGAACACCACTAATAATTCGTTTGGGATAACACTGAATAAGTTATTAGTGAAACTATAAATAAGAAAAACCAATTTTCATAGAACCATTTACAATTACACACAAGTATGAACATGTTATCTTAACCTCTATGTTAAATATTATGTATTCACACTTGTATCTTACAACCCTGAGCTAAGAAAAAAACCATAAATCATATAACCAATACTTTATCCTTAGAAAAATCCAACTCAACAATAACATAAAAATTCAATAATTACAATCCCAACTCCCTAAAAACTTGAATTTTAGCTCCTGGAGGTACTTGATAAGAATATAACATAGCCTTTATCCCATGTTTGGATTAATCCTATACCCATATTCCATATCCCAAATGGTAAGACAAATAAAAACAAATCATTGACACCACTTTGAAATTTTCTAGCCTGGACTACCCGAATAGTGTCTAACTGGTGGTGCCACATGACCTCATATGTGACTTCCTATATTCTAAAGGATGATAATTTTCAATTAGGGTTAGATAATAGGTCTTGGGGGGATTATAACCTCTATTATCATTACAACGATAAAATGTGAGTAATCAAAAATCCATAAAAAATGAAACATCATATTGAATCATATATTTACAATATAACATATACCATAATAATAATATAATCATGATATAACAGGATGTAACACATGTAGGTCATACATGACAATTTTTTATGTAATGACTAATGATTAATCAAAGTAACAAAAGTGGTTATAAACCATAAAACTCAAGATCACCATGCCTTTGAAACTAAAATTGAATGGAAATGGAAATGAGGAAATTATACCTCACACCTGAGTACACTGAATTTTTTTCCTTTGTTCAATGCTTGATGAATGTCACTAAAAAAATAACCAAAAGGATCATCCCTCTGAGGTGTATCCATGGGTGGCATCAAATCACCCAAATAATTTTGGATAGTACCTTCCAAACCTCCATGATATACTAGTATCTTATAGTGATAAGGAGGATGGAAGAAGAGAGCTTCATAGGGAGAGAGTATCGACCATATGCTTGATGGAGAATTACACACAATAGACACATGATCTTGAATCCTTTATATAAGTTATGGGATGATCTCTAAGCTCGTTTAATTACTCATTCATTTCATAAATGCATGAGTAAATGCCATCAGTTACATATCATGTAACCCTCAGCCACACACTCTTTATTCTATTTCATCATATGAAATATATAATCAATGATATCCTATGTGTAGGAGATTTGAGTGTTAAATCATCAACACTATACAACCTTAGATGAATCATAGAAGTCCAAAATCAGTTATACTTTATGATTCATGGAATTGTTATTCACTAATGTCATATAATACGACTTTCCAAGGTATCCAATGTGATATTATATAACACAAAATACGATATACCATAAAGGTAGAGATTTAATCGTTTTTATAAATGCATTTCATACTATATGACATATCATATCATACTATATGATATCACATTACATTAGGGAACATTACTTTCAATCTCCAACTTTCACTAAAGGCTAAAAGTCTTTCATGCCATTTCAGCTTATATCATATCATATATGATAAATTATGAAATCATATCTAAAACTCATGTTCGATATCTTCAAAAAAACATTTGGAAATATGTAATTAATTTTTCCTTGTAAAACAATAAATCATTTTTAGAGAAACTCTCTAGGTTTTATAAACAAAATCCTTATTATTTCAACCACAATGTGTGACCCCATGGGCCTATCTAGTATTAATAAATAAAATATGAATCACTAAATCCATAAATATAAGAAAATATGGGTCTATAGTAAAGAATAAATGTTTCTCAAGATACAAAGGGATCTGGTGGGATCTCCATTAACACTACGGGAAAAATGGGTATTTGAGACGGGTTATTTGCGATGGGATTTATTCCCGTCACAAATAGCCCCGTTAAAAACTTATTTGCGACGGGGGTATTTGCCCGTCGCAAATAAGTAGCCTTTTGCGACGGGATAGCTTTCCCCGTCGCAAAAGGACTGGCGCGCTTTGCGCGCCAAATCGCGGGAAACATATTTGCGATGGGGGAATATTCCCGTCGCAAATAACCGGCGGCGGTAAAAGGTATTTGCGACAGGAATATTCCCCCGTCGCAAATAGTATGTCGGCAGGTGGTTATTTGCGACAGGACCCGTCGCAAATAACTATTTAACTGTTGACCGTAATAAATGATGGCTAAGGTATTTGCGACGGGTACCGTCGCAAATAATCTAACCTATAAATACCCCCATCCGTTTTTTCAAATCATTCTCAAACTCCATCTTCTTCTTCTCTCAAAATTTTATTTCTAAAGTTCAGTTTTTCTCAAGTTTAATTTTTTTCTCCGGAGTTGATATTAAAGTTTTGAAGAACGATCAGAGATCAACCTCAGATCAATTTTCAAGGTATTTATGTTCATTTTAATTTAATATTTATTTTTAATTTTTTATTAGTTTCAATTATTCTTAATTAGTTGTAATTTAATTATGTTTACATTGTTTTGTTACTTAATAAATTTAAATTATTAGTATTGTTCATAGTTAATGGTAATTAGGAATAATTAGTAATAATTTTTAATAATTAAGAATAAATATTAATAATTAGTAATAAATACCAATAATTAGGAATAATAACATTATTACATTATTAGTATATTTTATTATTAATATTAAGATAATATAATTTTATATATATATACAATTCTCTTTTCATCTGTGTGTTTGCTGTCTCCACATGTATTATTTGTATGTGGAGATAGAAAACACACAGATGAAAGGAGAATTGTATATAAATTAGAAAATTATATTATTTTAATATTAATAATAAAATATACTAATAATGTTATTATTCCTAATTATTGGTAATTATTCCTAATTATTGGTAATTATTCATTTAATTACTAATAATTAGGAACAATTACCAATAATTATCAATAATTAGGAATAATTAGTAATAATTAGTAATAATTACCAATAATTAGTAATAATTACCAATAATTAGTAATACTTACCAATAATTAGTACTACTTACCAATAATTAGTAATAATTACCAATAATTAGTAATAATTATTAATAATTATCAATAATTAGTAATAATTAGTAATAATTACTAATAATTACCACTAATTAGTAATAATTAGGAATAATTACCAATAATTACCAATAATTAGTAATAATTAGTAATAATTAGTAATAATTAGTAATAATTAGTAATAATTAGTAATAATTAGTAATAATTAGGAATAATTAGTAATAATTAGGAATAATTAGGAATAATTAGGAATAATTAGTAATAATTACCAATAATTATCAATAATTACCAATAATTACCAATAATTACCGATAATTACCAATAATTAGGAATAATTACCAATAATTAGGAATAATTACCAATAATTAGGAATAATTACCAATAATTAGTAATAATTACCAATAATTAGGAATAATTACCAATAATTACCAATAATTACCAATAATTAGGAATAATTACCAATAATTAGTAATAATTAGTAATAATTACTGATAATTAGTAATAATTAGTAATAATTACCAATAATTAGTAATAATTACCAATAATTACCAATAATTACCGATAATTACCAATAATTAGGAATAATTACCAATAATTACCCATAATTACCGATAATTACCAATAATTAGGAATAATTACCAATAATTAGGAATAATTACCAATAATTAGTAATAATTACCGATAATTACCAATAATTACCAATAATTAATAATAATTACCAATAATTACCAATAATTAGTAATAATTACTGATAATTACCCATAATTACCGATAATTACCAATAATTAGGAATAATTACCAATAATTAAGAATAATTACCAATAATTATCAATAATTAGTAATAATAACCAATAATTACCAATAATTACCGATAATTACCGATAATTAGTAATAATTAGTAATAATTAGTAATAATTAGGAATAATTTGTAATAATTACCAATAATTAGTAATAATTAGTAATAATTAGTAATAATTACCAATAATTAGTAATAATTAGCAATAATTAGTAATAATTACCAATAATTAGTAATAATTACAAATAATTTGTAATAATTAGTAATAATTAGTAATAATTACCAATAATTAGTAATAATAACAATAATTAGTAATAATTACCAATAATTACCAATAATTAGTATTAATTAGTAATAATTAGTAATAATTACCAATAATTACCAATAATTAGTAATAATTAGTAATAATTAGTAATAATTACCAATAATTAGTAATAATTACCACTAATTAGTAATAATTACCAATAATTAGTAATAATTAGTAATAATTAGTAATAATTAGTAATAATTACCAATAATTAGTAATAATTAACAATAATTAGTAATAACTAGTAATAATTAATAATAATTACCAATAATTAGTAATAATTACCAATAATTACCAATAATTAGTATTAATTAGTAATAATTAGTAATAATTACCAATAATTACCAATAATTAGTAATAATTAGTAATAATTAGTAATAATTACCAATAATTAGTAATAATTAGTAATAATTAGTAATAATTACCAATAATTAGTAATAATTACCAATAATTAGTAATAATTACCAATAATTAGTAATAATTAGTAATAATTAGTAATAATTAATAATAATTACCAATAATTACTAATAATTATCAATAATTAGTAATAATTACCAATAATTACCAATAATTAGTATTAATTAGTAATAATTAGTAATAATTACCAATAATTACCAATAATTAGTAATACTTAGTAATAATTAGTAATAATTACCAATAATTAGTAATAATTAGTAATAATTCGTAATAATTAGTACTAATTACCAATAATTAGTAATAATTAACAATAATTAGTAATAATTAGTAATAATTAATAATAATTACCAATAATTAGTAATAATTACCAATAATTAGTATTAATTAGTAATAATTAGTAATAATTACCAATAATTACCAATAATTAGTAATAATTAGTAATAATTAGTAATAACTACCAATAATTAGTAATAATTAGTAATAATTAGTAATAATTAGTAATAATTAGTAATAATTACCAATAATTAGTAATAATTAATAATAATTACCAATAATTAGTATTAATTAGTAATAATTAGTAATAATTACCAATAATTACCAATAATTAGTAATAATTAGTAATAATTAGTAATAATTAGTAATAATTATTCAAAACCAGTAATGCTTGAGTGTTTTTTCTAAAAAATTATTCAAAACCAGTAATTCTTTTATATTTTATAGAGAAATATGGAACAACGAGGTCATCAACAATCATTATTAGGTGACCGAATATGGATAAATCAACGTAGAAATCCAAACAGTTCTGGTTTAAATCCAGTATATGTAGAGGGTGTGGAGACTTTTTTTATCATTTGCGGCATCAAATCCAGAATTTGTTTCAGAAGGCAAAATAAAATGCCCTTGCAAAAAATGTGCATTGAGAACGTTTGACACGTTTGACAAAGTGGGAGAACATCTCTTGCGTTTTGGTTTTTAACCAGATTATGTTTTTTGGTATCAACACGGTGAACGCAGTTCCAGAGCAGGTGATACCAACTTGATTCCAGATCCATCCCGGTTTCAAGATTTAGTACATGATGTTGTAGGTTCATCTGTTCAACATACAAAAACTCCGGCTGATATAGCTTCAAATCCTGAGTTGGCACCGTCTGAATTTTATGAGTTGTTGAAGTCTGCTGAGGATGCATTATATCCTGGCTGCAAGATGAGCAAATTAGAAGCAGTTGCAAAATTTATTGCTATCAAATCAGATAACGGAATGTCAAACACCTATTTTGACCAGATATTTTCTTTGTTTAAAACACTGTTACCCGAAGGAAATGTTTTACCTGCAAATTACTATGAGCGTAAGAGGCTGGTTCGAAATTTGGGACTTACTTGTCAGAAGATTCATGCATGTTCAAATGACTGCATTTTATATTCTGGGGAAAATGAGTCGTTGGATAGTTGTCCCACATGTGGGCAACTGAGATATAAAGAAGGACAACACGGGAAGTCTGGTTTGATTCCTGTAAAACAGTTGAGATATTTTCCACTTACATCCAGACTTCAGCGTTTATTCATGTCTAAGAATACAACGATAATGATGTCATGGCATAGAGAGAATATTTCAACCGATAAAAGCTTGAATCATCCAGCCGATGGTGATTCATGGAAACATTTTGATAGAGTGCATCCATCCTTTGCTTTAGAAGGTAGAAATGTTCGAATGGGCCTTTCCACTGATGGTTTCTGTCCGTTTGGATCTTATGGTAGTCAATATTCATGTTGGCCTGTTTTTTTAACTCCGTACAATTTACCTCCATGGATGTTGATGAAGGAGCCATATATCTTTTTGACTTTACTAATTTCAGGACATCCGAAGAAAAATATTGATGTTTATTTGAAACCATTGATTGATGAATTAAATTTATTGTGGAGTACTGGTGTCAGTACATATGATGTTGCAACGAAATAGAATTTCATACTGAGAGCAGCATTGATGTGGACAATAAGTGACTTCCTGGCTTATGGGATCTTATCTGGATGGAGTACACATGGTCAGAAATCATGTCCTTACTATATGGGAGAGAACAAAGCATTTATGCTCATTCATGGAAAGAAACCTTGTTATTTTGACTGTCATCGCAGATTTCTTCCAGCTGATCATCCTTTTCGCAGAAACAGATCTCATTTCAGAAAAGGAACAGTTGAAAGGGATGGACCTCCAAAAATGCTATCAGGTTCGGAGTTAAAATCAGATGTATTTTCATTACCTCCCATCACTTTTGGTCCCACAATAAACCAACAGAAAATTTCTGGTTTTGGGAAAGAACACAATTGGATTAAACATAGCATATTTTGGGATTTGCCATATTGGTCTGATTTGTTGGTCCGACACATGTTAGATGTCATGCATATTGAGAAGAACTGTTTTGATAATTTGTTTCATACAGTTTTGGATACGCCAGGAAAGAGAAAAGACAATGTAAATGCACGTTTAGATCTTGCCCAAATTTGCAGGCGTCCAGAATTGGAACTGTTTGAGAATGTCAGAACAGAAAGGTTACTGAAACCAAAAGCAGCTTATACACTGTTTAAAGAAAACCGTTTATTATTTTGTCAGTGGATTGCAGATTTGAGACTTCCAGATGGCTGTGATTCCAATTTGGGTAGATGTGTAAAGAATGGTCATATTACTGGATTAAAAAGTCATGATTTTCATGTTATAATGGAAAGACTTCTATCCATTGGATTAAGAGGTATGTTGAATTCTGTGATTTGGGATTCCATAACAGACATGTCTCATTTTTTCGGTAAATTTGTGCGGCTACAGCAGATTATGATGCTCTAAGAAAACTTGAAAAAGATGTTGTTGTAATTATATGTAAACTGGAAAAAATATTTCTGTCGTCTTTCTTCGACTCAATGGAACATTTGATGTTACATTTTCCATATGAAGCCAAATGTGGAGGTCCAGTACAGTTTCGATGGATGTACCCATTTGAAAGATGCATGCAAAAATTGAAAAGAAAAGTACGTAACAAAGCATCTGTTGAAGGATCTATTGCAGAAGCTTATTTGCAAGAGGAAATATCTTTTTTCTGCTCCCATTATTTTGAATATGAGTATCCTTCAAAACAAAACCGAATGGGACGGAACGAGAGGAATATTGATGAAATTGACAATCAATTATCTGTTTTCAACCAGTTAGAGCTTGGTTTTGGTGGAGTTTATGAATGCTGGATTTCAGATAATGAACATCATAGATCTCATACGTATGTTCTGCTCAACTGTGAAGAGATGACATCAGTTGTACTGTAAGTGTTTATATCACTTATTCTATAATTTATGTTACAGTAAATAACTTTGGTTTTTATAGGTTGTATGATAATCATATCAAGAAACAAATTCCACAAATTACAGCAGCTGCTCTCGAAGAACGTCGACTGAAAAATTTCTCTCAGTGGTTTCAAAAACTGGTAACATAAATTCTTTATCTTTTAGCAACTCATTCAATGTATAGTTTACTATATTGATAATTATTTCACAAAATTTCAGGTGTCTCGACATGCTGATAAAATTGACAAACGGCTGTGTGTATTGAGTAACCCACCTTCCAAACTTGTTAAAACTTATAATGCATATGTGGTGAATGGATTTCGATTCCACACACATGCATATGGGGAATTGAAAAAAACAATGAACAGTGGAGTTAGCTTGAGAGGATCTCATCATCGAGAAAATGAAGTTGACTTTTATGGCATACTTGATGAAATCATTGAACTCTATTATCTTGGACAATATTACATAACCATGTTCAAATGTCGGTGGTTGGATACAGAGAGAGGCGTGCGTGTTCATCCGACTCATGGAATCATCGATATTAAATATAAAAGTGTTCTCGCAGTAAATGAACCATTCTTATTGGCTCAACAGGTATATCAAGTTTATTATGCAAATCACTGTGCTACATCAAGAGACTTGACTGATTGGTGGAGTGTGATAAAAATCAAAATTCGAGACAATCAGTTTAGTCAAAGTGAATGTGCTTTCACTGATGTGCAAAGAATTGAAGTTTTTCAAGAGAGTACTCAAAATCAATCTTTTTTACAAAGAGACATGAGTATCGATGACGACACCCCACATTTAAGAGTCGGTGATGACGATGATGTTAATAATGTCACATATGAATTTGAAATGGTAAGAGATGAAGAAACTGTAACTCGAATGGATATCGATGATGTTGAGGAGGAATATGAAGATGACATTGACATATATGAAGATGATGATGAAGATGAACACTGATAGAATTCCATGGTATTTATATACAATCATAATATGTATATATGTATATATAATAGTAATTATCAATTATTTGCTAACATTAACATTTTCTATTTCAGATGGACGACGTCACATTTCGTGAGTTGGCGGATGCTGACCTGACTTTCGATGCAGATGAGTTGCTGACAGATGACCCTCAGCCTGCAGGCACTCCAGGGAGTACGCGGAGGGGGCGCGGTCTTGCACGATTGATGATTCCTGACCCCGTCCCCGAGCGACGTCCACGTCTTGGGTTTGATCCACGCACACGGAGGTGTGATAACCTGTGTGATAACCTGTGGATTTGACTAAGATTTCATTAATCTATTCATATAATAAATGTTTATTATTTTTACAGTTTTCCGCATATAGCAGTCGGACAGGGAAGCGCTATTTTGCGAAACTATTTCTCTCAGCCGTGGACCACATGGGAGCAGATTCTCATTGATGTGCAGCAGGCCATGTTCGTCCATTGGTTGGTACGTACGTAAATAAATAATTTTTATTTTGAAAATTATTTCATTTCTAACTTGATATTTTGATTTATTTGTAGGGTTTATGGTATCCGATCGAGGATACCATGCGTGACGCCATCCACGAGGCATGGGAGGTGGTCATGCGTGATCACCTTCGTCAGTTTTTGCACAATTTAAGAAAAGCTGCGATGAAGAAAGCAGGAGTGTCAGATTTTGACGAGTCATGTAGAGCACACCGACCAGAGTACATTTCATCCCATGTATGGGATGGATTATGTGCGCACTGGTTGAGTGGTGCCTTTCAGAGGAGATCATCGGTGGGGAGGAAGAATCGGGGGAGACAGGAGGTGACTCATCGAGCTGGGAGTCGTTCTTTCAGTACTCATAGACAACATCTGGTACGTACATTATTTATAAATATTTTATATAACTATAAATATTAACACTTTATTTTTTATTCTTATAGGCTGTCGAGCACCCCGATATTACGGAGTACGACATATATCGGAGGATGTATAGTGATCCTGCTACTGGGGAGCTCAGAGGTGATCATCAGCATCACATCGTGGTCAGTATTATTTGTTTTCAAGTTTAAAAATTAACTGCATATAATATATTCACAATTTTAATTTTAAATTGCAACTACAAGAGTCATATGAGGCCGCAGCATCACAGGCCCGGCCTGAGAGTCAGGCTGAGTCATCAGATCAGACCACTGGCCGTCAGTTTGATGAGGCGGCATGGATGCAGGCCACCCAGTATGCCTTCGAGAAGGGCCAGGTAGTTGGTATTGGCTCTCAACTGACTCCCGGAGATTATTATGGCAGTGCTGCGATGTCGGAGTCCAGCTCGAGAGGAGCTCGTGCATCTTCTTCTGCTACATAGTATGAGGATCAGTTTTGATCTCAGACTGCACTGATAGAGAGTCTCCGACAGGAGCAGGAGCAGATGCGTCAGCAACATGAGGAGAAGCGTCGACGCCAGCAGCAGCTGTACGAGGAGCAGACGAGTCGGTGGCAGCAGCAGCATCAGGAGCAGATGGAGTACATGCGCCGACTCACTCATGCTTTAGGGATGGAGTTTCCTCCACCACCATCTGCAGATCCCCCACCTCCCCCCTCCTTCAGATTAGAGTTTGTATTTATGTTATAAAATTTGTGAAATCAAAATATGATTTTTTTTTTCTATTCGTGGTTTCTGTCTCATTATAAAATATTAATAATATTATATTTTTAAATAACAATATTAATATGAATAATAATATTATTTATATTTTATAATATTAAATTTTATATATATATTAAAATTTTATAATATTATAATTTAATTATATTTTTTTGTAATACTTGAATTATTTTAATATTTGAATGTAAAATAATTCTATTATTTTTATATTAATTAAAATAACTTATTAATATTTTTTTATTTATGAATTATAATTCTAATATTATTATATTAATTAAATCATTTATTAATATTCTATTATTTTTTATTTTTGAATTATAATTCTATTATTATTATATTAATTAAAATAATTTATTATTTTTATTTGTGAATTATAATTCTATTATTATATTAATTAAAATCATTTATTAATATTTTATTATTTTTTATTTTTGAATTATAATTGGATTATTATTATATTAATTAAAATAATTTATTAATAATTTATTTTTTTTATTTTTTTTATAGTATTTGCGACGGGATACTATGCCCGTCGCAAATAGTATTATTATTATATGCATTAAAATAATTTATTAATAGTTTTTTATTTTATTTTTAAAATAGTTTTTGCGACGGGTCCCGTTGCAAAAACTATTTGCGGCGGGCCCGTCGCAACAGGTATTTGCGACGGGGCCCGTCGCAAATAGTTTTTGAAAAGTTTTTTACAAATATACGGAATACTAGTTGCGACGGGGATTCTCCCCATCGCGGAAAAAGGCTTTAGCGACGGGCCCGTCGCAAAAAATTGTTGTTGCGACACCGTTTTCAGCAACGGGTCATTGGCGACGGGCCCCCGTCGCAAAAATCCATTTGCGACGGGATCCCGTCGCAAATGACCCGTCGCAAATACTTGTTTTTCTAGTAGTGTAAACACATATATCTCTATAATTGTGTCTACCAATTTCATCATATGAAGGCATGAATTTTTAAATGATACCATTGCCTAAGACATCAAGTTACCATGGGACATTAAGTATGTCAATCTCATCTAGACTCATCATATATTATGGATTTTCTAAGTATATGATGACTAGGTCGATCAATACATCACATATCATTCATTTAATAGATGAGTACATCACATGCCCCTCATCCATGTAGATAAGCACATCATATTTACCTTATATGTATGGATTTATATTTTCTTAGCCTATCTCAATTGATGGACTGTAGATCATACTCATCACATGAGAAGAAAAATCCAATATTGGTTGATCTCTAACTAACAACATGATCAAGATATATCCAACAACCCCATGATTAGTTAAGCCTCAAGGATTGTAATAAAGGTATCAACGTATGAAGATTATCATGTTAGTTATCTCACCATCGTTAGGTAGTAAAGACTCTAAATATGAACCATGAACCCCTTGTATACCAAATACATAATGTATGGAAATCTCTCATATACTTCATGTTTCATGCAACACACAAAATTTATTTTATAACGCATGAGAGTATTTCATATCTCTGTACAAGAATCATACTCATAATAACCTTAACATTTTATCAAAACTAATAATAATCTATGTAGAACATCAACTAGGGATGACTCAAAGTCATGCTTTGAGTGGTCAATTATCATTTCACTTCATGAAATGTATATCAATATATACATATATGAAGTAAACATGAAATAATTATAAATTATAAATTATCTTTTGTATTACATGATATGTTTTACATATTCTTAAACTCTATAAGAATATTTTAACAAAACCAAACATAAGAACCTATTTAAACTATTACATATGAAAGTCTTCCAGATCAACCTTATGTTTATTGTGCTTTCAGGGGTTTTGTTAAAATAATTACATTTATATGTAATTCTTATCACAACACCGTGTGACCATCTAATAAAACCCTCTCAAAAAACGTCTTAGTGACTACAATTTATGAAGTAAGCTAATGTGAATAGGTGTGAGACTTAGGAATCATATTCATAATGTTTAACTCGTTGAGAATATTCAAACTTCATAGATCCACAAAATAAATTTTATGATTTTAATAATTTTTTTTGTCAACTTAGAAATCATTCTAAGTCCATCATCATCATTATTTAAACCCTGTATATCAAAAAAATTCTTAAAATCTTCTTGTAATTAATTTAACATTTTCATTGTATCCTTACCAACATACCCTAAAATCACTTAGGATATTCTGTGATAATAACTTTATTTTGATTGTTATAATCCTTTATTTGTTAACATTTAACTTCTAAGACCAAAGCATACTCCCACATGCCTCTAAGAAACTATTTTCCTTTAGGAATATCATGCTAAGAAACAGAAACTCTTTTATGTTCAGTAAATAAAAATTATTTATTTTAGTGAAAATTATTAACAAATAAACTATTGTTTCCATACTATATATGGTATTCTATGTGTTTGGATTATTTTCTTGGTAAGAATATTATTCTTTAAAATATGCCACTGATGGTGATGGAATCTTATTTCCTTATATTTTAAAAATATTTAGATAAACAGTCTAATCCTTGATAAAATATTTTTATCATTTTCTTATTATAAATTAGGATTTAGAATTTGATGAATAATAAAACATGTGAATTAATATCATACTTTTCATAAAAACTATTTGTTAGTAAGCAATTTCTCTAATCATATAAGATAAATGAGCTAAATATACACATCCTTTGTGTAAATACATCTGAGCTAGATATATTCCTTTACATTCAAATCATTGATATAGTAACTCTTTGTGTAATATATTGAATGAAAACTATAATATTTATCAATTCTTTCCGTGATTTTTAACTCTTGTATACTCAAAATATTTGTAAAGAATATATTTGGAGTCATAGTCCCTTCAAAATTATAGAATTCATTTATATAACACCAATACCTAACAAAGAAATTCCATA